>BSBK01002888.1:395000-995000 GCA_027943335.1 Chamaecyparis obtusa | reverse complement strand
TATATTGAACCAATCGTGGCATTGAGCAAGTTGTTGGTAAAAGAAAAAACAAAGAATGACTAAAATATTGTGTCAACTGCAGAGGTTTAATGGAAGACAATAATTAGTTAAGACAAATGTTAATTTTTCTTATTCAAAACAAACAGCAAATATACCAAAGGATCCATGTTTTGAAATATAGCAGCGATTAAAAGCAATGTTTATAAAAGAAAACACATTGCTTATGTTCATGTTCAAAAGGTATCGCTTTTTAAGCACAGAAATTAATAAAGACAAAGGAAAGATAATTAATATCATTAATTTAAGTTAAATAATATTTGTTTAAGAAGAGTCAAAAGAACATGATAAAGGAGTATGTCTCATAATGAGACAAGATATATAAGAGAGGCCATTCCATGAAATAAAATAAAAAGTGCATGCAGTATGAATGCAAAAAGAATTACATCAAGTGGTGAGTGTTTCATGGAGAAAAAGAAGTATAGTCTTCATAGAAGAATAAAATAGACCAGCAAGGAGATAAATGCAGACCTAAGAGGAGATATACAGGTCTAAAAGTATATATACAGATTTAAAGAGATACGTGCAGAGGTATATGCAGATTTGAAAGAGGTGTCTCCTTTTAAACAGAAGTCTAAAGATGAAAGAGAAATCGGGAGTGTATAATGAAGAGAAAGTTGAAGAGAGATATGTGAAGGGCAGAAGAGATCCAAGGAAGAAAGTATGGAGTGTGACTCGGATTCATATTGAAGAATTCATGCTTCTGTTTATGAAGAATATGTATAGTCCCTTATAAAGAAAATATCCCGATTCAATATATGTGTGAAGAGATTGCATTATTGTGATCAATTTCCAAAAGAAGAACATTATGTTATTGATATCAGATTTGAGAGAAAGGATGCACATCATTCATTGGATTTGTGATCAGACTTGTGAAGGAAATATTTGCATCACCCAAAGTAGATTTGAGATTAAATTTGAGGAGGGGAGTATATACAAATTTGTTAAAAAGAAGTATATGAATTAAAGAGATCAAATTATCCATCATCCGTTGTAGTAGCAACATTCAGAAGGTGGAAATTTGTGTTCGGGGTCAGTGCCTCCAAGAAGAAGAGATTGGATCCTCTTACTGAGTTGGTGCTCAGTTGTGTGAGTTGGTGCTTCCAAGGGTTGGTGCCTATGAATCTTTGTTAAGGGGGTTGGTGCCTACAAATTGAGGGGATTGGTGTCTCCTGCAGATTGGTGCCTACAAAGTTGTAAGAATAATTTAAATAAAAGCAATATCTTGTCATGGTTTTCTCCATTAGGGTTTCCACCTATATCTTGTGTTCTATTTGTGCTACATGATAGTTAGACCTCATGTGAATGTTAATGTGCAATGAATATGCTTTGAGACAAAGTTATATGCTTATGATATTAAGTTGAAAAAGTAAAAGTTTGCTGCTATACTCATTCAACCCCCTCTCAATATAGCCATGTGCTCTTCATGAATAGTCAACATCATATTTCTTTATCAGTATACTAATGAAAACTATTAGTGACTCAATGCCTTTATCATTTTTTTGAGCTAATATAGCAGACATGATATTATTTGAAGCATAGAAATATGTCAGAAAATCTTTCTAAAAATCAGTCACATCAAAACAGGAGCGTTTGCAATTGCTGTTTTGACTTGCTCAAAAGCTTTTTTAACTTAATTGCTCCATCCAAATGTTGATTTTCCACTAACCACAAATGCCATATGTTAACTCTGCAAAATTGTGCACAAATTTTCACAAAAAATTATCTTTAGCAAAAAAATGAGTGAGCACTTTGTTTGCAGGTTGGTAATGAAAGCTACTATATATCCTTCACCCTTTCAGGATCAATTCAAATCCCTTCTTTGGACACAATATGGCCACATAATTTACACTATCTAACACCAAAGATTTACTTCTTGAGGTTAAGAGATACAATGATCTTTGCACAACCGCAATACTTTTTCCCAGTGTTGTACATACAAAAACTCGGCAGCAGAAGAATATAATGCCTGTGAAGCAAAAAAACTCATTCTAATTTCATTTTGACTGATTTCTTTTGCTCCTCTAGTGAAAAAACACCTCCCAGGCTTCGATGAGGTCATTTGTAATGATTTTGCACCAAGGATTGAAGATTTGTAATTCATCCAGTTGTAAGTGCAAATGGAACTTGTTTGAAGTCATCCACACGAAGAAGAGGAATAAGTTAGCTTAGAAAGGCCTCAATGACCTTGTCCTTGTGCAATTTAATCTTTAGTTGCCCACAAGGAAGGTAGAGGAAATATAAGGTGATCCAACTAATTTGGATGATATAGATCCTTACAATGATCGGACAGTGCAGAAGCAGCCTCCATTGTTTGATAAGAATGACATCTATAATTTGGAGAGGCAGGCTATGGTGGAGTGGGGTGGATTTTTGAGGAGGATGAGGAGGTTGAGGATGATGAGGAGTCATTGCCAATGCAGCAGCATCTGCATCTAGGATGGAGATCAAACCACAGCTTGTCATGTCGAGCAAGGAGGCACAGCCACAACGGACTCCTAGGATTAGACCCTCTAGTTCTACCTCTCCCCTAGTTTTTACTAGATGTGGGAAGAGGAAGATGTAAAATGTTTTGATGTTGTATTTACTTTTAATTTTACAAAAACAATTTGCTATTTTAATTTTGCTTCAAAATATCAGGCTACCAGCCATCAGCATGCCACATGAGGATGCCATTTCGTACCCAATTTGAATTTAAATCAATTAAATATAATTAGACTCGGCTTGTTTCTTTTATGTACACATTTATTGACTCATTGGATGCATCTCATTGAATTTTGCAACAAAAAAAAAAATGCATTTCTAAATAAATTTAAGCAAATTTTAAGTTGTCAAGTTTTTTTCCCGGCCTTGGTGAGTTTTTGCTTTTGGCGTGTTTTTCAACTATGAATAAATCATCAAGATAGATCACAATGATTTTGTTCCTCAGGTTGCCAAATAAAAGATCCATTGGCCACTAGAAGGTTGTGTTAGCATTGATTAAGCCAAAAGGCATTCTATTCAAATCTTCAAGGGCAACAACAACTTGGCTGTACCCTAAGAAACCATCAAGCATTGACATAATTTCTAAGCCTGAAACAGTCTGAAATATTCAATCCTTGACTGGAAATGGGTAGTTTATCTTTCAACAATACTTAATTCAAGTTCCAAAAATCCACACAAATCCTTGTTTCTCCCTTTTTCTTCTACATGAGCACAATACTAGCTACACACCTAGAACAATGGATTAGATATATGATTTGAGACTTTAGCATCTTATTCACTTCGTCAAACATAGTACCAATGATTTTTGGATTAAAGGGTCTTTGCTTTTGTTGAATGAAGTTGTTCTTGGCTAAATGAAATGTAGTGCTGCATTTCCCTAGGCATGAAAGTTTTCAAACCATCATAGCACCAGGAAAATACATCCTTATATTTTATCAACAGTGCTATTAGCCTCTCTCTTCCTTTTGGGGTGTAGCATTTGCCTATGCAAACAATTTTCGATCTTCCTCGAAGACAATACTTATCTTTTCATATTTAGAGTAACTTTTGTTAAGATTTTCAGATTAATGCCAGGAAAGGAACAATCTATAGATGGCCTTTAAAATTGAAACAAATTAACATAGAACAAGATGGAAGGAAGGTACCTGATTTGCTCTCCAACTTGTTCGAAATCCAATGTAGATCTGCCTTTAATGGTATGACTAGATGCTGCTACAACAGGTCTGAATTCCAGCCCTAGGTCGCACTCCAATCTGCAGTATTATTCTCCTAAGTTTCTGCTCCAGAAAAGAATTAGAAGCAAGACAAATTCGCTCCAAGAGGCAGAGGTATATTTTGCATGTATCTGATTTTGAGGAGCAGAGATGCATGTTATGTTTTTGATGATCTCTCTCCCAAAATCGAATCATCATATATATGTGCATTTAGTTAATTTCGTCACCCTTCAAGAGGGCCGACTTGCCCTAGTTAAGGGCCCTTTTACTAATAAACACAATATATATTTAGTTACTTGTATTTTATAATAATACCATTATTATTATAAAATCGCACAAGCTAGGGTATAATTAATAATTAATTCATTATTAATTCTTCTGTCCAATTTGATCTTAGCCGACAGGCTATAATTATTAACACTCCCTCTTAGTCTGGAGGGTAAGATCAAACTATAGATCCCATCTATTCCAAGACACACCCTTAACTATCGTCCTTGATAGTGAGAACAAAAACATAACCATCTCGGATACCCTATCCTAAGATGTCATAGATTCCAAGTCTATGAAGGTAGATCCTATCTACCACAAATCCATGTGTATATTATAATTTGGCTCCAAAACGTTATCCTTCCAATTTGTGGATTGCTCAAGTCCACAAGAATATCAAGTCCATGATATTCATGATAACATTGTATTACCAAATTCTCAAATATACAAAAACATCAAGTCCATGATGTTAACCAAGAGTCACCTTGACTCAATAGATATCAAATCCATGATATCCTCGAGCATTGGTCTGACGAATATCAAATCCATGATATTCACCAAGTACTCGGAGCAATGGCCTCCAGACATCAAGTCCATGATGTCCACCATATGCTGAGAAGTGGAGCCCTGACCCACCAGATATCAAATCCATGATATCCTCGAGCATTGGTCTAACGAATATCAAATCCATGATATTCACCAAGTACTCGGAGCAATGGCCTCTAGACATCAAGTCCATGATGTCCACCATAAGCTGAGAAGTAGATCCCTAATCCACCAGATATCAAATCCATGATATCCTCGAGCATTGGTCTAACGAGTATCAAATCCATGATATTCACCAAATACTCGGAATGATGGTATCTCGACATCAAGTCCATGATGTCACAAAAATATGGATCCCTGATCCAAAAATATCAAACTCTATGATATTCATCAAAAAAATATAAATGTGAATTGCCACAATTCACATGCAAGCATAAAAGAAAATCATATATAGCTTTACCATAAAAGAAATGTTAGTACAACAAACTCATATTTTCACCAAGCCAAGTTTATTCCTGAAACGTTCAAGTTTGCCTCTTGCTAAAGGTTTGGTGAGAATGTCTGCAGTTTGTTCATCAGTACATACGTATTCCAATTGAATGGCCTTTCTTTTCACCATTTCCCTGACATATAAGGAATCTCAATATGTTTGGACCTATCATGGAACACAAGGTTGATAGCAAGTTTAATGCAACTCTAATTATCACAATAGATAACAGTAGGTTCCATAGATTGTCCAAATAATCCCACTATGAGTTTCCTTAACCAAATTGCTTCTCTAGCACAGAGAAAGGCTGCAATATACTCTGTTTCCGTTGAACTCTGAGCAACGGAGTTTTGTTTCTTGGTAAACCAAGAAATCATAGCTAATCCCAAGCTAAAACAACATCCAAATGTACTCTTCCTGTCTGTAATGCGTCCTGCCCAATCTGAATCTGTAAAGCCATGAAGATCCAGTTTTACATTTTTGTATAATAGACCATACTCAATGGTCTCGCGAAGATATCTCAAAATATGCTCAGTTGCACTCATATGCAATTGTTTAGGTTCTACCATAAACTAACTTAGAACATTCACAGCATAACAGATATCAGGTCTAGTGTTAACTAGATACATAAGAGATCCAATGATCTGACAATATAAACTAGCATTTGTTGCCTCAGAACTGGCCATGGCTTCTCTTAACTTGAGAAGGTTGATTTCCATAGGTGTGGACATTGGTTTACAATCCATCATACCAAATCTCTTTAAAATATCAACAGTATATTTTCCTTGATTCACAATAATCCCAAGAGATTGTTGTCACACTTCTAAACCAAGAAAATAATGAAGAAGGCCAAGATCCTTCATTTCAAATTCCTTTGCAAGGTCTTGCTTGCAATTTGCTATAAGGTATTCTTCTCATGTGATTAGGAGATCATCTACGTGTAGCACTAATATCAATATGTCTCCATCTGATATCTTAAAATAGATATTAGGATCTGCATCGTTCTTTAAAAATCCCAGATTTTGAAGATGGCGATCAATCCTTTCATACCACACTTGAGGAGCCTGTTTGAGCCCATATAAAGCTTTCTTAAGCTTGCATACATAAGATTGTTGATCCTTTGTAACAACTCTTTCAGGTTACTCTATATACACTTCCTCTTCAATTTCTCCATTAAGAAATGCAGTTTTAACATCCATTTGATGGATCTTCCAACCTTTGGAAGCTGCAATTGCAATTATTGCCCTAACTGAGGAATATTGAGCAACGGGAGCAAAGGTCTCCTCATAATCTATTCCCTCCTTTTGAATGAATCCTCTGGCTACGAATCTAGCTTTATGTTTCTCAATACTACCATCCGCAACATGTTTAATCTTGAATATCCATTTTGATGATACCACGGATTTGTTCTCGGGTCTAGGAACAATATCCCATACATCGTTCGTCATTATGGAACCGTATTCTTCTGACATTGCATCTTTCTGAGCCTGGATTTTAAGTGCTTCACAAACAGAAGAAGGTTCGGAATCTATAATCTCACTCATAAATGCAGCATAGTTAGAATATTTCTTAGGTCTTTTACTTTCCCTGAAAGTTCTTGCCAGAGCTGCAAAGTTGCTTGCATCTTCCAATATTTTGGTGGCCCACAACGGTCTTTTCTTGATGATGGAAGTGCTAGGTTCACTTATTGGATTATGTTTAATAACATCATGATACTCCCTCTAATTCTCAGGAGGGTTGGATTGAATCAATTCATCACATGCTATATCTTTAGAGATAGAGAATACAAGGTCTTCTTCAAATATGACATCTCTGCTTAATTCAACATGTCTTTGCCCTGGAACATATATCCTATATGCTTTGGCAGATTCACTATATCCCACAAATATTCCCTTCTTTCCTGAAGGTTCCAATTTTGTTCTCTTTTCTTTTGGAACATGAAAATACACAGGACAACCAAATATCCGAAGATGACTCACATCAGGTTTGTTTCCACTAAACGCCTCTTCGGGAGTCTTATTGTTCAATGCTGAATGAGGACATCTATTTTGAATGTAAATTGCAGTGTTGGATGCCTTAGCCCATAGTGAAGTATGCAGATTTTGATCATGTAACATAGCCTTTGTTGCTTCAATTATGGTTCTATTCTTCCTTTCAGCGATTCCATTTTGTTGAGGGTTGTAAGGAACAGTGAACTCCCTCTTAATCCCTGATTCTATACAGAAGGTGCTAAAGATTTCAGAAATGTATTCTCCACCATTATCCATTCTAAGAATCTTTACCCTCTTGTTTGTAAGATTCTCTATTAAAGCTTTGAACTCTTTGAATTTGTTGAGAACATCAATGGATTCCTTGTTCTTAAGAAAATATAGCCAAGCCTTTCTCGAAAAGTCATCTACAAAGATGATGTAATAGAGATATCCACCAATAGATGGTACGGACATGGGTCCACAAAGATCAGAATGAACTATTTCCAATATTTCCTTAGTCTTGCTTTCACTACTAGGGAAAGAAGATTTGATATTTTTCCCTAATGCACATCCTTGGCATACTCCTTCATGTCTAGGAGATAAATGAGGGAAGCCTACTTCAACTTTATCCATAGAAGATAATGTTTGGAAATTTAGATGCCCTAGCCTTTTGTGCCATAGATCACTTGAGTTGATTGATTCAACTATTAGGGCTTGAGATGAAATAGTATCAAGTCTATAAAGACACTCATGTCTTAGTCCTATAGTGTATGCTTGTTTTAATGTTGAATTTTTAGTCCAAGCTAAGACTTTCCCATCCATAAAAGCAATTTTATAACCCTTATCCTCAAGTGCTGATATTGAAACTAGGTTTCTCTTTATGCCCGAAACATATAGGACTCGAGATAGTTGCAAGGATATGTCGGACTTCAATTGAATGTTGCAATTCCCAAAACCCAAAATTGGATATGAGGTGTCATCTCCTATGGTAACTTCTTCCTTAATGTTTTCTGAAAATGTATCAAAGTTTTCCCGGAACCCAATGATATGCCTTGAAGCTCCACTATCAATAACCCAAGAGTATTTATTTGAGGTTTGGGTAGACAAGGCTGAATATAGGGCTGAATATTCCATGTTTCAAATCTTAAAAGTTTGAGACTGTTTTTCCTAATAATCTGAATATGATCTTTTACTTTACCTAGGCTCTGATACCATGTTAAGATTTTCAGATTAATGCCAGGAAAGGAACAATCTATAGATGGCCTTTAAAATTGAAACAAATTAACATAGAACAAGATGGAAGGAAGGTACCCGATTTGCTCTCCAACTTGTTCAAAATCCGATGTAGATCTGCCTTTAATAGTATGACTGGATGCTGCTACAACAGGTCTGAATTCCAGCCCTAGGTCACACTCCAATCTGCAGTATTATTCTCCTAAGTTGCTGCTCCAGAACAGAATTAGAAGCAAGACAAATTCACTCCAAGAGGCAGAGGTATATTTCGCATGTATCTGATTTTGAGGAGCAGAGATGCATGTTATGTTTTTGATGATCTCTCTCCCAATATCGAATCATCATATATATGTGCATTTAGTTAATTTCGTCACCCTCCAAGAGGGCCGACTTGCCCTAGTTAAGGGCCCTTTAACTAATAAACACAATATATATTTAGTTACTTGTATTTTATAATAATACCATTATTATTATAAAATCGCACAAGCTAGGGTATAATTAATAATTAATTCATTATTAATTCTTCTGTCCAATTCGATCTTAGCCGACAAGCTATAATTATTAACAACTTTTGGCTTCTTCCTACACTTTTCTCTTCATGTACCAATCAAAAAGATCTTCCGGAGAAACCAACACCTTAGGAACGTTATTTCCCTATAGCTAAATGGCACCTTGCAAGTTAAGCATGTTATTTCGATCATTAGTTGCTTCCTTCAAATCTACAATTGATTCTCTGTATGTTGAATCACTCCCTTCGAAATAAATGCTCATGAAATTTCCATCTTTCTCTGAGAAAGAAATGACTTGGATTATTGTTAAAGTCTTGCCAATCTAGGGAGTTTGCAAATACACTTAGCTTATCATAGTATGATCGCAAGTCAGCGAATAATCACCATTTCGCATTTGTGCATAGGCCGCTTAGCTCCAGCTCACTCTAGTTTCAAGGACCTTGGATTGACCTGCAAATTCTCATCAAATAATTGTGAGGTCTTTCTGGTCTCAAATCCTTCTTGCAGCTTCCTTATTGAATCACACCTATACAAATATCCAATCAGGTACTACCAGACTGAAGATCAAAGAGATTAATTGACTGGGAAATGAAATTATGATTTTGAAAAAGAGAATTGATAGAGCTTTTGTCCTATTAGTGCGAGAGGGTCAGGTTGCGTCCAAGCTCTCGATGTACTTGTTTAATGCAAGAGTAATCAAAAGCCTTTGATGCTCGATCCTTCACCCAGCACACGAATACATACAAATCCTTCCGAAGTCTAAATAGCCACAAAGTAGGCCCAGGTACTAACCGCCAAGACTTAGACAAGGTCGGCTCTAAGGCAGTCGTTATTCTATTTAATCGATAATTCCATATATTAATACTTTATCTATATAATATTTTTTTTAATCAAAATTCAAATAGCTGAGTTAGCCGACCTAGCATCTAACCGGGGACATCACAATAAATAAATCATAAATTGGGAAAGATGGAATCAATTTGGAAATAAATTATTATTTTCAAAGGGCGGCAATGAAGAGTGTTAACTCAATCCTTATGAAGGATGGTGACTCATTACTTGTGAAGGTTGGTGACTCCTTCAAGAAATGGATATAAATGGCAAGTCATTTCATTGAGAGAATCAAGGAAGGGTTAATGAAGGGATAATCATCATTTCAAAAATCCATCACAGAATATCAATTCATTCAGCTGTATAAATAATCAAAATCCATTCAAGAATCAATCTATAAAATCATCATGCAACAATATATTAAATCAGCATTCATTCAAACATCAATCATACTAACATCAATCATTCAACAGCAATCAATCAATAAATCAATTATTCAAACCTCAATCATCAAATATCAATCATTCATACATCAATTCATTCCAGCAACATTCAAGCATTCACTCATCAATCCTTCAAGAAATGTCAATTATAGAAACCTCAATCATCAAATCATCAAATATCAATCATTCATGCATCAATTCATTCAAGCAACATTCAAGCATTCACTCATCAATCCTTCAAGAAATGTCAATAAAGTGAAATCAAGCAATCTGCAATAATCTATCAAATACATCAAGTTATCAATTTTGAATTCTATTAGTACTTGCAAACCAAACAGGGTTTGAGCCCATGGGGTGCAGTAAGGTTTGGAGGGCCAGGGTCTTTTCCTACCTTTGACAAACTAGGAACAAAGTCCTTGGCTTCACCACTGTTAAGTTGGGGAGGGGGTCTTTTAACTTGGCAGATTTGCAAGGTATTTAAAGGGAATTCGTGATTTAAACAATTGAGTATTGTACTATGATTTATTGATCTAAGTATTTTTTATATTTGGCAATTTTGTTTGAAGGAGAATTATTGCAGAAAATTGAGATAAGTTCTATTTTCAGAATCATTTAAAGAATTATAAATTGAATATCAAGATAAAATTTCATCATTTTTTATTAAAATTATATTTACAAATATAATGCAATTCTCATCTTGAGTTGGATTTATTGTTTTAGAGGAAAAATCAGGAATGCCTCAAAAAGGGACATTAGACATTAAGACTAATTTGAAGCTTGAAAAATATGTAATTATGGACTTCAACACAATCACCTTGTGACAGCTCAAATTATTAAAATTGACATCGTCAGTTAATAACTCAGCATTGACATAACTTACGTAAGACACGAAATTTCACAAATTAGAGTTTAAATTTTCCATGACAACGCCACTACATGTAGAATCACTCTAGGGTAAGCACTAATCAGAAAAATAAATAAAAATAGGTTGCTAGGGACACTATGAGAAATGCCAAGTAATACCTAGGAACTGTTGTGTTTGCTCAGCACATATGTTGTCCTGGTTAACTGCAACGAGAATGAGGTTTAGGCCGAGCGTTTCTCAGAGAAAGCTCTGCAATAGTCATGTCTGTATTTTCTAAATGATTTGTTATGCAGAGGTTTAATCTTATTGTTTGCAAATGTGGTTTGGAAGTAAGCCACAATATCGTAAAAGAAAGAACAAAGACGACGTTAGTTTTAATTGAACTAACCTTTCCACAGCTCCGTGTTGGTTTGATTCTTTTTCAAAGGATGTGGCTTGGCAGTAGAGCTACCAGCCTTCTTGTACGTAACAAAAATATTCATCATAGTTTTGTTTTTTTTTAACTAAGCATACATCGTCCATTTCCATCAAAATTTTAAAAATAACAAAGGTTGAAAACCCTAACATAGCAGCGTGGACTTATATAAAACAAACCTGGTATTCCTCCTCTGCGGCGACAATGTCATCAAGAACTGAAGTGTTCTGCGCGTTGAGGAGCTCCTCGGCCATATCCCTGCGGCGGCTGGCACGCTGTTTTGCGGCCAAACGAGGGTCTGTGCCCTTGACAGGCCCCCCTGCGTTTGCATTCTCAATATTATTGAATTCATCTGCTGACTTTTGCTTCTTGCCCTTTGGAAACCTTGGTTTTTTCTGCCTGGAAAAAAATTGTCAGAACCCCAACTTCAAAACTTTTTTTATTTAATTCGGTCAGGTTTTTTTAACTGAATTAAGGTCTGAGTAAATTACCTCGGGGCTTCGTCTTCATCTGAATCAGACCCTGGACTCACTTCAAACTGCTGCCGACTGCGTTTTGAAGTTTCCATTCAGCTGAAATTGGTTTGCATCAATTTTGCGAGCATAGAAAGAGTGATTTATATTTATATCTCAATTCAGTCGCGGCTACGAACTGCGTCAAATTATGAGGGGCCGAACGAGATTCAAATAAATGAACAAGATTTTGTTTTTCTTCATTTCGGAGGCGGCAGAAGTTTTCTACAAGTACAGATTTTTTTCGATATTTCATTTAGAGAGAGAAACCGGATAAATTTCACAGAAACTTCCACTACCTACCAAAGCACCTCCTTTTTTTAATCAAAATAATTCCATACTTTTTTTAAATTATAAATATTAGTACAATACATCAAAGGTGCCGTGTATTCACAGTTTAAAGATTCCATGAAAAAAAAATTAAGTCTTAAAACACTAGAATGTAAGATGAAAATATAGTAGTATAACAATTAGTTGTATGAAATTGTAAGTTTAACAATAAATATGTTAGCCTTTTATAGATAAATTGTAGGAGGTGATTAATTCATATTTTTCCTTGATAAGGACAACATTTTCTTTTAAAGCATTTGAGGATTGTAAGTCTTATAGTAAATGGGATAGTTTTTAATAAATAAGTTGTATGAAGTAATTAATTTATCATTTTTTTCTATTTAATAGTACTAATTCTTAATAAATAATATATCAAATTTAAGTCATATTGTAAACATGTTAGTGTTTAATAAATCAATTGTATGATATGAGTTAGTCATCACATCTTAATTAAGATGATAAGGATAACATTTTATTTTACAAAGATTGTAAGTCTCGTAGAAAATGTATTAGTCCTTAGAGGATAAATTGCAAGATCTCACTAATTTGTCAAATCTTCCTATTTAAAGATGATAAGGATAGCATATTCTTTTTTAAGATATATACAGATGTACCAACATGTAATACAATGAAGATTAAGTGGCAATGCAATTGGCAATATTCATTAATGAGGATAGAAAGAGAGTAAATGTTAGGATTAACAAGGCAGAAATAACAATTATGTGCAAATATAACTAATATCAGAAAATAATAAACCACACAGAATAGAACACAAGACACACAGATTTAACGTGGTTCACCCAATCCTTGGGCTACGTCCACCAACAGCGAGTCCAATATTATTATTATCCAGTGATTACAACCTGATTACAATCCGTAATCCCTTTTCAGCCCAATTCTGCCGCAAGTACTAAAATCATACATTATTGAAAATCCCTAACCCTAAGCCATATTATACAATATTTTTCCCACTTTAGGGTTAGAATGAGTTATAAGTAGTCGGCCCAAATAACTGAAAAAGTAGTCGGCCTCAAAAAAAAAATTTCCCCGAACCCCGGCGAGGTCGGGAGGAAAAGTGTACAGTACTTTCCTGGATAGTACTTTCCTGATTAGTCACCACAAGCTAACAGTAAAGACACAAGTTATAGGTTACAACAATAGAACTATTCTCAGAGGTACATTCATTTATAACTATTTATCTTTCCATTGTATGGATCTATATACATTCATTTACATTTCTTTGAAGTTATGAAATCATAGTAATTGTAATGTGTATTATTATTGTGACAATGAAGGCTATGTATAAATATTTACATTGTCACTTGTTTGATAAACTCCCTTTCATGTGGTAATATTAATTTTAGCAACCACTTATATAATATCGTTGTTTATTTATGCACTTGGATCTAGAACTAAAACATAGACAAAATGACTTAATTAAATGTTTGTTTTGATGTTAATGAGAGGGAGTCAAATACCTAGCATATGAGACTAGATATGGGATAGGTAGACTATATCAACTATGCTTTATGAAATTGGAACTATGTTTGAACCTAGATCAAACTAATACTATTGCCTTGAAACTTGCATGGGTGACCTTTGTGTGAAAGATATCACCTTAAACTCCTATGGACTAAGGTTTTAGTGTCTAATAAAGTTTCTCACATGTAAATACACTTGCAAGTAGAAAATATGTTGATATTGAGAAGCATGTTTGGAATTTGGTATGCTAGGGGAAGGAACCTAACTAACTTCCCATGTTACTCTTTGCTCAACCCTCATTAATCAATTTGATAATCTTATTACAATATGAATCAACACCCCACAATAAGTGTACCTTAGGTGGGTTGGAACATAAATATAAATGAATGGGTTGCAACAAATATGTAGCCATATTAGTTACCCATGTACAAAATGATCATCTCAAAGAAGTTGACAAGGAAAAACTCATAGGACAAACTCTCCTTGAGAGAAGACGAGGAGAGAAGGTCTAGGTGACCCCCTTCAAATATTAAGAGGGATAAAATCCCATGTGAAGCAAAAAGTCCTCCCAAAAGGAGAGAGAAAAAGAGAGACTAAGAAACCCTCCTCAAAGTGTAGCCTCTTGTGCCAATGGTGGATGTTTGATACTTAATGCTAAACATGGTCCAAGATAGTCGAAAAACATTTATCCCCTTAGAAAGAAATAAGGCCAAAGGTATATGTAGGATATCTTTACATTTATAAATGAATATGAGGAAAGAAATATTCAAATGTATGTATCTAGAGGTTGCTCATATGTCCCCATGTTGATGCTTAAATGTACCAAATTCTAATCAAGAGTCTCAATTCTGATTTTAGTTCACTTTAAAAAGGAAGCATAGAAGGGGGAGAGCGTAGGATGTTATAAAATTATCCTCATTGGATCCAAAGAAAATGCAACTCTATAAGATACATCATTAGAGAGAAGATCAATATACTCAATAATTTCAACAAGATCTATAAGGTGAGAGTTCACAAAATTATGTGAAGTGCCTAGTAAATAGATGTTGTAATGAAGTGGATCTTATAGACATGAAAGAACCTACTATAGACAATCATTGGAAGCCCTCAAATAATCAATTTTTAAATTTGATGAGATGATATATTTTAGAGACAAAATCTCAATAAATGTTATCCATCTATATTGTTGGAAACTACAATTGAAACAATTGGTGTATTGTCATTGATGTCAAACCTTAACTGGTAAGACAGTTGCTATCTAGTAGAGTACCATATCTTTTGATTGGTGAAGAGGATTTGAAAAGAGGAGATAACAAGAGGACCTAAGGAAAGGTTGAGTTATGTGATACTTCAATGGGTACTTAATTAGTTGGCACATTGATAAGGTAATGTGTTATTTATCTTTAACACTAAGTGAATAAGAAAGACTGGAAGCATAGGCTTAACCAAGAAAAAGTGAAGAAATTTAGTTTAAGCCGAGTGATGCTAGTGTTGATTGAGTGCCAGTATAAGCCGAGCAAACTTAGTGTCGACCGAGCATCAGTAATTGTCAAGCAATAGATAATTAACCGAGCGAAGATAGTATTTGTCGAGAAGGAAAGTTTTAGCGATGATCGAGATATCCAGTAATGACCAAGGAGATGAACACAATATTGACCGAGTGTTAGTAATTTACAATTTGTGAAAGAATTGAGAATCCCATCTGACATAGTTGAATCCTTGGGATATGTAAAATGTGTTGACATTATTAATGAATTATATGGAGTATTTAAAGCATGGAAAGCCGTTCTCTTATGGATTCAAGGAGAAGTTTGAAGATGTATCTAGAAGGAAAAGGAGGAGAATAAAATGATGGAAGGATTCGATGAATCTGACCTAAACCTAAGATCTACATAAGAGATTAAGTGGCAAAAGATTAATCTACCTGATCAAGGAGGTATAAGGATGACCTAATTGTGAGGTTATGTAGTGTGTGGAAGAGGTTGATGTTATTGACTAATGAATCTAAGCAAAAGGCTAAAGTGAAGCTAAGAAGAGCTTAACAGAGTTGAGGTAATTGCTTGAAGAGAATTCTGAGCAAATCGGAGATGGAGATGAAAATGAAGGTCAACTAGTAAATCAACATATGAGCGCATTGGATTTGTATTTGCAAAGTGAGTTGTATATTTCATATCAGAATGTTGTACTTGTGTGAATGTTGTTGAAAGTTTTATATTGTGCTAGTTGATTACTTTTGGACAGTGGACTGCAAGTTTTATGTTACTGATATATTCTATAGAGACTGAGTGAATTGTTGATTAGATCTAAGTTTGTTGAAGAGCTAGAAAGTTGAATTAGTACAGCTGGATCTGAGGATAACTGATTCACCCCCCCTCCTAGTTATTCTAAAATCATTCTAACACTATATTAGTTGTCCCGTGATGATTTGTTCACACAAGATGTTTGAGCATTGAAATGTGTGGATGGAGATATCAACACTAAAATGCAAAATTCTTAGCTATGAATTAATTACTATTGAAGGTATTCTAGAAATACATTTTTCAAGGGCTAATGTACCATGTAAGACAAAAGAACATGAAAAGTCTTGTTGATAAATTTGTGCACTTGAAATCAAATTGTTCCTCACAAGACAATATCTAAGATTATAGTGATGAAATCATATTTATCCTAATTATAATCCTAGATTTATTATGTTGAAAGGGGTTAAGAGGTATTGAGATTATATAAAATACAAAAAGAAAAATAAAGGGCTCATGTTGGATTGATACAATTTTCACTGTTGGAACAAAACCTAATATATTATGATGTAATAATCAATGAAAAATACACATCCCTAAACACATGAGACTAGAAAAAGATGATTAACATCCATTTAAAAAAACAAATGCTTATTGTTGTGTTCATTGATCATTACAATGTTTTGTGTATAGTTTTTAGAAGTATGCATAGAGGCTTCATTATATAGAAAAAAAAATGAGAGGTGGGAGTAAGCCAATACATCAAGATTAAAATATTAGTTGTCCAAGTTTCATTTGAGAATTAATTCACGCATTAGTCTATATAATTCAAATGTAGAAAGCTTTATCCAATATTAAAGGGACATCCAAGCCAATATTTATAGTGTACAATACCCAACCCACAGATATTGTCCTACTATATTGGCATAGATTGTCTTTGTCAAATTCTAGTAGTTATTGAGGAAAAAACACCTCTTCAAGATAGTGAGGCTAACAAATTTGAAATTTGAAAAATAAAAATACAAATAAATCAATAGGTGTGATTTGAAATGTAGAACAAATAAACAAACATAGTATATCTCAACAATATTGCATTCTAATTATATGGACTATGGACAACAAGTTCCTTCAAATAAAAAAACCACAAAAGGAACATTATGCTTCACAAATAAAACCCTTTGTGGATAAACAAGAGGAAAAGGGGTATTTCTATAAAAGTCACATAATAAACTAAAGTTATTGGGATCACCTACAAAACCCAATTAAAAATTCTACAAGAAAGTAAAAAATTAATTCTAAATCATATAATGAATACAATATACAACATGATATAGCGACCAACACACAATATACAAAATGAACCTTTATTTTATAGGCAAGGTGAAAGATAGGATAACACATGATTATGACAAGTATCACAATTATAACATGATACAAATACATAAATAACCTAAATGTTGTTAAGATTTCATTGTTTATTACATCACAATTGCCTCTATGGTCCATTTGGTTTGTTATCAACTGCACTTGGTTAAACAAGTTTCTTATCTATATTTATGTTGTTGTGAGATGGATCATTTACCATATAGACACTCTTTCTTTCCTATTTTTAGAGGCACTCTTCCATCTTTGATTGATCAGCTCTTCAGGCTTTGGTGTTTTATACCATCTGTATCTTCGAGTTCAGTTGCTTGCCTTTGTTTGCCTCCTGATTCAAGTAGTGTCATTTGAGGGCACTCATACAGATTACAGTCTTCTCTACCTGGTCATGCTCTATTTTAGTAGAGGATCTTCAGATCGGCAGTTACTTCTTGACAGAGTTTGCATCTTCTTGCTTCAGTGATGTTCTACATGTTCATTTTTGTTCCTATTTTCTGGAACATCCCTAGTTTTGGAGGCTTCTTTAGTCCTTCAGACTAGTCTTTGTCTCTTTTTGGAGTAGAGTTTTTCCCATGTGGTTTTCTCTATTTCTCCATTTTATAGAGACTCTCTTTTGTACATGGGTACCTCATCAGGTCATGTTGCCGGGACCCATTTTTATGCTTTCAGTACTGTAGTTTCCTTTGCTTTCTTCTTGCATTGTCTGTAGCTGCATTGTTGCTCATCTTAAGGGGGGGTGTTAGAGTAAAGTATTAATTAACTTTACTCCCTTCTTAAGATGTCAACTCTTTTTCTTTAGTTGTTTATATTTAAACACACATGCACTAGTTGATTTAAACTCATGCACTAGTTGTTTTAAATATAAATTTGCATGCATTAGTCTTGTAATAATTATCACCATTTTTGCTCATTTCGTTGCTTCCTTAATATGGCGTCAAGGAAAAATTATTTCCTCTCCAACAAATGAGACCTTGTATACACCAATGATTAGTAGCTTATTGTATGTAATTGATTCTAGTTCAAATATAATACAAGTAGTGATTATGGTGGCTAGGTTTCAGGAAGCGCCTAAGAAAACCCCATGTCAAAGTAGTAAAAAGAATATTTAGATATTTGAAGGCTACATTAGATTTTGGTCTATGTTATCACAAGAGTGAAAATTTTAATTTTATATGCAAATTGGGCCAAAAATGTAGATGATCAAAAGAGTATAAGTGGAAGAGTTTTCTTTCTTAGTGACAATCTTGTATCTCGGTCAAGAAAAAATAAAAAAATAGTATTTCTATCTACAACAAAAATCAATGTATATTGCACAACAATTTCTTGGTGTGCCTAGGCTTTGTGAATGAAATAGAATTTAAAGGAGCCCGACCCATTTCTACTCATTGTGATAACACAACCGCTATAAATATTTTAATGAATTTGGTACCAACTATACTTCACTTAAGTATCATTTCTTAAGATTTAAGGTTGCAAATAAAGAAGTAAAGTTAAAATATGTTGACACAATTGATAAATTACTAACATATTTACAAAATCTCTACCAAACAAAACATTTATGCATCCTTGGAAGCAATTAAGAGTGGTAGTTCGCTCCTCTCGATTCAAGAGAAAATATGGATTGAGGGGGAGTGTAGACTTCCTGTTGCAAAAATCCTTGGTGGTCTTGTAAAAAGTTTTAGTATGCATATTACAGAGGTAGAGTAGGAGAATTGGTGGTTTTAGAGAAAGTTTCACAAATTGTCATCCTTTTCCATTGATATCAAAGGGGGAGAAAGCACTTAGAAACATTTAACAAAAATAAATATACCACACAAGAGGATCTTATGATAGGCATTGATTGTTTTGGTCTATTTCTCTCAAGTTAAGTCCATGTTGAATGCATTTTTTTTCATCAATGATAAAAGCAAATATTTTGTATATTATGTTGTCATTGATGTTATAAGAGTCATTGATAATTAAATTTAATTGTACTCAACTTCAATTATCTGGTGGCTACACTAATTTTAGTTACTTGTGACATGACATGACTTGTCTATATCTGAGCATTTGAGTTTCAGAAGACCAGTAGCAAGATATGTGAATATCCAAAACCATTTACAAAATCTCTCATGAAATACTTTGTAAAGTGAACAACAAATATGTGAAACGGAAATAATTTAAAGCATATTGAAATCAAGAAAGAGACCAAATACAATAGTAGAATCCTACATGGAAAAATACAAGAAACAGCAATACACATGTGTACAATTTGTGCACAACTAAATTTTAAGAAAAATATTAGAAATCGTACACAAAAAACAATAGACATATATCAGTTACTATTATCAAATAAAGAATATTTGTTTGGTAACAACTTGTGCAAGTTTGGTAACCACCACTTGCAACAAAACATAAAGCCGCCATATGCAACCCCATAATGTATCAAAACAAAAAAAGTCACTATGACACACAACTACACTCTTAGAATTTGAATATAGACTAGTGCCACTTTGAATTATGTTTGCATAAATTTGGTAACTAGGGCACAAGAGATCTCAAGTTAGACTAAATAAGACTATTGCCAATGTGCCAAAAAAAATTAACATCATACAAGCAATATTGACACTTGATCATCAAATGAAACATGGATGACTTTTATTGCATTGAAAAGGCATTTGCAATACATAGATGCATATTGGAAATGAATAGTACAACCAAATACAATTAAGAACTCTCTCAATGAGTTGTGCAAACAACTCTATACAAAATGCAAAATGTTAAATTAAATTAAAATTGACATGAACATTTGTACCCTTCACAAGAACATGTGCTTAGTACTAACACTTCACCTAGTGATGATGATAACATGATTGACAATGCCATAGAAATTTAACCGTGCATCTTGATACTTGGATTTACCAAGTCAATAACTATACATTGTATTTAAGACAAAATAATAAAAATTGTGCCAACAAAATGACAAAAACCTAGGAATCTTCCAAGATAAATATGCATAGGAGATGAACTTTTTGACACCATTTTTTTGGGAACCACATGACAAGGATATTGCAAAACATTTTTTATATCTATAAGTCACATAATAGGCATTAAATTTTTTGATTTGAGCATTAACTTATTTTTTTAAACTGTCAAACTATAAACTGGTCAAGTTTTCCCTACCATATAGATAAGAATACACAAGAGAAAACTAAAAGGGTGAAAACTAGTAGCAAAAGATGTCAAGTAGAACAAAAAACTTGAAAAAATATTGCAATAAGATATTGGATATTCAGATTTCAAAAATATAATAAATTCAATAGATTTTTTGCAATATCTCAAGAAAAATGTTTTTTCAATGATACGAGAAACAAGAACACTAACCTTTTTTGTGACATTCTCTAGTGTAGAGAAACATTCAAACCCATTAACAAAAACATTGAAGAAACATACATTTCACACTATGCAAATTTGAAACAAAGTCAACCTACTTTACTTTCTAAAATTAAGTTTTATCCTTAATAGAAAAGGATCTAGACACTTGTGCTTGCTATTATAAACATAGAATTAATGCAATGAAACAATTACCATGGTTAGATGAAATCTTGGGGGTAGTGAATTCCCTTCTCCACAACACCCTTTATCTTGTTTGGGTCACTATCAATTGAGTTATTATATATATGATGAAGGCTTTGATATATTGCTTTTATAGTGAAGGCTTTACCTAATCCTCACAAAGAAGATATGTGCCCATAATACTTCTTGTTATCTGTGACATAAAGAGATAGGATGTGAAGCTAAGCATACTATCAAGTTACTCACAAATAAAGCATGGGCTATTGCTATTGAGTCCACAACTACTAACTTAAAGATTTAGAATTTGATTTGATTTGAGTTTTGGGTGGAATGGATCTCTGAAATACCCCAAATCTATCATAGTCGACCAGTACCTTATCCAATGGGAAACATAGTCAAATAAACATTGCAACAGAGAGTTATGAAACAAGAAAACAACAGATTCCAATATGTTGATGTCTAACACCAATCATACACCATTAATCAGATCATACTTAAGAATCCACCTGTGTACTCAGATATGCAATCACCTATTCAAAGGATTTTAACCCTCCCCTTAGAAGAGACCTAGAAACAAGTAATACATTAATCAACATCCATTGAAAGACAAGTATAGGATACCCTTGGTATCCCAACGCATACACATCTAAAAACTAGTCCTAAACTCAGTTGTTTATGCAAAAATAACTCTATTTCAGACATCTTCAGACATACAACAGAAAGACTAAAACACCCTTGATGCTCTAATCAATAAGATCAAGAACCAAATGGAGATAATCTGATAGTAGTATGAATATGTTGAAATCTTATACATAACAAAGACTTCTTACAATTTATATTATATTCTCAAAACTAGAAAGGAAAGAGGGAACACCCTATATGCAGAGAAGAAGGAAAAATATTTATAGGAAGAATACCACTCATAGAACTAGCCCTGAATATTATAGAGAATCAGGAACCCCTCAAGGTTGCCCAAACTAGAACCCTTCTAAATGATCTTGGAAATCCTTATAAAGGATTGCAACAAGCTATGGATCATTTAGGGAAAAACTAAGTCTACAACCACTAGGTACAACAAGAAATGAAAACAAACAAGAAAGCCTGGAAACCTGGGAGAATCGAATAAAATTTGAGGTACAATTATATGGGTTTCATCGTTCAAGGCTAATTGCAAATACAATTTTGAACCGATTTCTTGTTGCAGGCAAAACTAAAATAAATGTCACGACCACCCAAAGAAAACTTGCATGTACAGGGCATGGAATTCTCTAGCATCCATCAAAGCCTAGCCGCCTTTGTCAAAACAATAGTCCTTGGCATTAATTCAGCATGGCACATCATGAAGCAAAATCAGACTAGGCGGCTACCCATATCATCTTCATCATTTCTTTACCTACAACCTTCCTGGAAAATTCAAATATGATCTACCCTTTGTCATATCTAGTCCACTGTATCAAAAACCTATAGAAAAACCTAGCGCAAGATTCAAATCCTGGCTGCAACGGCTAGCTAATCCAAGTTTAAAACATAAACATTGATCTTCATCCTTTCTCGACTGATCGGGTGGCTCTTATTAAATGACCATAGTCATTTAAACCTTTTAAAATTTACCTAGCCACGTCACCTATCTGAGCAACCAATCAAAATTGAGCACCTCAACAACACCTAGCAATGGACCCAGTGTCTATCTTTTAACCATGGACAACCCCTTAACCATTTTTTATCCAGTGAACATGCGACCGAAGGAAATCGTGGTACATTTTACTTAACTAGGGTTTGGTCTGGAGATCACGTAAACAAAGGCATTCACGTGATCGCTAAACATTTCCTTGACCCTGGGTTCCATCAAGCGAACATATGACCACCACCCGATCCACCTTCATCTACGGCCCAGATCTAATCTCCAAGCCTTTACCTTTAACTCATCTTCTATCTGGAGATCACGCGACCAAAGGCTTCACTTGATCGCTAGAAGTTTATCTTAACCTAGGTCATGTCTAGAGATCACATGAACAAAGAAATTCACGTGATCGTTGAGTCTTTGCCTTACTCTGGGTTTAATTTGGAGAACTAAAGCTAGCCGCCAATCAAATCTGCATCAAGATTTCATCTAACCAGTACCTTATCCACCCATTAGATAAGGTACTGGTCAACTATGATAGATTTGGGGTATTTCAGAGATCCATTCCACCCAAAACTCAAATCAAATCAAATTCTAAATCTTTAAGTCAGTAGTTGTGGACTCAATAGCAATAGCCCATGCTTTATTTGTGAGTAACTTGATAGTATGCTTAGCTTCACATCCTATCCCTTTATGTCACAAATAACAAGAAGTATTATGGGCACATATCTTCTTTGTGAGGATTAGTGAAAAGGTGAAATTAAGTGAGCCTAATCCTAGGTGAACCCGCCTGAATTCTGTAGAGTTCAAAGTGTAGAAATCCTTAGTGCTTTTTTCATTGGTCCTTGTTCTTCTATGAATGTACTGATTGTGGGAAGTAAGCTACCTCATAGGTATATCTTTGCATTAATAAAGGTAGTTAAAATCTTGTTAAATCAAGAGCCAACATCTCAAGTCAGATAAAGGTGGAGAATTCACCTCTCAAGAATTTATAAATTATTGTGAAGAACATGGTATTGAGAGACAATATTCAACTTCACGAACACCCCATTAGAATGGTGTAGCAAAAAGAAAAATAGAACTGTCAAATAAATGACAAGAACTATATTACTAGGGTCTAGATAGGCAAACTATTATTGGAAAGAAGTGATTCATACTATTGTTTATACTATAAATAGAGTTTAGTTGAGATTAAATACAAAATCTACTCCATATGAATTATGGTATGGTAGAAAGGAAAATGTAGGATATTTTTAAATATTTGGTAGTAAATGTTATATCAAACAAGACAATGATAATATAGGTAGCTTTGAGTGAATGTGTGATGAAGGAATTTTCTTAGGTTATTCTTCACATAGTAAAGCATATAATGTTACAATAAAACATTAAGACATATAGTTGAGAGCACAAATATCAAAGTTGATGAGAATTTAAATATTTCAACAACTGATGAAATAGAATTACCTTAAGATAATATCCATATGTCTGATGAGGAATCAGAACATAAATTAGAAGAAGAAATTGAACAACCAAATGAACCAACTAAATCTACATCTAAAAGGTCTTCTAAACTACTTAAAAAAAATTATCCTTAGGAATATATTATAGGTGATAAGAGTGATGGAATACAAACAAGAAGAAAGGTTTTCAAGAACAAGCACATGTGTTCTTGGTATCTCAATTAGAACCTAAAAATTACTCAGAAGCAAGTAAAGATGTTCTTTGGGTTAAATCAGTGCAAGAAGAAATATATCAAATTGAAAGAAATAAAATTTAGGAACTTGTGCCTAAGCGAGCAAATAAAAATAGAATTGGCACAAAATGGATTTTTAGGAATAAACTTCAAGGTCAAATAGCTAGAAATAAAGACAGATTACTATGTAAAGAATACTCTCAAGTTGAGGGTATAGATTTTGATGAAACTTTTGCACCTCTGGCCATACTTGAAGCAATAAGAATTTTTTTAGCCTATTATATATAGATATTTGTTAAAGTCTATCAAATGGATGTTAAGACTGCCTTTCTAAATGGAGATTTAATAGAAGAAGTCTATATGAAACCACCTAAAGGATTTTTTCATGTAGGTAAAGAAACATTTGTTTATAGACTTGTGAAAGTTGTATATGGTCTAAAACAAGCTCCAAGAGCTTGGTATTCTAAATTGGATTCTCACATAAGAGAGCAAGGTTTTACTAGAGGAGTTGTTGATAATAATTTATAGATTAAGACAAAAGAGGATCACATTTTGGTTATGGTAGTTTATGTTGATGATATTATATTTGGAAGTGATGATGATACTTGATGTTCTAAATTTCCAAAGATTATGACATCAAAATTTGAGATGTCCATGATAGGAGAACTTTCTTTCTTTTTGGGCTTACAAGTTAGTTAATTAGATAAAGGTATTTTTATATCACAAACTAATTATGCCAAATAAATTCTATAGAGATTTGAAATGGAAGGATGTAAAGCAGTTGGAACACCTATGGAAACAGGGTGCAAACTTCAAAAATATATTGATAAAATTGATGTTGATCATACACTTTATAGATCAATGATAGGTAGCCTCCTATACTTGGCTACTACTAGACCTAACATTATGCAAGGGTTTTTTTTTGCCTCATGCTTTCAACCTTCACCTAAAATGTCACATCTCAATGTTGTTAATATAATTCTCAAGTACATATCTAGCACACTGGATTTTGGTCTTTGGTATCCTCATCATAATGATTTTACTCTTACTATCTACACTAATGCAGATTGGGCCAGGTTTTTAACTAAGAGAAGAAGCACTTCATGGGGTGCATTCTTCCTTGGAAACATATTGGTAGCTTGGCATAGCAAAAAAATAGAATTAGTTACTTTGACTACTATTGAAGTTGAATACATAACAACAGTATCTAGTTGCACTCAAGTTATTTGGATGACTCAAACATTGCAAGATATTCAAGTTAAAGACTCCAAACCTATACACATATTTTTTGATAACACAAGTGCAATAAATATCTTTGAAAATCTAGTTTAGCACTCATATATAGAACATATTGATATAAAATTGTTAATCCCCACATCTTTTTTGTCCTTGATATCAAAAATACACTAACCTCGATAATAATATCAGTACCAAGGATATCAACAATGAATTTTATAAAAAGGTTTTGGATAAGGTAAATAATAAGGTTTTGGATAAGGTAAATAATAAAAACTGGAATGAGGATATAGCTGTTGAAGTTAATAAGATTGTTGATAACAAGGTTAAAGACATAAAGGCTAAAGTCAGCAACAATGGGAACATGATTAACGAAGTCCCGAGTCACAACAATGAGGGACTTGGTGCAGCTGTCATGAACCTCAGTATGCTACACAACTACCTGGAAAAAAGCCAGCTGGAAAACACAACAATAACCATTAAGGAGGACGCTGGGAATGCTAGTCCAGGAACAAGAACTAGAGGGCGCACTCAGAGGAAGATCCCTGAAAACCCAAAGGAACTGAAGGACCTGAAAGACGCTATCCAAAAGATGGAGGACCTAAAGATGAAGGTGGAGAAAATGATAAAAAATAATTAGTATGGTCTGGTTAGTTGTTGGGTGTTGTTGGTAGTTGTGCTAGTAACTATTTTTCTTTGCTTTGTTATCATATCTAGGTGTGTTTTGGGTCTTTCCAGCAGGCGTTTCATTTTGGTTAACTTTCTAGCTCTATCTTTATGCTTTAATGTAAATAGTTTCGGGTTCCATTCAAAACCTATTTTTATCTTATTAAAAAAAATGCATTTTATAAGTGTTTGTAGTTTTAATTGACAAGGCCTTTGGTTTATGTAGAAGAAGAAACTATATATTAAAAAACATACAAGTTGTGACCATGCTATTAAAAAGATGTAAGTACTAGGACTTTTTGATCGATCCCTAGAGCTTTCCCAACATTAGAAAAGATGAAAAATCCTACATTAATGTGATTGTTGCAAGCATTTATGAAAGATGTGTCTCAAGATCATATTTGGTGCATCAAGCACCATATTTGTTAATGCATTTTTTTGGTTGTTAATTGTTAACTATGAGTTAACCCTAGCTCTATCGAGCTTGGGCATCATAGTCTTGGCTTGACTTCTCTTGGAAGAAAAGTGAGTTGAGAACCAATTTGAGATGGCAGTTGGAAGGAAGATGGAACAGTTGTGAACTTGTGAGTTTGGTTGCAAAGATATACAAGATTCTATTAGGTGTATATGGTCCCTAATCTTTCCATTTTGAGTTCATTTGCATGTGTTTAGTTGAAATACATGTTTCGTTTTCTTAACATGTGTCAAGATGTGTGTTTATTTCATTCTTTAAGGAGATTAGTGATGTTTCAAAGTTTGTTTACCTATCATTTTGTGGGTTTAACAATTTGCATCATGAATACTCTTGTATGGAATACAATTAGTAACATGTATAATTCTTGGTTCATTATACATCTTCGAATAACATCATTTTCTTGGTCATGTCAAATTTGTTTAAACCCCTGTAAGGTTTTCATGCTTGAATTCATTCATGTCTCCATTCATTCTTTTGGTAACCCACATTAGGGTTTAAGTTTTCATTCTTTGGTAACCCTTGTCGGGTATGTTATGTTATTACCATTCTTATCATAATTCTTACCTTGTATATTTTTGTAATGTCATCTCTTTCACAGCCTATACACTATCGTATATGCTAGTAATGTTGATTATATATGAATGTGTTAATAAAATTGTTGCATTGACAGTGTAACCACCGTAATACATCCATGAAAAGATGACAGTTTATACAGTGCATTTCATGTCTTTGTACACACATTTGCATAGAGTATTGATGTCATTGTGTATGGTGCATTACATGTCTTCTAAATGTTGAGTTGTATTGGTTATAGTTTGCATTGCTTAAGGGCTCTGTCTAGTTCATGTTTCGGGTCCTTACATGGGTTTCAACAACATACATAGATGAACTAATTTGATAAGATTATAATGATGCATTGTCTACAACATTTGAAGTTTATATGGAAACCATGCACAATTACTTCATATGGGTTATATTACATTTTGATACAGTACTAGTCAAGATCATTTGATGTACAATTAAGGTATACATGAATGATGCATTATGGAAATACATTTTTCATCAGATAGATTAAAGTTCAAGTTTTACTTTGTTACTTGAAATCTAATATGATTACAATAATCATTTGTAAGATCAATGGATATAAGTTCATTTCATATGTTTATTATTTTCTGAGATACATTAATCAAAAATATATATGTAGGAATAGTGACATGTTATTGAGAGATACATATTGTGATGGTCATCATACATACTGTCAATCAGTTATGATTTGGTTTCAAATAGGTTGATTTCAGTTTGCTTTCCAATCAGGAATACCTATTTATATCACAGGAATAGTTTAATTTTAATATACAGACAAAGAATACAGATTGGGTTTTATTGATCATATTTTGATATTGTTGTGAACAAATAATTTCTATTAACGTCTAAAAGATTGATTGAAATTAGAATCTATTATTATTTATTGCAATAGTGAGCACAACAACATGTATTGTGCTCAATAGTGTATGTATATAGTTGTAGAGGCTAAATGGAAATTAGGTTTTCTCATCTCTGTATGTTGTAAAATATTTTAAAAGTCTCTAAGGTAGATTGTAATAGAGCCAGTGAGGCATATAGCTAGTGAGCCAAAAAAGACTAGTGAGGCACAAATCCAGTGAGGCATTAAAATTGTCAATGAGACAATATTAGTGAGATGTACAAATTGATTTAAAAGATAAATCTAGTGAGACTAATTTCGAGTGGTTTTATTCACTAGGAGGGTTTCCGCTCAAGACAATACTTGTGTCAATCTTTTGTGTGTGATGTGTACTTACTATTATCTGCATTATATGGTTTGTATTTGCTCAAGTTTATTAAGTTATTAAGAATAAGTTAAAATATATTATTTTGTGTATGATTACTAATTCACCCACCCCTCTCAGTAATCATTGTACTCCAACATGAACCTTGGATTTAGGTAGCATGGGTATCTTTCCTTTTTTCATGCTAGGTGTCACTATAGAAATAAAAGGCACCATCAGAGGTTGTAAAGTTTGTAGCAAGCGAGGAGGATTCCCATAAGACATGATTTTCATCTGCCCCTGACAAAAAAGAGACAAAATATGAGGCATGTTGAGCCATAGGAGAGGGATGAAAGGAAGAAATAAATAAACAAGGAGAGATAGGTGTTACAAAATTGAAAGGCAATTCCTTGGATTTGTATTTATTATAGGCAATAAATGATACATCTTGTTAGGGATATAGAGGCCCTATTAAAGTAGGTCATAAGTGATGCAATTAAAAACCTCCATGGGATATCAAGGGTCAATAACCAATGTCCTAGATTGTATGTATGGTACCATGATGAGAGAATTTAAGGCACTTATACACCACAAAGGGGATCACTCTCATGGAGTGATTATCACCATATTGATGAAAGGACTATCACTAAATGAGAAGGATGATGTAGAAGTTCCTAATTCATGTCAAGTTCACTAAAATATGGAAAAAGGGACTACCTACCCTCAAGATTAATAGAATCCCTAAGGAGGGAATCAACTCTTGCACTACCTCACTTCTACTATGCTCTGGTGAGATAAGATGTGTTTTAAGGTTTAAATAAAATACTGTGTGAAATAAAAGAACAAAATTAACTAAACAAAACTAATAGGTAAAAATATTTTGACTAACAAAAATGAAAGAGTTAACTATTGAGATTAACTACCAGGATCTGCAAGCTCACTATCTTGAACACCTGCATGAGTCTAGGAAGACAACACACATGCAAGACATCTGCATGACACACTTTTGTCTTGTAGAGACATGTTTCAAAGAACGAGACAAAAAATCTAGACACTAACCAATTTAACAGAAAATAAACTAAACTAATAATAATAAATGCAAATGAACAATTATATAACAAAAATAGCATAAATGAAAAGGAACAAAGGAAAGGAATACACTTGAAATTATGAATATAGAAGGATCTCATGAGTTATTCCTCCTCCTTCTCCAAGACTTACACACGTAGAAAACAGGCAAAAATGTTGGGGCTGTTTATAAACTTGCCATAGTTAAGACCATGCTTTGTTGTTTCCACATTCACATCAATCAGATAGATAGATAATCGGTGATAGATTATTAAAAACATAATTGATGAATAATAGTAAATAAAATGACAAGACAGGGACCAAGATAGTATGATATGCTAAACAAAACTAAGTTGAGGGAGATGAGGTACTCCCCTTCAAAGCCACAAAGTTGAAGCTCAATGAAATGAAGGTGAGATGATCAAAGTAATGAAGTTGTAATGTCGTGAAGACCAAGATATCATATGGAAGTTGACCAAATACAAGAATAACCCTGAGAATTTGTATAGAATTTTTAGATAAAGTTCCCAACTATTAAGAGAGATTGTGAAAATGCTAAGAGAGACAAAATCAAGCTAAAAAACTAAATTGAAAGCCATCTAAATGATTCTCAATTTTTGGTGGGTGGTGGTAAGAGGTGTTACACCATAGGAATAGAAATTGTGATATTTCAATGGCTCATTGCATATCTACAAATTTGTAGGACAAATATGTGTCATACAGACGTCTCTGCAACACACACACATCCTATGGTGACCAGGATGTGTGGTCAAGAATATTTTTGAAAAAGAAAAAAGGAGAGGGGAAGATGTGGAGACTTATGTGGCATTTTGTTTTTAGAAATTATTGTAATGTCCCCTTTATCTAGATATTAGAAATTAATAAAATAATTAAAACTTAAGTTGTCCAAAAATAATAATATAATGATAACTTAATTTAATTATTTAATAAATTATTAAAGTGAAATTATGGTGAGTTAAGTGGAAATTTAGAAGTCACATTGATATTAATTCCCTTATGTTCAAAATTAAACTAAAAGAGAGGAGAAATCAAAAAACATAGGGAAAGGAACATTAAGAGGCAAGTAGAGGGAAATTCAAGAGTCGTTGCAATGGGCTATAAAAGAACAATGAGAGGTTAATTTAGATTATGCTTGGTTTTTATTATTTTCTCTTAGAGAATTTAGGAGCTTTAGGCTTTTAGTTTAGAATTGTAAGGATAAAACCCTTGGCAATTTGGTCAATTAGACAATAACCAAATTTGACTTTTAGGTGGATTCACGACGGAGTTCACAATTGGACTAAATTTGTGAAGTCTCTACTAGAGACAAATTTGTAGGTATCAGTACTTTATTATTAAATGTTATTTATCAAAATAGTTAATTACTACCCTTTGTGTTATTTAATCAAATAATATTGTCTTATTAAGTCGTGTGGGAATGAGAGCAACTTCAAGCAATTTTTTTAAAATATAATGTCACTAATTCATAAGTCACTATTATGAATAGATTTAATTAAATGAGGAGACACATGTTATATCTATGAAGTTGGTGTTTTCATATTATTAAATCGTGGAGTTTTGATATGAGGTTTTTTTTGGCTTTTATTTGTTAAATGTATGACCAATATTATTATGACTTTGGAGTCATTAGAATTGGCATGGACAAGTATGTGGAAAAAAAGAAGTTATTAAGAGGTGCTTATTTGCATTGTGCCACTAAACAAAAAGAATGTGTTGTATTAGCATAGCCTATTGTTTTGGCCAATATTTCTAGTGTTAGAATTTAAACATTAAGTTTGTATATTACAATAGTTGCCAAGAATATTTGTAAGTTCAATTTTCCTTCTTTTTGTGGATGTTGTAAAAGATTATTTGGCAATTGTTAAGACTGAATAGGAAGATACCAAAGATGCAAGGAACACCTAATATTGGGTGTTGTATCAAAATAAATGGAATTACTTTTTGGGAAATTTTTTGTATATCATTATCAAAGCTTTTTGTTTTCCTTCAACTAAGATGCAACGAACAAAAGGCAATGAATATACGAGTGTGTATTAAGGGGGTTGGTGCAACTGCTTAGGAGGTTTGAAAAGTTTGTGTACTAAAATAGGGTTTCTCTATTCATTATTGTGAAAGGGATCAAAGACACAAGATTTGTAGCAAAAAAGGTGCAATGGAATAGTAAATCTTTGCTTTTTAAAATGGTAATCTAATGCAGGAGCATCCTAGGTGTAAGAGCAATCTTGCATCACGCAAAAATATTTTCAGTTTCTTTTCAATAAGGGTTATCTTGTGCAAAGCTGCTATTTTTGGAAAGTTACTATTTTTAGTAAGTTTTTCATTTGAGCTCAGAATGGTCTATTTTCTTCCCTAGAGGTTCATTTTGGTCATATTAGCCTACCAATAAAGTTTCATTGCCAGATCAAGTCTAGTTTTGAAGATATTGAAAATTTTCAGTATTGGCAGCAGGGTACATAAACTTTGATTTCAGTTTTGAAGACTTTAGAAGCCCCAAATGAGGTTGAAACTTCAGTTGATTGAAGTTGCTTGATTCAAGTGTTGTAGAGTGCTTCGTGCCCTTTCTAGAATGGGGTCATAATAGTAAATCAAGTCAATAGGTGATGACTTATGGTCTTCAGAAGTTGGGTCACCTAAAATGGTGAAAAAAAAAATTTCTTCAAAATTTATGTTTGGGTTTCAAAAGTTTTTTTGAGCCAACTATGATGTAATAAAATGAAAAATAAAATAATTCTAAGTTTGGTTGGCCTTAGAGGCTAAATTTCTAGAACCTTCCGAGGCGGTGGAAAATTGCCTATATAAGGAAGGCCCCTAGTGTTGTCTAGGGCAGTTCGGAGTAGTTCAGAGTAGTTCTGGGTAGTAATTTGAGGCTTTGTCCTACAAAATATTGTAAGGGAAATTCCCATGTGGCTTTGCATATTGTAATTCTAAAATTTGTAATTCCACATTTGTGGAGATAATAAGAAGCCCATTTTCTGTTCTTGCAAATTATTGTTGTTTCCCCGTTTCTGTTATGTGTTTGTGGTATTAAGGGGAGCACCCTTCGTCATAATCTTTACCACTAATGTCAAACAAGTTCTTGTAAGAAGTTTGAATGTTCAATAAAAGGTCACTAGTATTACAAGTGGCTCATAAGAGTAATGAATCCACTTCCTAAAATTATTTTATTTGTTGGATATTCTTTATTGACATATCAGATCAAATAAATAGTCTCTCAAACATCCCAAATGACTAATGTTATGATTGTAAATCTCAAACTATGCATGGAAGGAAATAATTTGATGAAATATCTTCAAAGGATACAATAATTATATAGAGCAATTAGGCATGGAATATTGTAGTGGACTATTGAATATTACAATCAGATATGATATTCAATTGGTTTCAATTTTTCATAGTAGTTTTTAGAAGTTTAAAGAACCCAACAACACTCTTCTATTCTAGAATTGAAAGTCCAAGGCTTGATTGGTTTGTGGATAAGAAATAATATTGCATTAAGGAGAAGTATTGCAAATTGTTGAGAACAATCATCCTTTGGCATTACTTCCAAGTTTGTCTTAATTTTAGATTTATTTAAGTTCAGAAATTTTGTAATGAGAATGGTTGAAAAATAATGCAATACAAGCTTCTTTATGCTGACTAGTCTATCCATTTTATATGTTGCAAATCTAAAAGATTTTGCAAGTCTGAAACAACCAACATTAAACCTTAACCATTAATAAATTGAGTTTTTATGGATACCAAGTTCTATGTTCTTTGTCAATGAATGCATGACAATTGTTTAACAAAATACCAATATGGTTGAGTGGTCGATAGAAGTGCAATTTTTTTTTAGGGGAAATAGGCAAGGACTTTATAGTGGTATCAAAGCTCAAAATTTTCCTACCATCTTGTTGGGACAATTCAAAAGGTGATTTTCATATTTAAAATGGCAGTAAATGGCAGTTGGAAGAATTTGATTTATGAGATATGTAGCAAACTTAGTTAGAATCACAAACAAGAATAGATGTTATCATCACTTTGAACCAATTAGAGGGATGTTTGACTATTGTAGATAATTTCCCTCCTATTTTGTTGTATATTTATCTTGCTCCTATAGTGACTTCTTTGAGTCAACACAGATAGTTGAGGTATTCAAATGGTGAGATAACACTATTGATTACTACTTATTTGATAGAGATCATAAGAGTATTAGCACCTCAAGAACTTTATAAAGATACCATAATAAAGTAGGCACTTCAGCTAATCATTGATAGTTTCCAAGATCTTGGGGACATCAAAAGTCATCATTTCTAAAGAAGGTCTACCATACTAAAACATTCATAGGAATTAGATTGAGTAATCTTATGCTAGACTTGGGATTGTATGATTTAATGCATAACATGTTTCAAAATTTCTTGTTCATAATTAGGAAAGAACACAATGAAGATGTTATTGCTGTTAGAATAACTAAGAGAGGGGGGGGGGGGGGGGGGGGGGTGATTCAGTTAGATGAGTTATCCTACAGTCCCAAATACAAAGATGTACCTTATCAAATAATTCCAACAAATTATGTAGCTTGATAACATAAAATATCAATTTGTCTGTTCACTTTACCGATTACCAGTTAAATAATTAACTGTGATTACCGACCAAATCAAGTATGCAGTATGTAAAGTATGATAATAAACAATCATCGCAAATAACACATAACACAACTATTTAACGTGGAAACCCTATTAAGGGAAAAACCACCTGGGACCGGTAACCCAAAATAATTCACTCTTTTGAAGTGAGCTCTATGAAGAGCCAACCCTGTTAAAGGTTACAAACACACTGTTAGGTGTGACCTTGTTAGAGGATTTAATACTCAGTTAACTTTTGACCAGCATTCACTATGGGGTCAATAAGATATCAATGCACATTCTCTGAATGACATAGGGCAGAATATAAGACTGTTAAGTCCACTCAGTTAAGAGATTTTTTGAATCAATGGTTAAACTGATACAATATGATCTGATTCAAAATACAACTCAATTGCAGATATTTAGATCTATACTAAGCCCATACAAATCCTCAAATCAATAATAAAATTCACTTCTTCAATATTCATCAACTTACTATCCCTCGATAAATAGTTCTCTGATGCTCAATTAACTCTACAATTCGGTTCTTTCAATAACCAGTTTGATCAGGCATGCATGAATAGTCTTCTTCCTCTGGCGTAGTTTCAATAATGAAACTCATATCTCTTAAATAGACAAGTAAACCATTTTCATTTCAGCCATTAGATTTTTTCGCTTAATATCCTTCATCCATTTTCCCTCTTAAACCTTCCTCGGCAGATGTGTCATTAACTCGTTTCAATCTCATCCTTTAGATCTTCTCCGAATTTTGTTAGTCGTGGATCTCATAACAAACTTCATTTTTAACCTCGAAATCATAATAGTATCTAGCTCATCAAATTTAGTCGGTTGTTCTTAGAATTTAATGTTTTCATCCACATTCGGTTAACACAGAAATGCGTAAATGATAACTAGTTAAACTAGCTTGGTTGATACTATCAGTCGGTATACACTGCATTGGCTCGGTGTATACAAAAATCTTCAATTATCGACCACATTGTCTTGTTCAATTTCAGTTCTCTTCTTCATAATAGATTAATGCAACATAATTAAATCAACAGTATGAAGCCATAGACTCATCAATAATTTACCCAATGTTTTCCTTATCCTTATCTGTCATATCCATCTTTTTCTCATGTAGATATCTCAGTTCTTCATCTTTTCTTGCTCTGACAGATGTTCAAATATTTGTAACTAACATGATAAGTAATGTCAAGACTAGTTGACATCAATGACAACATATTGACTGATTTAATCATCTTACATATCAATTCAGTACTCAGTGATTTGTAATCATTGTTTCTTCAGTTCATTCAGATATTCAATCATTTTTAGTTCATTAATCTCTCCCTTTGGCATTGATGGCAACACAAGCAATATGAAAATATTTCATACACATACGAAATATGTATTCTACAACTATGTAATAAAATGTTGTAGCTCGGTGAGCTCATATTTAATATGTTTAATCACTACAAAACATAACAGCATTACAAGTGCAGACTCTCCCTTCGGATTTGATCTTTTCAGCTCTCTGATTCCTTTTGTTCTTAGCAACAAATATTCAAGTCTCTCCCTTTCTGTGTATTCTCAGGAACTAATTTTTCATATTCATTCTCTCTCCCTTTGACAACAATGCCAAAGAAAACATACAAACATATCTACACTAGCCAATTATTTATGTTGTTCAGTTCATATCATGTACCTTCAGTGTATAGATAAACAAATTTCTGTTCCAGCTTCTACAATCTTTCAAAACCTTAAACATAATCCAAAGTGTGAGTTATGTGCATCAACATGAATGATCTTCTGATAAGTGTAGGTTGATGCAACCTCCAGATCACCTCAGCGATCGGTAGACAGGGGATGGACCCCAAGTCTAGTTCTCAAATATTCAAATGTATCCTTCGGTAATGGTTTAGTAAAGATGTCAACAAGTTGTTCCTTAGATGTTACAAATTCCAGTTGTACTTGCTTCTCTTGAACTTGTTTCCTTAAGTAGTGATACTTGATAGATATATGCTTTGTCTTCGAATGCATCACATGATTCTTTGAAATGGTCACAATATATAATCACCAGGTCAGTGATTACCTCATTCATTCCTTCCAACACTTGTCTGATCCAGACTATATTTGAACAATTTGCAGCAGCAACAACATGCTTTGCTTCAGCAGTGGACTGAGAGATGTATGCTTTTTTTTTGCTAATCCAAGTCACAAGCCTTTCCCCTAAAATGAATGCTCCACCCGTTGTGCTCTTTCGGTCATCTATGTTTCCAACCCAATCTGCATCGATGTAATATTTAAGTTCAAATTTTCCTTCCAATGTGTACCATAATCCATAGTCCTCTATTTTCTTTAGGTATCTCAAGATTCTCTTTACAATAACCATATGTGAATCTTTAGGATTGGCAAAAAATCTTGCCACAATCCCTACTGTGTGTGCAATACAGGCCTATTGTGTACTACATACAGTAGTTTACCAATCATAGATCGGTATAGAGTCTGATTTACCTCGGTAGATTCATCATCTTTTGTCAATTTGCAGCCAGTCACCATCGGTGTTCCCACAGGTTTAGCATTTTCCATGCCAAAAGTTTTCAGTATCTCTTTAATGTATTTTGATTGTGTGATGAAAATCTAATGCAGGAGCATCCTCTATGTAAGAGAAATCTTGCATCACCCAAAAAAGTATTTCTAGTTTCTTTTCAATAAGGGCTATCTTATGCAAAACTGTTATTTATGGAAACTTACTATTTTTAGTAAGTTGTTCATACGATCTCAGAATGTTCTGATTTCATAGGTGGAGGTTCATCTTAGTCATATCAGCCTACTAGTTGAGTTTCATTGCCACATCATCTGTATTGGTGAAGTTATTGAGGTTTTTGGGTACAAAATCTTTCAAGTCAATTTTGAAGGCCTTAGAGGCTCCAGATCGTGACCGACCCCCGGCTGATTAGAGCTTGCGCGAGTTAGACACTATAGATCAGGTCCTGCCATTTCCAAAAAGTGGTTATAATAGAAAAATGAAGCTATGATTAGAAAGTTATGGCCTCCAGAAGTTGGGGTACCTAAAACCATAGTTTGTAATTATTTGGAGTCCACCCTATGTAAAATAAAATGAAAATAAAATAATTCTTAGGATAGTCGGCCTTAAGGGCTAAATTTCTGGAACCTTCTCAGGCGATGGAAATTGCCTATATAAGAAAGGTCTGTAGAGTTGTCTAAGGCAATTTTGGGTAGATCTTGGTAATGATTCAAGACTGTCCTACAGAATATTGTAAGGGAAAATGCCCATGTGGCTTTGTATATTGTAATTTTTAAAATTTGTAATTTCACATTTGTGAAGATAATAAGAAGCCCATTTTTTGTTCTTGCAAATTATTGTTGTTTCTCTATTTTTGTTATGTGTTTGTGGTATTAATGGGAGCACCCTTCATCAAGTGGTATCAGAGCGGGAGTTCCTAAGTGTGTAGATAGATCACCGACTATGCAGCAGTTTGCACTAGGACCATGGTTTAGGTTTTCAGTGAGTAGCACAAAAATGCCTACACGAAGGGAACATGGCGAAAGAGATGGTGGTGTGACACTTGAGGTTAGAGCGCTCTAGAGACAAGTGTGAGCATTGCAAGAAGAGATTCGTAGAGGAATGAATCTTAATGTCAGAAATGAAAGCGAGGATGAAGTTGAAGAAGGAAATTCTGATCAGGAAGGAGAAGGCAAAATTTTGAACTAGGAAGAAGAAAGACTTTTTCGGGCCATTTCCAAGATCGGGAAAAGACCTAAAATTGAGGTTCCTGCATTTTCAAGAAATCTTAACCCAGAGGAGTTGATCGACTAGATCAATGAATTAGAAGAATATTTTGAGTATGAAGATGTCAAGGATCCTGATCGGGTCAAGTTTACGAAGGCCAGACTGAAGGGTCATGCGAAGATCTGGTGGCAAGAGATTCAATTAGAGTGAAATAGAAGAGGAAAGGATAAAATCACAAGATGAGATTGGATGGTGGATAAATTAAAGTGACAGTTCATTCATTTTGATTATGAGCTTGACCTACTAAAGAAAATGCAAGGTTTGAAGCAAGTAGGAAGATCTATTCAAGAGTATACGGAGGAGCTTTATCGAATCCTCATCAGAATAGGCTATGCGGAAGCTGATAAGGAGAAATTTGCTCGTTACCTTAATGGGTTGAGGTCGAGCATTCAAGAGGAGTTGAATTTGGTTCGAATGAACAATATTGAAGAGGCATACTAGTTTGCCCTAAAAGTAGAGGAAAAGCTAAACAAGAAGTTTGAGAGTAGACAAAATAGAAGAGGTCATGGTGGAAGATCTGGTGGATGGTCATACGGAGGCCGAAATGAAGATTTGAAAAAGAAGGATGAGGCCAGTAGCATTCAAAATCAGAGAGGAAACAATTCCAATCATTTCCATTATTAGACTAATAGAGATCAGAGATGAAGAGGAAGAGGACAAGGATAAGGAAGAGGAGGCTTCCGTGGAACATGTTTTCACTGTGGAGAAGGTCACATGGCATATGAATGTCCTCAATGCCAAGGAAGGATAGATAGGAGAACTAAAGGCCAGACTAGAGTTGCACATGTAGATGAAGATGCCAGATCATCACATTCTGAAGATGCTAAAAGAGGGGAAACACTAATTAACAGAAGAGTCCTGCTGAGTGGTGAGAATGAACCTGAGCAAAGGAGGAGCTTGTTTTGCACCAGGTGCAAGTGTGAGGACAAGTGTTGTGATGTGATTATCGATAATAGAAGCACTGACAATTTGGTGTCAGAAGAATACCCACATCCATACTGGATTGCCTGGGTACAGGATGAACACAAGGTCATGGTCAGTGAACAGTTCCTAGTAAAGTTCAAGATTGGCGGATACCATGATGAGGTACTATGTGATATCATACCTATTGATACATGCCATATATTGTTGGGTAGACCATGGTAGTTTGATAGGTGTGTTGTACATGATGGTCATGTGAATACCTATTCCCTAATAAAGGATGGAGTGCGACATAAGATAAATCCATTGAAGGAAACAAAAGAAAAGGTATGTGGTAATGCAAGAATAAGTTTTGTTGAAGGAATAAAGTTCCTAAATGGTATGAGGCATGAGCATGTGTGTTTTTTCTTTGATTACAAAAGCTAGTAAAGAGGAAGTAGAAGATGTACCTATATAAGTTGAAGATTTGTTGAATGAGTTTCAGGATATTTTATTCGATAATGTACCTAATGGATTACCACTGGTAAGGAAGATCAATCATTAGATAGACTTGATTCCATGAGCCAGTTTGCCAAATAAGGCAGCACACAGAATGACACCAGCAGAAAGTGAAGAGTTGAACAAAAAAGTACATGAGTTGTTACAGAAGGGGTTGATTTGGGAGAGCCTGAGTCCATGTGTTGTACCAACAGTATTAGCACCAAAGAAGAATAGAGAATGAAGGATGTGTACAGATTCCAGGGCTATAAACAAGATCATAATCAAGTATAGGTTTCCATTGCCATAGATGGATGATATTATGGACTGTTTGAGTGGGGCTATGTATTTCACAAAGATAGATATGAAGATTGGATATCATTAGATTCATATCAGAGAAGGAGATGAATGGAAGATTGCATTCAAGACAAAGGAAGGACTGTATGAGTGGTTAGTCATGCCTTTTGGGCTAACCAATGCACTGAGCACTTTCATGCGGCTCATGAATGAGATTCTGAAAGAATTTCTGGGTAAGTTTGTCATTATTTACCTAGATGATATTTTGATCTTTAGTAAGACATTGGAGGAGCATATGATGCATATTCATATGGTGTTTGAGAAGTTGAGGGAAGAGAAATTGTTGATTAATTTGAAGAAGTGCAGTTTTGTGAAGGAGTTAGTGTATTTGGGATTTGTAGTTTCAGCAAAAGGTCTAAAAAGTGCAGGCTATCCTTGAATGGCCTACTCCAAAGAGTGCTACTGAGGTAAGATATTTTCATGGTTTGACTAGCTTTTACAAAAAATTTATTAGGAGTTTTAGCAGTATTTGTGGACCCTTGACTGAAACAATGAGAGGGGATAGAAAAGAGTCTAAATGGACTACTAGGGCAGATAATAGTTTTAAAATATTGAAACAGAAAGTTACAAAACAACCTATTTTAGCACTTCCAGATTTTAATAAGGTGTTTCAAGTAGACTGTGATGCTAGTGGTATTGTAATAGGAGATGTTATGAGCCAAGAAGGTAAACCTGTTGCTTATTTCAGTGAGAAGTTAAATATTGTCAAGAGAAAATATTCTATTTATAATTAAGGATTTTATGCTATAGTTCAAGCATTAAAGAAGTGGAGACACTATCTACTTTCTAAGGATTTTGTTTTGTATACCGATCATCAAGGTTTGCAATATTTGAATAGTCAAGGAAAGTTCAATCAAAAGCATTTGAAATGGGTTGAGTTTTTGCAGAGTTATACATTTGTTTTGAAACACAAGAGTGGAAAGTCTAATAGGGTTGTAGATGCTCTAAGCAGAAGACAAATTTTGATGACAGAGATGTAGATTGAGGTGGTTGGGTTTAAGGAACTCAAGAGTTTGTATCCAAAGGATCCTGATTTTGGTGAAGCTTGGAAAGCTTGTAAAGAAACTGTTACTCTAGATAGAACAAAGTGGTTGGATTTCATCATTCAGGATGATATGTTATTCAGAGGGAGTTAGTTGTGCATTCCACAAAGTTCTATGAGGGATAATATCATCAAGGAGAAGCATAGCGGAGGATTGGATGGAAATTTTGGTCGAGATAAAACCCTTGCTTTGGTTAGTGAGAATTATTATTGGCCACAATTGCAACAAGATGTTAAGAAGTTTGTGCAGAGTTGCAGAGTATGTTAGATGGCAAAGGGAGTAAAGCAAAATATAGGGTTGTATCAGCCATTACCTATACCAAAAAATCCTTGGGAGGATATCAGTACAGACTTTGTTCTTGGTTTACCAAGGACTCAACGAGGACAAGATTCAATTTTTGTGGTGGTTGATAGATTTTCAAAGATAGCACATTTCATTCCCTGCAAGAAGACTAATGATGCAGTTCATATGACAAAATTATTTTTCAAAGAAGTATTGAGACTACATGGTTTGCCAAAGAGTATAGTTTCAGATTGGGACACTAAGTTTGTTGGATATTTCTGGCACACATTATGGAAGAAGTTAAAGATAGATTTGAAGTTTAGTTTATCACATCATTCACAGATTAATGGACATATAGAGGTGGTGAATAGGAGTTTGGAGAATTTGTTGAGATGTTTGGTTGGAGATAAGCCAACAAGATGAGATTTGATTTTACCACAGGAGGAATTTGTATACAATAATTTTGTCAACAGGAGCACTGGTAAATCACCATTCTAGATTATATATGGGAGTAGTCCTAGAAATGCATTTGATTTGAGGAAGATAGACAAAGGAGAGATAAGTAGTGCTGAAGTTGAAGATTTTGTAGAACATTTAAAGAACATCCATGAGGAAGTGAGGAAGCACATTACCAAGATGAATGCAAAGTATAAGGCTAAGGCAGATGAGAAAAGAAGGCATAAGGAATTTCAGGTTGGAGATGAAGTCATGGTTCATTTACGGAAGGAGATATTTCTAGTTGGTACATATAACAAGTTGAAAATGAAGAAGTTTGGGCCATGTAAGATACTAAAGAAGCATGATTCAGGAAATGCATATGAGGTAGAATTGCCTACTGATTTGAATATTTTACCAGTATTTAACATTTCAGATCTGATAGAGTATCATGAGGGAGGTGTTGAAGATGAGATCACCACAACACAGTGAAGTATTCCAGCAACTACTTCAGCTACCAAGGAGATTGAGGACATACTGGATAGTCATGTTGGTAGAAGTACCAGGAACAAGACATATGAAAAATATCTGGTCAAGTGGAAAGGATGGCCTGTTGAAGATTCATCATGGCTGACAAACAAGGAGGTTAATCATCTTGGTTTTCCTCTACACACCTGAGTCATGATAGGGTCACTTCTCAAATTACCTCAGGTGTCTGATGTAGGAGCATCCTAGGTGTACGAGCAATCTTGCATCACCCAAAAAATATTTCTGATTTCTTTTCAATAAGGGCTATCTTGTGCAGAGCTGTTATTTATGAAAATTTACTATTTTTAGTAAGTTGGTCATACGATCTCAGAATGTTTTGATTTCACAAGTGGAGGTTCATCTTAGTCATATCAGCCTACCAGTTGAGTTTCATTGCCACATCATATGTATTGGTGAAGTTATTGAGATTTTTAGGTACAAAATCTTTTAGGTCAATTTTGAAGGCCTTAGAGGCTCTGGATCGTGATCAACCCCCAGCTGACTGGAGCTTGCGCAAGTTAGGCAATGTAGATCAGGTCCTGTCATTTCTGAAAAGTGGTTATAATATAAAAACGGAGCTATGGTTAGAAAATAATGGCCTCCAGAAGTTGGGGTACCTAAAACCATATTTTATAATTATCTGGAGCCGACCCTATGTAAAATAAAATGAAAATAAAATAATTCTTAGGATAGTCGGCCTTAAGAGCTAAATTTCTGGAACCTTCTCGAGCGGTGGAAATTGCCTATATAAGAAAGGTCCTTAGTGTTGTCTAGGGCAGTTCTGGGTAGATTTGGGTAATGATTTGAGGCTTTGTCCTACAAAATATTGTAAGGGTAAATGCCCATGTGGCTTTGCATATTGTAATTCTAAAATTTTTAATTCCACATTTGTGGACATAATTGTTGGAAACTACAATTGAAACAATTGTTGTATTGTCATTGATGTCAAACCTTAATTGGTAAGATTGTTGCTACTTAGGAAAGTACTATATCTATTTGAGTGTTGCTAAGGGGACAGGCAAGGTTGGTAACAATAGCACCTAGGGAAAGGTTGAGTTATCTTGATACTACAAAGTGTACTTGACTATGTTGTACAATGATGAGACAATGTATTGTTTATCTTAGTAATACTGGACACTAAATTGGTAGGCTTGACCGAGCAAAGAATGGATAAATCATGTTTACGCCGAGTAATGTTAGTGTCGACCGAGTCAGTGTATGCCAAGCAAAATTCTAGTGTTGACCGAACAATAGTTAATTGCCAAGGAAGACAGTATAAGCCGAGGAAACATTTCTAGTAATGACCGAGTTTTCTACATGAAGACCAATTAGTTGATCACAGTATTGACCGAGCATCAACATTTTTATATTTGAAGAGAATTTAGTTTTGGAGCCGACATTGTTGAATTCTTGGATTATGTAAAACATGTTGACTTTATTTATTGATTATTTGAAAGCATTAAATGCACTGTAAAACATTTTATTGTAAATCTTTAAGAGATTTGAGATGTTTCTAAAAATGAAACCAAAGAACATGAAGCAGGTAGATTCAATGAATGTGACCTAACCCTAAGATCTATGAATGAGATTGAGTGGCATAAGATGAGTTAACCTAATTGAGGAAAGTATTAAGGGAACCTAAGTATTGGATATGTATGTGCATGGGTGAAAAAGAGAATGCTGGAAGATCAGTAAAGTTTTATTGACTGTATAAGCAGAAAAGGCTGAAGGAGAATTATGGTGGTTGCTTGAAGAAAAGTTCCAAGTAGATCAGAGATGGAGATGGCAAAGTTTCAAAGTCAATAAACCAATATTAGTGTATGGAATTGGATCTGATATTTGCAAAGTGAGTTGTATATTTTTCAGATAAATATTGCTGCTACTTTCTAACCATTGTAACAGTCAAAATCTTTTTAACAGAGGTTGACCTAACAGTCATATGTTAAATCCTTTGAACAAGGTTGCATTCTAATGGAGTGTATGTAAGTCCTATGACAAGGCTTACTTTTAACAGGGTGATTGAAATCCTTTAACCGAGTCACACCAAACAGTGTGTATTGTAACCTTTGACAGGGTTGGCTTTTAACCAAGCTCACTTTAGAAGAGTGAAAATAATAGTAGCATGTTACAAAGTGGTTTTCCCCACATTGGGTTTCCACTATAAATCCCGGTGTTAATACTTACGTGAATGTTTTGATTTGAACATTTATGTGTTTTACAAGTTAAGTTACAGCTAGGTAGTGGACTGCATTGTTATATGTTTCTATTATTGAATGAGTGATGACCGAGTTTGTTTTGGTTATTTGATCTGATTTAAAGAAAAGTTTTTAAGTTTATTTTATACATCAGGACCTGAGAACAACTGATTCAACCCCCCTCCCTGTTGTTCTAAATCATATTAACAATAATAAGAAGCCCATTTTTTGTTCTTGTAAATTTTTGTTGTTTCTCTATTTCTGTTATGTGTTTGTGGTATTAAGGGGAGCACCCTTCATCAAAATCCCATCTTTGTGTTGTATAATCTGCAAACCTAGAAAGAATTTAATATCTCCAAACATAGACATCTCAAATTCCTTTCTCATTTCATCAGTAAAGGATTTGCAAATCTGATCTTGTCCACCAAAGATTATATCATCAACAAATATTGCAACAATCAAAATGTTATCACCGGAATCTCCTTTCATGTACATGTTACTATTTTCACTAGTTCTTACAAAGCCAATACTTATAAGATAAGCATGTAACCTTTCATACCATGCCCTTGGTGCTTGCTTCAGTCCATATAAATCTTTGTCCAGTCTACATACCATGTCTCTCTGATTCAGATCAAAAAACCCTTCAGGTTGTTCTATGTCGACCTCCTCCTAAAGTATTTCATTTAGAAATTATGATTTCACATCCATTTGATATACCTTAAATCCCTTATGTGCAACATAGGCAAGTAGTATTCAGACTCCTTCCAATCTAGCACCAGGTGAAAAGGTTTCACCATAATCAATACCTTCTTCTTGTGCATATCCCTTGCAAACAAGTCTTGCCTTATTCCTTGTAACAAACACTACCTCAATGTCATCGACATAATTTTTAGAATAACTGAGAGGGGGTGGGGGGGGGGGGGGTGAATTAGTTAGATCAGTTATCCTACAGTCCCAAATACAAAGATGTACTTTATCAAATAATTCCAACAAATTATGTAGCTTGGTAACATAAAATATCAATATGTCTGTTCACTTTATCGATTACCAATTAAATAGCTAACTATGATTATCGACCAAATCAAGTATGCAATATGTAAAGTATGATAACAAACAATCATCACAAATAACACATAACATAATGATTTAACGTGGAAACCCTATTAAGGGAAAAACCACTTGGGACCAGTAACCAAAAATAATTCACTCTTCTGAAGTGAGCTCGTTGAAGAGCCAACCCTGTTAAAGGTTACAAACACACTGTTAGGTGTGACCTTGTTAGAGGATTTAACACTGATAATTAACTTTTGACTAGCATTCACTATCGCTGTATAAGATAACAATGTACATTCTATGAATGACACAGGGAAGAATATAAGACTGTTAAGTCCACTCGGTTAAGAGATTTTCTGAACCAATGGTTAAACTGATACAGTATGATCTGATTCTAAATACAACTCAATTGCAGATATTCAGATCTATGCTAAGCCCATACAAATCCTCTTATCAATAATCAAATTCACTTCTTCAATATTCATCAACTTACTGTCCCTCGGTAAATAGTTCTATGACGCTTAGTTAACTTTGCAGTTCAGTTCTTTCAATAACCAGTTTGATCAGGCATGCATGAATAGTCTTCACGAGATATCTCTGTGGTATTCTTCCTCTGACATAGTTTCAACAATGAAACTCATATATCTTAAATAGACAAGTAAACCATTTTCATTTCAGCCATTAGATTTTTCCACTTAATATCCTTCATCCATTTTTCCTCTTAAAACTTCCTTGATAGATGTGTCATTAACTCATTTCAATCTCATCCTTTAGATCTTCTCCGAATTTTGTCAGTCATGGATCTCATAACAAACTTCATTTTTAACCTTGAAATCATAATAGTATATAGCTCATCAAATTTAGTCGGTTGTTCTTAGAATTTAATGTTTTCATCCACATTAAGTTAACACATAAATGCATTAGTGATAACTAGTTAAAATAGCTCGGTTGATACTGTCAGTCAGTATACACTACACTGGCTCGATGTATACATAAATCTTCAATTACCGACCATATTATCTTGTTCAATTTCAATTCTCTTCTTCATAATAGATTAATGCAACATAATCAAATCAACAGTATGAAGCCATAGACTCATCAATAAGTTACTCAATGTTTTCCTTATCCTTATCTGTCATATCCATCTTTTTCTCACGTAGATATCTTAAGTCTTCATCTTTTCTTGCTCCAATAGATGTTCAGATGTTTGTAACTAACATGATAAGTACTGTCAAGACTAGTTGACATCAATGACAACATATTGACTGATTTAATCATCTTACATATCAATTCAGTACTCAGTGATCTCTAATCATTGTTTCTTCAGTTCATTCAGATATTCAATCAATTATAGTTCATCAATTGTAGCCATGAATACTATTATAATTATGTCAATTAATGAGAGTGAAACTATTTTCCAACTCCTTGTGCACATGTTTCTAGTGATTTCAAGGCAAGAAAAAGGTGTTTATAAATATGCTTATGAGTTGGTCAACAATGTGCTCAAACAATGTGAGCAGAAAATTGAGAAGTTCAAAAAATAATTGGCTAATCAGAACTAATTTCATTAGTATTATAGGTTGTTGGATCTCCCAAAAAGAGTAAGAACCAAATGAGAAAAGAATATATTTGTTTCATGTTTCAAAAGGCTTGTGGAATTAATAAGGAAGAATATTTATTGCAGCCAAGTGGTGATGGGGACAAAGATACAAATGAGAATGATGCCTTGACTCATGAGGAGAAAGCTAAAATAATATATTTGAATACACCTAATATTGGGCTTTCTAAAAGCAAAAAGGATAATGACTTCAAATTAGCTAAGGTTGATATTATTGAGGAAGAATCAATTTATACGGGTGACAGGTATACAAAGCTCGTTATTGGTGACTTGTAGATCGTTATTGATAAAAATCATGAAGAAAAAGACTCCATTGACGAGCCCATGTATTCTCACAATTTTGTTCCATATTTATATGTAAAGAGGGCATGACATCATCTAGATATAAAATTGTGAGTGTGTTGGTTCCCAAATCAATAGATTGGAACCCCTATGAGCTTGTCTACTCAATGCTTGGATTTTCCAATGGACTTGGCCAAAGAATGGGAGTGATTGATTATGATCCTCCTCCCCTACACTTTAGGGTTTGAAGGACCAAGGTGGGTGGGCCTATACCTTAACCAAAATTCTTGGCTTAAGGCTTTTTATATCAGATATCATCTGTGTGTTAAAATTTTAAAATACTTCTTCAGGATGGAAAATTACTTCTTGGAATAAAATCCAACTTATCTGAAACCTGAATTCTATATGTATATGAATACTTGAATAATTTAATTTTTTTTTGCATATATAAGATTGCTTTAAATGAATTCAAAATGATGTACAAGTTTCTTTATCAAAATTGTTAATGAAAACACCTGACTTGATTGATTTGAATCAATAGTAGACTAGTGCCTTATGTATTCCTTAAAATGATTATGGTTGAATGTGAAGAGACCTTATATATAACTTTGTGAGATAGTTTTAAACTTGATTCTATCAAGACCATCAACTAAATGGTTTCTATATGCTTTTTTAATTTGAAAATGTTATAGTTAGTCTTATTGATTTTAACTTTTCTCAGAAAGGCCAACGAGATAGAATAAATGTGATAACCACTCTTTAATCTGATATTCAAATTATAAATTAACCAAATTATATCCACATAAGACTACACATTTAGCATTTAATTCAAAAGAATAAATATCATAAAGAAATGATCAATTCACAGGTTCAATTGCACACCTTTTAAAATAATAGGGAACTGATATCATATTAAAAGTAGAAATGATCTTGTCCAATTGAGTACAAACTTTACAAATCTAATCTTCAATTGTGCATATTCAAAATAATTTTTTTTAAATAAAAAATTGGCCTAAAACTGTAGTATATTGTTTTGCATTCTCTCACATTTCGATCTTGGTGTCCCTTGTTATAAACAATGAAGGGATGAAACATTAGCTTTAGACCATTAAAAAATGACTTTTCATAGTGGTAATTCTGAATACCTAATTACAAATTAAATAAGAAATTATAATAGCCTCACAGGATAAAAGGGACACCATTAATTAGAATCAGGCCAATCAATTCCAACAACTCGTCCTGGAAGTCGACTGGAACCCACCCTCTTGCATTTTCTTGGACCTCTTAGAAAAGCTCACGCAACTCAGCTTTGTCCTATTCTGCTTCCAACTCTAGTACATCTCTCTAGTATGCAACATAGATTGTCCTATGATCCCAGGTGGCAGAGAGGAGGCTAGTAACAATGTCCAATTGGTCTACTCCTACCCCATTTAGACTAGGTTGTTCAATAGGTTTTAGTATTTCATTCCTAGGGACAACAATTACTGGAAGTCCCATTTTAGCAAGAAGACAACACAGTTAATCTGTTCATAACTTGTAAAACTACCAAACATTCAATTGCTTATAAAACATGTGGATTGTATTAAATTTTTACATGTAAGGGGATTTCACAATAATTTTTTTACGTGAAATGTATTGCTTCATCTTACTCAAGCATTAATAACATTCTTTTGTTTGAATTTTGAAAATAGAATTGATGTGACAACAGTCTGTCATCAGGGTATGTGTTGCCAATAAATATTTACCTTTGGTGCCATCGATATAACTATCTTTTTCTTCTCTGGGATTTTATCATATATGTTCATCGGCATAAGCAACACTAATTAAGTCATTAGGGATTAGTACAATTGTGAAATTATTATACCGATGTCAATTGTTACGCCAATGACATTCATTGGGGTACCTCCTTAGTGCCCTATCTCTCCATCGGTATATGCTATCCCAACCATACATGGTTGGAAATTGACCATTTGACACATGCATCGGAACCAATTTATGGGAGTTGGAAATGGAAGAACATGCTTGATCATAGATGTTTCACATGATTGTAGAGTGAAATTTTCTTCTTGGCCTAGAATCTGGAACTCTAAATTTTGTCAAAATTAGGGTTCCAACAGTGGCTCTTTCTGGGGACATATGCTCCCTATGAGCATATCGAGATTCTAGTTATCTTTGGAGAAGCAGACCATGTAGCAATGCTCAATCAAATTATTCTTCACGTGAAAAATTTTATTAGGTGGCCCCAAGCCCCCAAAAAAGAATACGTATTCTTTCTCCTGTCAAACACCTAATTCTGATCATGCAACAATGTGAACCTTCTAAACATATCATCCTTACTTGCTTCACATTTTATGTCACTTGATGTATTATTTTTCTTCCCAATATAATATAATTCTTCAATATATTTGATTAATTTAGTTTTCATTTGAATTGGAAAGAAATACACATAATCCTCTTCATCTTTGATTTCGGGATCTTTTATCTATCTTAATTGAGATAATATTAAAATCTCACAACCATATTTCAATATTATTTTTTTTTCATTCTAAAGGCCTATCATTTCATTACGTCCCTTTTATTTTTGGAAATTTATGAAATTAACTTTACTGTCACATGTAGATTTCGCCCAAATATGATTTTCACAACAATGTTCAAAATTCTTTATGTTACAAATTTGATTACCCTTTTCACCATGTAACCCATTTTCTAACTATGCAACATTCTTTAGAGGAAAAATATTTGGTAAATTTTCCTTACAACTATTTCCTTTTGAAATATTTGTGTCCTAGACCAATGGAGATACGAGGCACTAAGGAAGAACATGCTTGATCATAGATGTTGCACATGATTGTAGAGTGAAATTTTCTTCTTGGCTTAGAATCTGGAACTCCAAATTTTACAAAAAAAATAGGGTTCCAATAGAGTGAACGTTATAATGTTTGTATAGTTGAGCACAAATACTAAAATTTAACGTGTGATAGCCCATGTTCCCTAGGTGAATTTGAACCATGGCCTCTAATGTTGCAATAGTTCAAGGATAGGTTAATGGTCATAGAGGAGAAGATTGTGCAAGTATTAAAAAAGGTAGATGATTCCCAAAAATATAGAGATCTTATTTAGAGAACCCAAATTTAGGAGAGGAAAAAAATAATTTGAAATGCAGTCATCAGTGCACAACTGCATACAATTAAAGAAGCATTGGAAAATATGAAATAAAATCGCTTACAATTTTTTTATGGATAGGGATCTTGTTATCAATTTTACATAGGAGAAGGAAAAATAGATTGATGATCTTTGCTACCAACTAAGTATGGCTCATTTTTCTCTAAATAAATAAAAAAAATCAGATGTTAATTACAAGTACAACCAAGGAACAAAAATTTGGTACAAGGGAGATGGAGATAAAAAAAATTGTAGAAGGGATTGATGAATTCCTTAGGAAGGAAATGTGGCACCTTGATTCTAACATTTTACATGCTAAGGAGATTTGATATGATGATAAAATGATTAATGAGCTTCACAAGGAAATACCTTGCAACATTGTGACATCATTTGAAGAAGATTTATTTGAGACACCTCCACCTCTAATCACTTGGGAAGGAAATGTGACAAGCCAATATTTGGTGATGTTTGATGTTTCCAAAGAAAGTATAGAGGAGAAGCCTAAAATTCTGATTTGGGACATTAGTAGTTTACCTTCCCATTTTTATGAGTTTTCTATCTTTACACCTAGAATATATAATGAAGAGGAGTCTACAAGTGTTGGTACTCAAAGTGAAAGTGTTGGCCAAAAAGTTATAAATGAAGAGGTGCTTGTAGAGGTTGAAGACATGAAACAAATATTTTCATTTTTTTATTTTTACAACAACAATCAAATTTATTTACATCATTACAAGGTAACAAATCTTTCACATGAGGATGACATTAATATTGAGTCTTTTCATGTTGGCAGTTAAGTTATGGGTGATAAACATGAGGTATATATTGTGGATCCAAGATCTAAAGGTTTCAATATTGTTCTCATACTATGAAAGATTTCAAAGGCAAGAACAAAAAGGATGAAATCACTCCCAATTTTTTGATCACAGACATCAGTGACATATCTCTTCTTTTTCAAGATATTGCAACCTATATAGTCATGAATAAATTAATGATACATATTCTACCATTGATGGCACAAAATGAACAAGCATGATAAATGATAATTGATGATGCATCTTGTCATAAGATTCATTTTTTGCACTTTGGAACAACTAATATAGTTCAGTCCCAAAAGTTGAATGGAAGATGCTTACAATGATCAAGACAAACTAATTTGACGAATCAACAAGCCAAACTTCATCTTCAACAAATCTATGACACTCATCACTCTATGGATGAGGATAAAAAAAGGTTTTCTAGTTTTTAAAATTTACTTGATTTCAATTATTTCATTGGTGGAGATGTTGATTTTATTGATGACACTTGTAGTGAATGTTACTCAAGAGTTGTCTTTGATGGGTGATGAAGGCATTTACAATTTATCTATATATTTTTCAACAATTCCACATGATATTGTAGTTTTTAATTTTCTTTTTAGTGATTTAATCTTCCAGATTCTTTACTAGTTAATGGTTATCCTACTTGGGTTTCCATTTCACTTTTAGGTTAGGCATATATACAAAAACTATTAAGTTTCATGGGAGTGTGTGGAGACATGTCTACTTATTGGATATTATGTATAAGGTGGATTTCCTTCTAATACATGGGCATGGTGACACTAATGACATCATTCTTATTGTGATATTTCTATCAAGATTCAACTATGTAGTTTTTGAGTCAAACTCATTGACCCATGTTTCATAAGTAGTGGTTCACAAGAACTTGTCTCTCATGAGAATGGATGAAATAATTAGCACTCATTGAATTTGGGTGATTCTCATAGAGGTGAAGCACCACGACTTCCCTAGAATTCACCCATCCAAGTACTACAACTCAAGCACACTTAACCACAAAGTTTCCTCCATGGTTAAGCACACTTTATTTGCAACCCCATTTGCAAAACCTTCAGCAAGTGTTGTGCCTTATGAACCATTCATTAGAAACCACCTTAAGCTCATGAATTGATAATTAGAATATCTAATGAGACAATCTATGTGCATTTGGAGTTTCCTTTCACATCTTTCTAATGCTCTACTTATACAAATGGATGATATATGATACTTGTATAATAATGGATATCTATTTCAATGCCCATAGTTAGATGGATAGGCTGGTTTGGGACTCGGTTATTGACATTATTGGTGCATTTATTTTTATGGATCATGATGAGTTGCTTTGCAATTCAGGGCACATTGAATTTTTTATAAGAGTGGCACAATGGATTGGTTGAGCATCATTTTTTAGGGTGATATGGGATCTTGTTATTGGCATGTAGATTCAAGGTTTCTTAAGTGATGCAGGAGCATCTCGGGTCCTTGGCAATCTTGTGTCACCAAAAACATGTTTGAGTTTTCCTATGTTGCTCGGTTTATGCTTTGACCGAGTTGGTCGGTTAATTCCCTAGCACTCGGTTATCTTTTCTTGGCGCTCGGTTATCCTTGCTTATCGAGTTGTTTGTTTTAGTTTTTTGTTGAGGCCGGCTTCTATAATTAATTATGGTCATGGATTTAATGTTGATATCTATCATTGGGAAGCGTGTGGACCTAGATCTGGTCATTCCTTTTGTTAATGGTGGATCTGAAGGCTAACTTGTTTGATAGCCTCTTGTATATGTTGTGATCTTTTGGTTGTAGTTAAGGACATCAAAATTAGGTGATAAAAGTTAGAAGATTGAATATAGTTTTTGATCCTCGCATGTTGGAGGACTATTGAACTTGAATTATAATATCTGGCCCTAACCGAGAAGGCCTTATAATGCGGCATGTATGAATCAATTTGAAGAAATATACGGAGTTGATTTGCATTCTCTCTCTCATTTGTGTGTTTTTCTTCCGTGTGTGATCTTTGCAAGGGTTGATCTGGACTAGGGTGTTCCTTTGGCCCCTATCCTCATCCTCCCTTGCACGAGGTGGTATCAGAGCAAAGGTGAGATCTGGATCTAGATTTGCGAATCTAGGTTTGAGGGTTCCTTCTTGTCAAACCCTAGTTGATTTTTTGTGGGCTAGTAGATTGTGATCTAGCTTGCAATTATAGATGGTTTCAAGATGGTTAGTGGGAAGTGAGATGTAGATCCAAGATTAGTAGACATGTTGAGACAACTTTCTGCTAGATTAGAAGCTTTTGAGACAACCCAACGAAGAGGAAGACATCTTGAAGATGTTAGTGATGATGAAATTAAGGAAGAACAAGATGTTGTAGAATCTACACCTATGATGGATTAGGATGAGGAAATATTGTTGAAAGCTTTGACAAATTTGAAGTCTACACCACATTTCAATCCTCTCGAGTATAGTGGAAAATTGGATTCAGATGAATTGGTGGACTGGATCACCGAGATGGAAAATTACTTTGAATATGAAAATGTTTCGGAGGAAAATAAGGTGAAAATTGTAAGCACAATGTTGAAGAGTCATGCATCCTTGTGGTGGGAACATCTGCAATTGGATAGAAAGAGGAAAGGAAAAGAAAAAATTAAGGTATGGAATAAGATGGTGAATATGTTGAAAGGAAAGTTTTTACCTTGTGATTGTTAGATTAACTTAGTTAGGCGAATGCAAAGTTTGAGGTAGAAAGATAGCTCAGTAAAAGATTATACTGAGGAATTCTATAGATTAGATATCAAATCTAGACATGATGAAGATGATGTAGAAAGAATTGCTAGGTACCTGAATGGATCGAGAGTTTCCATCCAAGAAGAAATTAGTTTGGTCAAATTGGAAAACATTGAAGAAGCTTATCAGTTTGCCTTGAAAGCCGAGGAGAAATTGAATAAGAGACATAAGCAAAGACAAAGAGGTAGAGGTGGTAGATTCCCTAGAGGAAGAGGTAGATCTTATGGTGAAAACAATAGATCTGATCTGGAAAAGACAAATCTGGATAAAGGCAAGACCGAGTGGAAAGGTGAAAGTTCATCTAGAGGAAGAAGCAATAACTACCAAGGTGGTTATAATAGAGGTGGTTTCTGAGGAACTTGTTACAATTGTAAAGAAGAAGGACATAGATCATTTGAGTGTACACATGAAAATAAGAAGTTTGGTAGCAGTAGAAATGATTTAGTGCAAGAAGATTCATCGAATGAACCTGAGAAGGAAAAGAACTTGATGGTAAGGAGAGCACTTTGGAGTGAAAGTAATAAGGAAGATCTTGTAAGGAAAATTTTGTTCAAGACTAGATGTAGAGTTTTTGATGAAGTATGGAAGGAAATCATTGATAGTGGAAGCTCAGAGAACTTGGCATCTGAGGAAATGGTTACAAAGTTGTAGTTGAAAAGGTTGGAACATCAGAAGCCCTATCAGATTTCATGGATCAAGGATGAACATACACTCTTAGTAAGTGAACAATGTTATGTGAATTTGAAAATTGGAAAGTACTATGATAAGGTGTTATGTGATATCATGCCTATGGATTGTTGTCATATTTTGTTGGGTAGACCTTGGCAATATGATAGACATGCTATATATGATGGGAGATTGCATAAATATACTATTTGGGCTGATGGGAGAAGAAAAATCTTATTACTTTGATTGAAGAACCTATTAGTAGTGTTTGTACATCTGTGAAAGTTTTCTTGATGGAAGGAAGAAAGTTTGTTAAGGATCTGAAGAAGAATGATGTATGTTTTGTTGTGATCCCTAACAAACTGAGTAAGAAAATAGAGGATAGAATCCCTGAGGAGATTGATAAGTTACTCACTAAGTATAGAGAGATCATTTCTGATAATGTACCTGATGATTTTCCACCAAAGAGAAGCATTGATGATTACATGGATCTTATCCCTAGAGCTAGTTTACCGAATAAGGCACCACATCGGTTAACACCTACTGAGAATCAGGAATTGAGCTAATAGATTCAAGAATTGTTGTAGAAAGGTTTGATTTAAGAAAGTTTAAGTCCTTGTGCACTACCATATGTATTGACACCTAAGAAGAATGGAGAATGGAGAATGTGTATGGATTCTAGAGCAATCAACAAGATAACATTGAAATATAGGTTTCCTATACCAAGAATGGATGACATAATGGACAGTTTGATTGGAGTAAATTATTTAACCAAAATTGATTTGAAAAGTGGATATCATCGGATCAGAATCAAAGAAGGTGATAAGTGGAAGACTACTTTTAAGACAAAAGGAGGTTTGTATGAGTGGTTGGTTATGCCTTTTGGTTTAACTAATGCACTGAGTAATTTTATGAGATTGATGAATGAAGTTTTGAAGAAATTCTTAGGTAAGTTTGTGATTGTATACCTAGATGATATTATGATATTCATTAAGACCAAAGAAGAGCATTTGTTGCATGTTAAACAAGTATTGCAGAGGTTGGAAGAAGAAAAGTTGCTGAAAAATCTAAAAAAGTGTTTGTTCATGAAAGAGGAGATTGTGTATTTGAGATTTCAGCTGATGGTTTAAAAATGGATCCTGAAAAGGTTGAAGCTATTTTGAATTGGCCTACACCTAAGAATGCTAGTGAGGTAAGATCATTTCATGGTTTGGAAAGTTTTTACCGAAAGTTCATTAGGAATTTTAGTTTAATTTATAATGCTATGACTAAGACTATGAGAGGAGATAAAAGAGAATTTAAGTGGACACATGGAGCTGATAAAAGTTTTGAGACTCTGAAGCAGAAGGTTGTTGAATTCCTTGTGTTAGCATTGCCTAATTTCAATAAGGTATTTCAAGTGGAATGTGATACAAGTGGTAGTGCAATAGGAGCTATGTTGAGTCAAGAAAGTAAACCTGTTGCTTTCTTTAGTGAAAAGTTGAATGATGCAAAAATGAAATATTTTATGTATGATCAAGAATTATATACTATTGTTCAAGCCTTGAAGAAATGGAGACATTATTTGATACTGAGTGAATTTGAGTTGTATATCGATCATAAAGCTTTACAATATTTGGGTAGTCAGAATAAGTTGAATCAAAGACACATGAAATAGGTTGAATATTTGTAGAGTTATACATTTGTGATAAAATATAAGAGTGGAGTCACTAACTGAGTTGCTGATGCATTGAGTAGAAGAAGATCTTTGATGACCGAGATGAAAATTAAAGTTCTTGGTTTTGATGATATGAGAGATTCATATGAATTTGATCTTGATTTTTTTGAGCCGTGGAGAAAGTGCAGAGCACCTATTCAAGGTCAACCAAGTACTAAATGGGAAGACTATTTCATTCAAGGAGGTATGTTGTTTAAAGGTATTCAGTTGTGTATATCGAGAGGATCAATGAGAACTAATTTGATAAAGGAGAAACATAGTAGTGGTTTGGCTGGACACTTTGGTGTTGACAAGACATTGAATTTGCTAAAGGAGAAATACTTTTGGCCACAATTGTATAAGGATGTTCATAAATTTATGAAAATTTGTGAAATTTGTCAAGTTGCAAAATGAGTAAGTCAGAATACTGGATTGTATACACCAATTTTGGTTCCTGAGAAACCTTGGACTGATATCAGTATGGATTTTATTCTTGGCTTACTGAAGATAGTAAGAGGTAATGATTCTATATTTTTTGTTGTGGATAGATTTTCTAAAATGACACATTTTATATCCTGTAGAAAGACATTAGATGCAGTACATATAGAAGATTTTTTCTTTAAAGAAATTGTCAGATTGCATGGATTACTAAGGAGTATCATCTTTGACCGAGACAGTAAATTCATTGGATCTTTTTGGAAGACCCTTTGGAGAAATTTTGGCACCAAGTTGAGGTATAGCTCTACATTTCACCCACAAACTGATGAACAAATAGAAGTTGTGAATAGAAGCTTGGGTAATCTTTTGAGATGTTTAGTAGGAGACACATCAAGTAATTGAGATTCCGTGTTGGCACAAGCAGAGTTTGTATACAATAATTTAGTGCATAAGAGTACTAGAAAAACACCTTTTGAGATTGTAAATGGAATGCAACCGAGAGGTATATCAAATTTGAGAGATATTGCTGATGAAGAAAAGAGGAGTGCTGAAGGAGTAAAGTTTGTTGAGTTCATGAAGACATTGCATAAAGATGTGAAACATAAGTTGGAGACAAGTAATTAGAAATACAAAGACAAAGCTGATAGATCTAGAAGACACAAGACTTTTGTAGTCGGTGATGAAGTAATGGTTCATTTGAAGAAAGGCAGATTTCCTGTTGGAACATATGGGAAGCTGGAAATGAAGAAGTTTGGTCCTTGCAAGATTTTGAGAAAATTTGACAGTGGAAATGCTTATGAGATTGAGTTACCTGATGACATGGATATATCACCTATTTTCAACATTTCTGATTTGTATAAGTACTATGAACCAGATGAAGAAATGATAGTACCGAATGATTATCCTAAGAAATAGAAGAAGTTGAGCAGATTTTGGAACAAAGAATTGACAGAAGTACAAGAGGAAAATAGTATATGGAATATCTGGTAAAGTGGAAGAACAAATTGATTGAAGACAATTCATGGATTTCAAAATTTGAGTTGGATTCAGCTCGGGTTGTACCTAATTCATGATTCGAAGAATCATTTCAAATAACCCCAGGTGTCTGATGTAGGAGCATCTCGGGTCCTTGGAAATCATGTGTCACCAAAAACATGTTTGAGTTTTCCTGTGTTGCTTAGTTTCTTCTTTGATCGAGTTGTCTCGGTAGTTGCTTAGTTTCCTTTGTTAATCGAGTTGGTTGGTTAATTCTCTGGCGCTCGGTTATGTTTTCCTAGCACTCAGTTATCTTTGCTTACCAAGTTATTTATTTTAGTTTTATGTTGAGGCCAACTTGTGCGATTAATTATGGTTGCAAATTTAATGTTGGTATCTATTATTGGGAAGTGTGTGGACCTAGATATGGTCATTCCTTCTGTTAATGGTGGATTTGAAGGCCGACTTGTTTGGTAGCCTCTTATATATATAGTGATCTTTTGGTTGTAGTTTAGGACATTAGAATTAGGTGATGGAAGTTAGAAGATTGAAGATAGTTTCTGATCCTCGCATGTTGGAGGACTATTATACTTGAATTATAATATCTGGCCCTAACGGGGAAGGCCTTACAACTCGACATGTATGAATCAATTTGAAGAAATATAAGGAGTTGATCTACATTCTCTCTCTCTCATTTGTGTGTTTTACTTCCGTGTGCGATCTTTGCAAGGGTTGATTTGGATTAGGGTGTGCCTTAGGCCCCTGTCCTCATCCTCCCTTGTACCATTAAGGACAAGTAGTCTTTGGGAAGGGAGGACTAAGTGTCCCCTTTATCTAGATATTAGAAATTAATTAAATAATTAAAATTTAAGTTGTTAAAAATAATAAATTTAATGACAACTTAATTTAATTATTTAATAAAGTATTAAAGTGACTTTATAGTGAGTTGAGTGGAAGTTTAATATAGTCACTTTGTTATTATTTCATTTATGTTCAAAATTAAATTAAAAGAGAGGGGAAATCAGAAGACGTAAGGAAAGGAATATCAAGAGGCAAGCATAGGAAAAGCCAAGAGTCACTACAATGGGCTATAAAAGAACAATGAGAGGTTCATTTAGATTATGCTTGGTTTTTATTATTTTCTCTTAGAGAATTTGGGAGCTTTAGGCTTTTAGTTTAGAATTGTCGAGATGAAAACCCTTGGAAATTTAGTCAATTGGACAGAAACCCTATTCAACTTTGAGGTGGATTCATGATTGAGTTCACAATTGGACTAAATTTGTGAAGTCTCCACTAGAGACAAGTTTGTAGGTACTAGTAGTTTTTTGATATATGATATTCATCAATGAGTTAATTAGTGCCCTCCACATTATTTAATCAAATAACATCATCTCATTAGATCTTGAGGGAATGAGATAAGCTTCATGCAATTTAAAAAATAAATTAAAGAATTCATCAATTCATAAGTTAGTGTTATGAATCAATTTTATCAAATGAGGATACACCCGTTATTTCTATGAAGCTAGTGTTTTCATAGTATTAAACCCTAGAGTTTTGATATGAGGATTTTTTGGCTTTTATTTGTTAAATGTAAGACTAGTATTATTATGACTTTGGAATCATTAGAATTGGCTTGGAAAAAATCATGGAAAAAAGAGAAGTTGGCAAGTGCTTATTTGCATTGTGCCACTAAACGGAAAGAATGTGTTGAAGAGTTATAAATTCAAGTATTGGTGTGGGTTGTTATTTTGGCCAATATTTCTAATGTTGGAATTTTTAACATTAAGTTTGTATATTACAATAGTCATAAAAAATATTTGTAAGTTTGACTTTCCTTCTTTTTCGTGGACGTTGGAGAAGCTTATTTAGTAATTACCAAAATTGAATGTGAAGATACTTGAGATAAAAGGAATACTTGATATTAGGTATTGCATAATAACACATGGAAGTACTCTTCAAGAAGAGTTTTATATATTTTTATCAAATTTTTATGTTTTCCTTCAATCGAGAAGTAACAAGACAAAGGAAATGAATATACATGAGTGCATTGAGGGGAATGGTGCAATTACTCAGGAGGTTTGAAAAGTCTATTTAGGAAAATAAAGTTGTTGTATTCAATTTTGTAAAAGGGATCAAGAAACAAGCTTTGCAACAAAAAAATGTGGTAAAATGGTAAAACTTTGCTTGTTAAAATGACAATCTTTACCAGTAATACTAAATGGGTTCTTGTAAGAAGTTTGAATGTTTGATGAAAGGTCACTGGAATTAAAAATGGTCCATAATAGTAATGAATCCACTCCTTATAATTAGTTTATTTATTGAATCTTTTTTATTGATATATTAGATCAAATAAATAGTCTCTCAAACATCCCAAATGCACAATGTTATGACTACAAATTTGAAACTGTGTATGCAAGGAAACTATTTGATCAAATATATTTAAAAGGAAACAATAATTTTATAGAGAAATTACATGTGGGGTAGTGTAGGGGACTATTGAAATAAAATTAGATCTAATATTGTGTTGGTTTTAGTTTGCCACAATAGTCTTTAGATGTTTAAAGAGCCCAATTACAACACTCCATTCTAATATTGAAAGTCAATGACTTGACTAGTATATGGATAAGAAAGAATGTTGCATTAAGGAAAAGTATTGAAAATTGGTTGAGACTCATTATCCTTTGGCATTAATTTTAGGTTTTTCTTAATTTTATATTCATTTAAGTTCAGACATTTTGTAATGAGAATGGTTGAAAAATAGTGCAACACATGCTTCTTTTTGCTAACTAGTCTATCCATTTTATATGCCTTGTTATTTGCAAATCTGAATTTTTTTTGCAAGCCTAAAACAAACAACACAACCACAACCTTAGCAAATGAGTCTTCATGGGTACCAAGTTTAATGTTCTTTGCCAATGAATGCATAATAACTATATGACAAAGTACCAATATGGTTGAGTTATAGATGAAATTGCAAAATAAAATAGGGCGAACAAGGAAGAACCTTACAAAGGTAGGAGCATCACATAATGGTAAATTATTGTTGGTAAGAAGATTTGTCTTTCAACAAAAACCTTTCAAAATGACTCTTGAATGCCCAAACAAGAAGACACAATCTACAACTAACAATTGAGTCACTTGCAATTGAAATGTGCAAGTGCTCTCTGAATTTTGGTATGAAGGTACAACTCCCTTTGTTTGATATGCAAAGAATAAAATCACTGGTATGTCTTTAACCATAAGGCACAAAAGGCAAGCAACCATCTATCGATAAACATGAGATAGATGTGAAAATTCACAAACAAATAAGTACAGACTAAGAACTCAAAGATTATTAACTCCACATTTATGATTTACAAACTAAGGGGAAGTTTAAAGATTTATTTCAAATAAACGCGATGCATGAAACTCAAAGATTTCTTGGCACACACAAAGACAAATTTAGTAGACGAGGATTTATCAAAAATAAATGCCTTGACACAAAGATCAATTGCAATCAAAATGAATACATTCAAAACTCAAAGATTCAAAAATTATCACGTATTTCTTCTGATAAAGAATAATAACCAAAATATTATTATTTACATCCAAACAAAAAACTATATCTGAAAATAACACCCACTGTTATTTCCCCTCTACCATCAAAAAATAAAGAATCCTCTTCCTTTTGTAGCACAAAGACTTCTTGGAAAGAAAACGCAACCCCAATCCCCCAAATATTTTTACAATAAATAGCTTTTATGGGGACATCATTTAGTTTTTATAAGTGAATCTTGAAATAAAATAATAATAACCATCCACACAATATTTGGTCTTCTCCTTTTATCATTTTATTGAGCTTAATGTTTTATCTACATTATAGCTATAAGGCTGATAATGAAAATATATATCATATCAAAATGCAAGTGTAAGTATCCTTTGATAGGTGGCATTTGGATGTTTTAGTCCAAAATGAAAATATTATTCATGTTGGGTGGATTGAAAATAATTCTGACAGTAAAATTTAATCACCTTTCAGGGGGTGTAACTTTTTATTACACTGTTGGATTGCCTTGATTTTCGAATATGTTTCCAAAAACCTAATTATCTAAATATTCACTCGAGAGATTTTAGAAATTATTCCCAAGGATAAAGTTATCCACAACTGTGTGTAGGTATATCAAAATGTCATAAAATCAGAATTGCCAAAATAAAGTTTACAATCACTTTCACATCCTCATCATCAACCTTATATTTACCATGTTTGCTTATATCCATTTGATGGATTTATGATTTATTTCATCCTTCTTCACATTAACTTCAAGATTGTGTTGAGTGTGTACCTCTGAATTATTACTACACCACTCAAACTTTTATCAATATTTTGAATTATTTGGGTCTGCCTTTTTAAATTCTAAATAGTTGGATTTTGTTGCCTCTGAACCAATTTGGACCCTACTATATGTTGCATTGAACTATTCAGAACCATTTGAAATAACTATACCAATTGTACCAGATTGAACCACTAAACTCGGGCTTCAAACTTGAACTGTGAACCTTTTGAACATGTTTGTACCGGTTGAACCAATGTGAACTAGTACAAGGTGGTTCAAGGTTTGTTCTTGAACTTGCTAATACTCAACATGAAAATCAAATATCTAAAGATTGATTTTAAAATTTAAATGGGGTGTCAATGTGAGGGCTAACAATTACATAGGTACAATTTAATGAATCTACAAGTGTGTTACTTTCATACACAAGAAAATTAGTTTATACCATAGGAGGCACAACCTTGCACTCTACACTAATCATACCATATAAAAGATCTAATTTTATTCCATCAAGAGAAAAAATATTAGATGTATTGATAAAGGAATATCTATTGGAGTTGATGAGTAAACAACTCACAGCTCCCAAGAACACCTGCATACAAATACATGTCATAGAAAGAGAGAGAAGCAATAAGCTAGAGAGGCCTAAACGCATGAATCCATGAAAGAGGAGACATTCTTGATGTGCAAGAAAAAAGGTTTCAATTTAATAAAATGAATGTTTCTCAATAAGATTACAAGAGAGACCAATCCTTATAAAAGGAGATCAAAACCCTAAAAGGGTAAAACCTAGGTTGCACAATAATAATTAATAAAGCAATTAATTATTATATGTCTAAAGTTTAGCTTAAGAACAAAGAGATAGTAAATGACTTAGTAATTAAATCAAACATGATTTAATTAATAAGAAAACACTTTATTACTCTAACACCCCCCCCTTAAGATGAACTTTGGAAGAAGCTAAAAACCTAGAAAGAACTACTGAAAGCAAATGGGTTCCAACAACAAAAGGCTTGATCAAGTACCCAAGTACAAAAGAGAGTCTCTGTAAAGTGGAGAAATAGAGAAAATCATATGGGAAAAACTCTACTCAAAAAAGAGATGAAGATAAAAGAAAGGACTGAAGAAACCTCCAAAACTAGGAATGTTCCAAAAAATAGGAACAAGGATGAACATTTACAACATCACTGAAGAAAGAAGCTACAAACTTTGTCAAGAAGTAACTGCTAATCTGAAGATCCTCCACTGAAATATGACCGAGTAGAGAAGACTTTAATCTGCATGAGTGCCCTCAAATGACACTACTCAAATCAAGAGGTAAACAACTAAAGTCGAAGATACAAAATATTGTAATCTATACGAGTGCCCTCAAATGATACTACTTGAATCAGGAGGCAAACAAAGGCAAACAATTGAACTCAAAAATATAGATGGCATAAATTCACCAAAGTATGAAGAGATGACCAATCAAAGTTGCAAGAGTGCTTCCAAAATAGGAAAGAGAAGAGTGTCCATATGGTAAATGATCCATCTCACCAGAATGCATAGGTACCCAACCACTACATCCGCCTAGTACATAGAATCAAATACTGAATACATAGCTCACACTATCAAACCAAGAACCAGTAGAACCCCCCCCATAATGCTGACAAGGGAGTAATGATAGGTACACTGAAAAGAATGTCCAATATGAACTGCATGATACTAGGAACATCAAAGGTGTAGAGAGAATACAAACATAAATAAAGATACACAAGGATAATGTCATTAGAGGAACACTCACATGAAAAACATAGCTGAAAAACAAAGGCAAACATCAAACCCCCCCTGACACTTTATAATGGAGTGCAAGTACATAGAGCACGAACATGTGCAAAATCTCATACATGCAATAGAATGGAACTTTATCTCAGTGTGTGTGCATAAAAGAATGCTACAAAAGTGAAGTATACATTGTTCAAAGAAGAGAGAAGGTTGATGAAACAAAAGAACAACCAAAGACGAGCCATCCCTTAGAGGGAAGAGATCCCAAGACTTGTAACATCCAAGATATTCACCAGATTGAAAAAATGTAATAAATTGAATAAAATAATCCTGAATAAAAATATGGAAAAATGACTCATAGCATTGGAAAGGTCTCAGAACAAGCTTTCCAATGATATATTGTTTTCCCAAAATGAAGTCCAGATGCAGAAGATAGAGCTCCCAAAGTGAAAAACTGAACATCTAACTTTGACATTAAAAAACACCATCAAAAAGGAAAAATCAGAAATTCAAACCTCTAGATCTGCATAGATCTCGGAACCATCTTTCTGATGATATCTCATTTGCCTGATTTCGATACTGTATGCCCAAGTTATGAGCAAAATACTAACAGTTGCATTAGAGGGCCCAAAAAAAGTGTAGAAGAGGGTTGATGCAGTGACGACGTTAGTAAATGACTGGCCTAAAATTGACGGCCATATGGCCGTCAAGGCCAAAATTTGCTTGGGGGCTAAAAATTGGGCCCTCGATCGCCATAGGACCAAGGGCTGAGACTGCATTCGCTAGGGGATTAAATTTGACGGCCAAATGGGTGTCACCATCCAACAAAAAAAATATTATTTTTTGAAAAAATTGCATGTGCACCTTGGGATGTGTGCAAGTGTCATATGACCCTGGTATGCAAATATTTTTAGCCTTAGAATGCAACGTTGTTTGAATCAGATGTACCTTATATGGATCAGGGGGTTTTTGGTCACTGCGAGCTCAACGATGAGGTCTATTTGAGCCAAAAATGCTCCAAAATACCAATGACTACCTCAGGATATATGCTAGGGCCGGTTGTAAATTTGTTTTGCCACAAATTCTAATTTTGTCCAAAATGGACAAACTTTATATGGATCTAGGGGTTCTTGGACACTCTAAACGTAATAGTGAGGTCTATTTAAGGCCAAGATGACCAGAAAGAGAGGTCTCCCCAGGTCCAATAGAAAACCCTTTGAAATTGTAGATTTGACGAACATGGCCGAATCTCTCAAGAAGAGGATCTGAAGCTCTGATACCATATTGGAGTTGATGAGTAAACAACCCACAACTCTCTAGATTCTTGTTTCTCTCTCTTTCTGTGACGTGTTTGCATGCAGGTGTTCTTAAGAGCCATGGGTTGTTTACTCATCAACTCCAATAATATCAACAATTATGTATTATTATCATAGATGAGATCTTGCTACTTAGAGAAATACTATTGTGCTACATAGAAAAAAATCACATGAAATAATGCAAATACCTACTAAACATTTTGGTTTCTTAGAAAAAAATTGTGGCGACTTCTCCCAAGAAGAACCTATACATGGTTATCTAGTGTTTCAAACTCCAAAAATGGATATTAAGAAAATATCATATATTTTTTAGCAACAAAACATCAAATGTGATATTTTACAAACAACAATTAGGAAAAAAGATCAAATATTTATCATTATCCTAAACAAAATATGCACAAGTTCTCAAACAAATAATAGTATAACACACCTAAATAAGAAATGATTACACTCCATCTACAAACCCAACATTTAGATTTTCTTCTAAAAAATGAAAGGATGTCAATGCACACAACCAAAAGGTACTATCTACTCTACTTGGAAAAATAATTACAATCAATGTAATTGGTGAACATGACAACTCTATTAACATAGAACTATTGTCACAAGAATTTACATCTGATAGCTAAGATAAAAAAACTCAGCAATCCCATGCAACATGAGAACAACTACGAGCCTGTGGGTTTCTTTTGTGTAGTTGAACCTCTAGATCATGAACTAGATCTCCTTTTGATTTCCTAAAAAACTAAACTTTATTAGGAAAGGGATAAAAGGAGATACTTTGAAATGAAACCTATTACTAATAGGTGATGCATCGAATGAAAAATGAGATCTACAACTTACTAAACTCACAAAATCTTCAAAAAATAACCCTCAAACACTGATAACTCAACTAAATAGTCGATGCATATGTATTTCCTATAAAGGGTTGAACTTAATTCTTGTATGTAGAAAAAATAGTTGGTTTTCTCAACTACAAGCCATCAAATCAACTACAAAATTTAGGACATGCATCAACCATGTATCCTCTTACAACAAACTCTAATTGAATGAGACAAATATTTAGAGAACTTTGAACATAAATCACAAAAAACTCATCAAATCATTCATCCATAACATGATATAAGAAGTATTGAGAACAAATAGTGTTGATATTTTATTGAAGAAAAATGAAGGAGCTATTGCTGTTACAAAACTCAGAAAATGAGTCCAGAGAAGAAGAGATCTCCCAAAACTCTAAGAATTGAATCTTAAAAAGAAGGAGAAAGAAGTCTTATAAAAAATACTTTCATGACCTCCAAGGTGAACTGAGAGGTGAAATCCTCATGAATTGAACTGTAATTGGAGGTTGTACCTCAATTTTTCCTTAAAAAATGCATAAAATCCCCATGGATCGAAATCACATAGAAATCCCAAAAAAGAGGGGTGGAACTAGAAGAAAGAAATAATTTACTACTCCAAAAGTTATCTCAAGTCATAGTTCTATTCCATGTGGGGTCCAAACTGAGGTATAATTGATCTTAAGACTCCTCCAAACTCCCCCACAAAGCATGCAAATCACATCTAATCTTAAGTTAATCTCCAATTGCATCCAAATTGACACTTAAATCAAACCTCAAGGTTATTTTTATCATTTTTGCATAAAAGACAATATTTAATAAAATGATTTATAAAATATCTTTTATTAATATCTTAAGATTAAAGCACATGCAAAAATAATAAAATCCCTTAAAGCACCTAACTCTAAGTTTGCATTTGTGCATGTTCCTACATCATTCACATGAGCATCACTAAGACTTTAGCAAAATAAATCCATGCAAACTTACTAACTTACCCTTTCCTCTTCATGCTAATATTTGTCAATATCATTCTAGAGTCCCCAACTTACCTCCATTTGACTCATAGTTAACACCATTTTAATTGCATCAGAGAATATTTAACTAAAATTTACTTATAATAATGTCATCTTTTAGCAAATATTTACATTTAAATCATGCAACTCAAAATACATAAACTCTTTTGCAATAATACTTGCATCATTGATAATAAAGTATTTATTAAGTGATTAATGAAATTATCACTTAATAAATATTCTATGCTTGGATTGGATGCAATATAAAAATAAAATAAAAGACAACACCCATAGGATATTATCTTAAAAACATTCTTTTGGAAAAACAAAGGCAAAAAGCCTTATTGTGATCGAATAGATTAGGGTAAAAAATCCTAATCATGAACACCTCATTCTCATTTTGGTTATGATGTTTTTCATCGGGCACCACCAAGAAGGATTTCTGAGGGTTTTTGATGCAAGGCTTTTGAGAGTAGATCATGGCCTCAATAAGTAAGTTCATTACATTGTCACCAACTCTTGAGGATTTTGTTATAACAATAACATGGTTTTAATTTATGTGAGAAATAACAGAGAAATCTATAGGTTTATACCCATTGTATAGGCCACAACTCTTGATTTTTTTGTAACTCTTATTCCATTGTTGCAAATCTCATACTATCATGTCTCTAGTTGTATACCTCTTATGCAATACCTCGAGCTGCATGTATTTCCCTAATTTTTAAGCTTCTCATGCTCACAGACCCTTACTGAACAAAACATAATGAAACTCTTTGCTCTTCCTTTAGGGTTTCATAGATTGAAATATTTTGGGTTTTCCTTTTTAATTTTTTAGATATGGGCATATTTTCTTTAAAAAGAATGAAAAACTTAAACTCCCTTGTATGATACTATAGGTTTTGAAAATCTATTTCATGACGCTTCAGCTCCATTCGTGCAAAGAAATGACTCTTTTACGTATTCCTTGGAGGGTTTCTAAGATCTTAAATACCATGGATTTTCAATGCTCTTAATAATAATAAAATGTCGAGCTTTTACTTCTTTTATATACACTTTGAAAGTATAAAACGTTTTAAAATTGTGCCTTATGATATATAACTTGCTCTTTATCTTTTCATGGTTCACTTCTTTTAGTCATTATGCTTTTGTGATTTCATAGTGCTTACTCAAATGCATAACTATTTTCCACTACCATAGAATTCACTTGTCATTGTTATAAACATAAATACCCTCTACATGGTGACTTCATCACATTTTTTTTATATCTTCTCTTGATTGCTTTCATACCCATGACTATTCACTGAGATCAAAGTTTTCATCAATATCAAGGGTTTTGTCAGCTATACCAAAAGCCCTACTATCCATTATTTTTTCTTTTAGCAATCTTTTCAACAAGCTCTAGTGCAGATACAACCCAAAGCTTAAACATCCTTCACCAATAACTCCAACCTATGCTCTTATTTAGTGTTACTTCTTTATTCACTCCTTGGCTAGTAGGAAGATAATGACTTGCATTTTTGCTCTTGAGTATGCATGCTTAATGTCCTCTATCTCCATCATATTGATGACTCCTTTAATCTGGATATTCACTATTATGTACTCAGTAATGTCACCACCATTGAAAACTCTTCAATAACATCAATGTCCATGTTATCTCTCTATGCCCTATCTTATTTCCACTGTCTTTTTATGCAATGTCATAACAACCCCTTGCTATGATAATTGTTCTCATCTCTTGTTCATGTGTTTTCATTGTAATCTTATCTTCTCTCACATTCATAGCTATTCATGTATTGAATCTATTTCTATCCTTTTGCCTAGGTTTGTTGTCCTTGTAGTGTTGATCATTTCTTTGATATTCTGAGGTTACAATCTACTCCATCTCATTGAGTTCCCAATCCTAGACACTTATTTTCATTCATGCTTCTATGACTTCATGTGTCTCTTGGATGGTTTGTGCTTGATGTTAATATCAAAGATGGGTCATGAAGCCTATGAGCACATATCTTGGATACATGATGTCTTACTCTTATTACTATTGTTCTTTATGTTGAAAATCATCATTCTTCAATAGTCACTACCTATTTTAACCTTAATATGGTGCTTTATTTTTATTGTTCATGCAATATGCCATTGATGTTTGGTTGTTGTGGTAACCATGAATATGTAATAACCGTGAAGGCTAATGATGTATTGTCTTTACTCTATGTCTTGTAGTTGCGTATATCATTCATATCATCTAATCCTATTAAGATGATAAGCTTTGTTTATACTAGTGAATCAGGGATTTCCTATTATAAATGATGTGAACTCCCTTGATTGGACTAAATGACATGACTGATACAAGATTAACACACTCTGAAGTGATTAAAAAAATTCAAATCAGAATAACGACATGTTGGGATCAACCCTTATGGGAGCCCATTTTACCCCACATGCTAAAAATGAATATGATATGATATCTATTTAGAATATTCCTTAATGAACATGAGACCTGCACTTGCATAGTGAATAAACACATTAGATAAAATAATGAAATTACGATTTGTTCTTCTGATTTCCTTTTTTATTCATGCATGTTATTCATAGCTGATTTGATGTATTATGTGAATGATTTTTGCATGCATTGATGATGTATGAGTAAAGATTTGGAATCCTGAGCTCTAACACAACTTTTTCTCATCTCCTTGCAGGCTTATCTAGATGGCGAGGCAAGTGGAATTAAAGATGAATTTGAGGACACTACACTCAACTATGGGATTTGTCATTCCAAGCAATGATGAGTCCTATCTCTTTATTTATGCTTCATTCTCTCATGCATATTTTAATTTTATAACGCATCCTTTTAGTTACTCCCACAACTTGTGTGTGATATATACTTTATTGTTTATGAATAAAAGAAATAACTTTTGATGCAAAAATTGTATAGTTTTTTCTATTTGTAAAATATTAACATAAAAATGATTTATTTTTCTTTATCAAAATTTATTTTCCAGTAAGAATACTTGACAAAAAACAAACGTGTACCTTTGTATTTAATTGTAAACACATCTAGCTCCACTAAAAAAATTAGGTAACAAGAACAATTATACAAACATAGTGTAAATTTAGTAGAACAAATAATTTTATGAAAACACATATTGGTTGAGATCTATGGTGGAAACTATGATACACAAGATGATCTTGTGTGTGGATCAGGCAAAAAATTCAAAGCATATGTATACACAAACTAATGATATATATATATCATTTGAGTTGAATTCAATGATCTTCATATTATAAAATCTTAGATTGTTAAATTAACACATTCTAATTGAACATATATTGATAATTTAGGGGTACTAATTCTTTGACTTACAAGACCACTCCAAAAAATAAGTTCTACACAAAAGATTCCTATCAGAAGATATTTTTTGTTGCAATTAGCATGAACTCAAACAAAACGTAGAGCACAAGGGCTCACTATGCATGGTCTTGCATTTTACTCTTTCAGAGTGCACTCGCATGGTTTAATATTCACAACTCTATCTCAAACATGAAGCACTGAAACACTATTTTTGTTAAGCCTTCAAACACCAAGAATTTTAAGTTAAAACCAACAATCATAGGAAAAATTAAACAAGTTAAAAAAAATAGTAGTTGGACTCTTGAAAATGGCATACAATGTAAAGAACAAACATCTTGTATTACCACATCTACATCAAGTACTCATTTCTATCCCCTTAAGAAGGCATCTTACATGACAAAGACTTAATTTTATTAGACATTATTAGTCTACAATAAATTCACTTGGAAATATTGGTGATAAGTAATCCATTGCCAAACTACAATTAATTTTCAATATACCATGTTCATGGAATAATGACTTGTGTTAGAAAAAAGATGCATGTCTTGAATGCGATACAATTAAAACTTGAAAAATTTGAAGCAATATTGCTTTGATTCATACTTAATGGAAAAAAACTTTCCATTTTTAATACAAATTGAGGTAATGAAAATTGCTTCTAGTCAAAGTCATGTTTATATTGTGCATGACATCAATATTAGCATATGTAAATACTAAAAAAAATACAAATGTTTGAAGAGAACATGTAAATACACAACTTCAATTTATTACTTGAACAAATAGATCCTTCATCAAATATCATTATTGATCATATTTGGACAAATAATAATGCATATACAATTAAAATTTGAGGATTAGAAGCATATTAGAGTGATCATGACATTCTTCTAGCTCATATTGACAACATTATCTATTCTTTCTATGCTTTTTGCAAAAGATAAAAATGAGGAGCAATTTTCCAAAGATCAATGTGCGATTGTCTACTCATACAATTATTTAACTTAATGATACTATTGCAAGTCATTATTTATGCTATGTTTATGACTATAAATTCAGTTGAAAAAATATAACACACACACTATTTTGTAGGTGAGTTCAAAGCATGCATACTAATTAGACCACTCATTTGATTTAGTACCTTAAAAAATACAACAAATAAGGAGTGTTCTAGAAAATATCAGCTAACTACTTTCCTTTAATTTTTTTTCACAAACATCTTAATTGAATAACAATCCTCTTTTGTTGCATATCTATGAAAGTTCTCCTTTCGTAGAAGCTCCAAAAAAATACAACTCAATTACGAAGATCTACCCAATCCACAAGAGCAACGTTAGGATATAGTGAAACAAGTCAATAATGCTAAGCAAATGGAAAGTAATACCACCATTTGATTAAAATTATGACTTACAATATTTCTCTTCCTTGCTACACTCAACTAGAAAGCTTTGAATCAAACAATAGACCCTCTTGTCAAAGTAAATACACAAAGGAATCAAACAAAGGAAAGGTATTAATTTCAAATACTACATGTCAATAATATAGTTGGCTCAATTGGATAATTTATATCTTCTTCATTTTTCATAAATGTCGTATAACAATTAGAACATTATCTACCATGAGTTTAAGAAGATCCTCCAAGTTACTTGGATATTGTCGGGTGAACATTTTGTAATCAACTTAAATTAATAAATTGAAAAATGGTTATTTCAGCCACATTGTGATGAGATACAATCTCTCCTCTTTTAAAGGGGAGGCTCCCTTCTTATTGCTACTAAACACAACTAGTACTTAATTAAGTTAATTTACACAAGATATCAATAAGGTGTGACATTCATCACACTCTCTTCTTACAATAAACTTCAAACACAAACCTGTAACTCTAATGCAGTTCACCACAATGTACCAATTGGAGAAATAATTCCAATATGCAATATAGTTAAACAAAATAATAACTAAGAGTATACCAACCAATTTAAGTAACCAAGAAGGCCACAAAAGTATAAAGACACTTGTTAATTCTTATCTATATTTAAGAACAAAGATTAAGTTTATGCCCAAGAAGTCTTCAACATACACTGCAACTTATAAAACATAAACGTAGAAGACAATAGGATCTCAAATACTCCAAATACTTCTAGCTTAAACACTTAACACAATTTCTAAACTCCATAGTGCAATCAAAGACTAAAAAATATGTTGTGAATCTATCTTAGGAAAATTATCAACAACACAATATCCTTAATCATCTCAAGATAATGTAACAATAAAGACAAAGGAACATTATCGTCACATAAAATTTTCATTCAACTCAAAGATTGAATGCAACTTGTTTCCTTTAATGATTGAAATCTGATTTGCACTTTAAAATTAAAGTCTTAAAATTCTCTTCAAATTGACAAAGTTTTGTTGCATATTCTAAAATATTATATTTATAGAAGAGCCCCCTTATATATGTAGATGAGAGTTTATGAGAAAAAGGGGAAAAAGTACAACTCACTTTGACATATTTAACACCAGAGTCCTATTTGAATTTGGACTTGTGTTGTTGTTACATGTAATTATAATTTTATAAATTACATATAAAATATTGTAAGAAAATACATAAATCATATCTATAAAAAGTATAAAAATATACTGTGTCATGAGACACGTCTTCATCATCCACATTCTTGGCCATGAAGTATTTGCATTTTTGCAATGTAGCTTGTATCTTAGAACCATCTAGTCTTGATGTGTAATTGGTGATGGCTCAGACTTATGTGATGTAGTCCTCATAAAGGATTTCTTCTATTTCCCTAGGATTAAATTCAAATTATACAAGGAAAATTGAGGATATATGGACTTATCAATGGAACGTATTGAGAATTTCTTGGATACCATCTCTATCTAGATCCAAGAGATGAACTCTTAGATCATTACATCTTTAGGAGGAATTTCTTGATGGGTTCTCTCCAACCTTGGCAACAATGTCTTTCCCTTACTCAACACTTTTTTCTTGAGCTACATGTAAATCCTTTGTCAGTTCTTCAAGAACCTCCGTTCTATGCTTCATGATTTCCTGATATTCAATGTATTGTTTCATTGAGGGGATCACACCATTTTCAACCAATACCTCTAAATTAGAATAGTTTAACTTAGTCCAAGTTTCAAGATCTTTTTCATGTGCTTGAAACTCCTATAATAACACCTCAAGCATCTGATCCAACTCAAACTTGAACTCATTCATATTTTTTTTAGCATTTGGATGACATTTTGAAAGAGGAAAGTACCTTTTTTGATCATCCTTTCTACCCATACATCTACTTCTCTTCCATGGGCCACAATTTTAATGTCCCCTTTTTATCTCACCATGGTTGTGGGATGGATTAGCCTATCAATGGCCATCATAGGATACGTTAGATGGTTAGGGGGTCTTAGTTGGTAGAGCCATAGGCCAATTCCCATCTCCGAGGTCAGGAGTGTTTAGGATTTCTCTTCATTTGGATTATTTTGGCACACTTACTATTTATAGTAATAATAAGCATATTTCAGGAAAGTCAAGATTCTATATTTAGTAGGGTGCCTAAATAGGTTAGTGTCAGTGTTGAGATTTAGTATCGTTGAAAAAACTTTAATTCAGGGACTTACTATTTATAGTAAATCAATGTTGAGATGTTACCTTGGAATAGGTGACATTACTTCTCTTCAATGATATTGGGATTAGGATCCCACCTCTACATTTTTGTTTGGCTCAATTTGAGGGACTTACTATTTATAGTAAGTTAAATTTGGTCAATTGTTATTTATGGCAGGGCACTTAGGTGATTGGCTTAGGCAGTGAGCATCTAGATTTTGAGTTGATCATTTGGAGGAATTTAATAAGATAATTACTTGATCAATGATTATTAATTAAGTTTTACTTAAATAATAATTAAGTTAAAAGCTTGTTATAAAGTTGGCGCTTAGTGCATAAAATGATTATTTTATAAGTTTGAATATTGATGCCTAGTTTTGGTTGGGAATATAACTAAATATTATATTTCAAATTTAACAAAAAAAAATATACTTGTAAGTTATGCAAGTGTATTGGAGAAGATACTTGATCAATTTCCTCTTGGGAAAATATAAAAACCAAAAGATGGAGAAGTCGATTCATTCCATGCTTTGTTATTTATTGATTTGTGTGAAGAGATATTTGGAAAGGGTTTGCAGAAGTATTTGGCTTGAGAAATTGTGAATTTCTCTAGTTGTTAAGACTCTGAATTGGTGAGATTTCAAGTGAATTGTGCAGATCAATTGTGGCTTTATATCAAAAGCCTTGATTGTGCTAAAAAATGAAGAAATTTGGGTTTGATAGATAAAATTATATTCAGATTGTTGTAGATGGTGGAAAGACTACAAATAATACAAATCACAACCTTGTAGACTTGTGTAGGAAATAATAAAAGTAGCCATTGGATATTTAGGAGCCATGTGAGGTAGAGAAGGGTGACGTTGGAGGTTGTAGAGGTGTGTTTTGAAGGATTTTTTTTCTTCTTGCTGCATTTTATATATTGGTTCCTAAGAATTTCATTGTTTGACATAGCTTCATTTTATCTTGTGGCCTCTATACTGTGTGCTATAAATGTGTCACACTTCTATGGATCATTACATGCAAGGAAACTCAAGAATGAGCCCTCACAAATCGATCCATAGCTCCCTAGGCATGGAGTGCAAGGGTTTTTAAGAATGCTCTCAGCTAGAGCTATTTAGCCTATAACCTTGCTAGTAAACCATGCAATGGGAGATTCAATGAAGACAAGGGCAAGAATGCCAATATCCTCAAGAATCAAGAATGAAAATGATAGAGCTAGGATTTGATCAAGAGCAAGCAATTGATAATTTTAGCAAAAATGCTAGCAAGGGGCTAATAGTCTAGGTGACCATTTTTAGGTGTATACATATACAAAGCTACAATAATTTCCAGGTTTATAAAATTGCAAATAAGCTATATGTCAATGCATTTGTTTATCATTGTATATATTTCATCTTTTTGAATTGCAATAAGAGAAATCATTGTGCATAACTTTTACAAATTAATTTGAGTTTCTTGCATTGTATTTATTCATATTTTCAAAATACCCCAAAAAACATAAAATTCTAAAAATACAAAAAAAAATAAAATTAAAAAACAATATCTAGTAGTGAAATTTGAGAAGGGGAAGAACTAACAATGTTCTTACAACAATCCTCTCAACCTTTTTGATAGAATCCTCATCAATAGATGTAGTCAGTAGCTCAATTACCTCAGAGGCTTGACTTATTCTCACAAATACAACAAGGAGTTTCTCTACCTTGCGCTTTAGTTGATCTTTGATGATTTTGTCTTGGTCATACCTTTGAATCAGTGCATCCAACATTGATTGTACATATTCCTTTTCACTTTCATGTGTTTGTCGACCAAGTTAAATATTTTTTATCACATAGTTTGAAGCTTGAACATCCTCAAGAGTCTTTTCAAGAGGATGTTTAATTAATTCTACATAGTGACTCTTTTCCTTGTCAACTCTAACCCTGGAAAGAGTTTTAGCTCTTTTGGTGACCTTGGGTTTGGTTAGAGCAAGGTGACGAGAATCAAAGTCATCTAGAAATATAGATTGATTTTTTATTTGTGGTGTAATTGACCCAAGCTATGGAGGGTGCAAAAAAGAATCTTCTTCAATGATTGTGACAAGAGTCTGAGTAGGTCTAGTATGCTCTTGCAGCATAGTAGTTAAAATAGGTAGGGTTTCCATCAAAACTGTAGATATGGTTTCCACAATTGACACATTGGGAAAATAATCAAACATAAACTTGTCAAATTCTATCATGGTGGTATAAAGCATGGAAGTAGACACTTCAGACAAACTTGGAAAAGAGAAAAGTGGACAAAAACATATTCTCAAGGTTACCAGGTGTATCAAAAAAAGACTTGCTATAGAAGAAGGGATTGACTAAATTGACACAAATTTTTTGATAGGATCAAAAATCATAGTAGATATAGATTATACATTTGAATCAAGAGGATATACTGATATGGTGATAGGTGTTGATACCTTTAAAGCTACCTCTAGACTAGGTACTTCTTCTGCAACAATTAGAGGGTCTTGTGATTCCTCCTCTTGATGTTATTCTCCTTTCTCTTCAACTTGTTCTTTACCCTTAGAAGATTTCTTCACTTGAGCCTTATTATTGTCCTCACCCACTGTAAATCTATACTTTGGGGTCCTCTTGGAAGTAGGATCATCTTCCTTATTATTTATCCTTAGTTCCAATTTCCTATTAGTAGGTCTTGCAATATCATCTTATGATTTTTTAACTCTTTCAACCTTATTCCCTTGTAATTGAGTGTTAGTGTTTCCAAGAATACATTGAAATATTTCACTAATGGATTGCATTCTTTCTGGGACCATTGAATTGGGGAAATAGGTGTATCTACAATCTTCTTTTCCTCGTAGACTACATCCCAAATGTCTGCATCATCTTCCATATCCTCAAGAATGTATGCTAAATAAATATTTTAATTTATGCAAAGATCAATCCACATGTCTTAAATTTTATGTATATGTGTGTAGTTCTTCTTGATTTTATCTTTCATTCCTTTGCAATCAAATCTATTTCTTCTCTTAAAATTCTTTAGAGTAGTTTCTTGCATTTTGGTATCCATATCCTTGGCCTTAGAAGATGTAGTCACTGAATATCTACAAATTGTAAGAGGAAATTTGAATCTATGCACTTGAGACTCTCTTATAGTAATGTATACTTGGTTTCATAAGTAACTAATTGTAGTACTTGTAAACTAGAACTTTCTTTCTATCGCCTTTTGCAATGAGACCTAGGAAGCTTCTCATTGATGCAAAAACATATACCACATATAAATTCATATAGAATTTGGGAGTTATCATTACCTTGGAAATATGGTCATAAACAGAATCATTGATATGTTTTCCCCAAAATATTTTTTGGTTTCCTTTCCTAATGATAAGGATGTACTGATACGTCCATTCTTAAAAAGTGATAGATTTAGGAATGCTTTTGATTCTAATAAGAAGAGTTATCATATCATTAATTTATTCCTTGAAATAACTATGCCAAAGTATTTTTGGCCAACTAGAGGTTGTAGGAATAAGTGTCTTAAGACAATTTGTGATGATATTCTGCTTGCATTTTTCAACATTTTGGTTGTAATATTCTTGAGCAGATTCTATGGAAAAATTAATGTATTTTTTAATATGTGGGCTCTTGAAAATCCTATCAAATATGTTCTCATCTAGCCTAATCACCACCTTTCCATTTGCATCTTTCATTATCCCAGTTTCCTTATCAAAATGGACAACCAAAACCAAGACAAACTTGGGCTCTAGGACTAGCTACTGGAAAAGAGGAAACTAGATGAATACTATTGTTTAGGACCTTTTGCATCTTAGGAGTAATGATGGCTTCTCAATCATCTCTTGAAACATAGACATGTCACATATCTTATCTATGTATCCTTAATTTTGTCAACATTTGACGAAACAAAGGATGTTGGAATCACATTTTGATACTTATACTTCATTACAAAAGATCTTGCCGAGAGAGGGTTCCAACATATGGATATGTTGTATTATTGTGATGGAATGCTCCTAGTGTTAGAGAAATTTGGCCTTGTTTCCATAACAGTGGATAAACTCATCATCTTAGCTTTAGAATGTATGTGTTGAGAAAATGGAAAAAAATTCCCCAATTTATAAAACTTCAATTAAGGGTGCCTAAATGGATAAATTCTCCAATCTTGCATAGGGGTAAAAATTGACTAAGTGCATAGGGTTTTAGTTTAGGTTTTAAAACATGAACTACATGTGACAATGCAATGAAGTGGATGCATAAATAGACTTTTAAAACCTAAATTGTACTTAGTATGATTACAAGTGAATGCTAGTAACCTGGTTTTAAAACCAAATTAATAATTTAAGTTATGTAGAGGTGATGTAAATTAAGTTTTAAAAATCAATTTACATCTATGTTTGGCTCAATGTAATGATGCAAATCGAGTTTTAAAACTCAATTTACATCTCTTAAGATGCAAAGTTTGTTGATGTTGATTGGGGCTTCAAACCTGATTAACAAGTTTGAATATTTTAAGAATGATGTCAATAAGGTTTTAAAACTTGACTAGAATCTTATAAGAGATGAAAATGGAGAAAATACTAATCATGTTTCAAAACCTAATTGAAATCTTAGTAAGGATTAATGTAAATTTTGATTGTAGTTAAAACTTTGATCAATAGGCACAATGACTTGAATACAAAGGGACATTGTTAGAGTTTAAAATCATAACAATGTGAGGGTCATATGAAGATGGATGCAACATGAGATTTAAAACCCACACTGCAATGCATGGTGTTGTGAAAAAAACTACAAGCTAAGGGGAAAAAAACCCTAAACATTCATAGAAAATAAAAGGAAAGATGTGATATAAATGACATATAAAAATACAATCAACACAAAAATGAGAATAGTAAACACAAAGAACATATGGGGGAAAATAAAAAGAACAATCAAAACAAAAAAAACAAGAACATACCTACAAAACAATTCATAGTAAAATGACCAAAAATGCTTGGATTGATCATGAAGAGGGGCAAGACAAGAACACACGGACAAGGAAGCACAAATAATGATAAAAAAGAGACTAAAATAGGTTTTAAATGGTTTAAAAAGCCTCTAAAATATGCCACTAAATTGCATCAAATGCACTAATGTTGGCTAAATATGCAGTTCAAGTTTTAAAACCCAACTACAAATTGCAGTTAAGAGCTCATACAATTACAAAAAAAATTTGTTGTTGCACAAGGATGAAATTTTCTAACTCCTAAAATTGTAGAACATTGTCAAAGCATATAAAAAGGAAGGAAATGTGATCGAAAGGACTGATCAAGGGATAAAACTACACACAAGGGAACTTGTATAATGCCTTTCTATGTGTTCTTAGAGGGTAGGGGATACAAAATGGAAAAGTTTTGTAGAGGTTATCCCATGATTTGAGCAAGTTGGCTCTAACTGGGGAACTTATTTTAACCATTCTCTAAAATTATTGAAGGTAGTAGAATCCTCACAACTCTAAGTTCCTTCATCCATCCATTCAGATATAGAGTTAGGTGACAACAAAAATACTAAAAGATGACACAAAAATATACAAGTATGTAAAAACTCATTTGTTGTTTTATTGTGTGGAAAGCTTTAGATGTTGTCCATTATGGGGCAACAAAATGGTGTTTAGTCTTGGTATGCCAGAAGAAATTTTTTCTCACCATAGAGTTGTTGAATAGTGAAAGGTCCTCTCCATAAAGAATTAAAATTGTGTGTGCATTTCCTTTGGTTCTCTTCTCTTGTCCCATAAAAACAAAGATCTCCAACTTTGAAATCCATGGATTTGGATTTCTTGTCAAAGAGTCTCTTGAATTGACTATTATGTTCCATGATGTGATCCACCACTTGTATATGCTTCTCTTCTAATTGTGAGTGAAGCATGATGTATTCTTACACAAAACTATCAAAGGTTTCATCTTCAATGGCCTTGGCCAACTTCAAAGTGGGAAATTCCAATGTGATTGAAATCTCAACATTCAGACCATATAAAAGTTGAAACAATAGCACCTAATACAAATACAAATAGCCCATAATATATCATACAATACATTATGCTAGGACCTTTGAATCTACTCCACTAGCTTATTGATTATGGTAACCAAGTTATTATTGCTCAATTCAGCTTGACCATTACCTTGATGGTAATAATCAAATAAGTGAGCAAGAGTTACTCTATACTTAAAAAAAGCTCGACTATTTTGTAAGATTAAAAAGTGGTAGCCTTATTTTCTACTATCTTTCTAGGAATGCAAAACATTAAAATAATATTTTATTTAAGGAAACTATATACCACTTTTGAAGTAGCATGTTTAATTGGAGTGACCTTCACCCACTTAGTGAAATAATCAGTTGTTGCAAGGATAAAGGTATGTCCCACACTTGATGGCAGATTTACTGCACCAATGAAATGAACACCCCATTGCTTAAAGGGTTCTTTGATCACCACCAACCTGAGGAGTAATGCTTCTAACTTGGGTTTTCCCATGAATAGTTAGTACAAATCACACTTACATACCTTGCTATACACATCCTGATGTAGGAGCATCCTGGGGTAGTTGGCAATCCTATATCAACCAAAAATATGTTTATGTTTGGTTTTGTATTTCTATTGTATCTCGGTTGGAGACTTGAGATTCTTGGTCTATTTGTGTTAGTTCTTAGTTGTAAGCTTGTTTGGCTTCACCGACGGAGCTCGGTGGCTGGTAGTCACTTTGGTGGTGGTTCTTAGTTGGGAGTGTGCTTGGATTCAGTGATAGAATCAGTGTTTTGGTTGCTTGGTGAAAGATTTTTGTGCTCGTCTACCAACTGTGTCTCAGTGTATTTGTTGCTCGGTTGAAGAATTTAGGGCTCGGTTACTGACTATGTCTTGGTGTTATGTTACTGACTGGTACTGGTGCTCAGTGCTCTTGCTGACCAACTTGCTTGTTTGGATGAATCAGCTTAGCCAGCTAGTGAATTTAATTTGGATCGTGCTCCTTGAGTTATGGATTGACTGTTAGATGTGTGGGGACCTAAATTTGGCATGTTTAATTCTTCTATGTGGATCTAATACCCATTTGAAGGACAACATGAAGAAATATATTTCATAAAGGCTATGTTGAGAGCCGAATAATGTTTTGTAATTAATTATTATTTTAAAGCCTTCTTGTGGCTATATAGTATATAAGAAGGGTATTGGTAGTTGTTTTAGAGGAGATAGAGATAGAGAAAAAGGGGGTAGTAGAGGATATTGTGGTCTGATAGCATAATTCAATCAGTTATTCTAAGTGTAGCAGAGCTAGTATTATTTTGGAACAAGGAGATTTCTTTGAGGCTTGTGAGATCAAGTTTAGATCTACCTTTGTAGTCCAACCAGTTGCTATTGTTGTTACAGATCTGGGCTAGCTAGGGAGAGTTGGATCATTGTTTATCTTATTATAATTTTGATGTAATTGGCCATAACTAGGAAGGCCTTACAGTTTGACATGTTGCTTGTAAGATCAGTTATTAAAGAATAAAGGTTGAATTCTTGATCAGAGTTTGTTGTGTATTGTGTTTTTCGCTATGTAACTTTGGTCTCTTCATGTTTGGACATCTCCTATGGAGATTTTCTAACCATGACTACATCAGGTGGTATCAGAGTGAAGTTTGATCTTGTAGGGGAGAAGTTGACCTTATTGAGCTAAAGATTGATTATGTTGATCCGTGTGAAAGTTGAGTTTCCTTTAGAGATTCGTGTTGTAGATCCATGTCCCTGGACTTGTGAAATCCTGTCTGATTGTTTGTACAAGGTAGAAGGTTACAATATAACTTGCAGATAGTTTAGAGGTTGTCATAAGGTGGTCAGCTTAGGGTTTGTTGTAGAGGATTTTTGAAAATATTTTGAGATGCCTCTAAGAAGATTGGACCCTAGGGAGATTGAATATCTCTATGATGCTATGGAAATGAGGATAAAAAAGAAATTAAAATTAGATGTCAAATCTAAGATGATGTTAGTGAATAATGAAATGGTCACCGAGATTATGAGGGCTATTGCTGGTATGCCGAGGAATCTTGGAACTGATGATGGTTATGAGGAAGCTGTTGAAGATTTTGAAGCTACTAGATCTAGTGGTGATGACAGAGCTGACCAGATGGATAGATCTGGTGGAGACAAAACTAATCAGTTGTAAAACTCTCAAGCTCAGTTGAGTACATCTTACCGAATGGAGGTTTATAATTTCTTAGGTACATTGAAACCCGAGGACATGATTGATTAGATTCGTGAGTTGGAAGATTAATTTGAGCTATAAGACATTGGAGATCCTTTTAGAGTGAGGTTGGCACATAAAAAATTTAAAGGACATGCTGCATTATGGTGGAAAGAATTATAGAGAGACAGAGAGGAAGAAGGTGCTATGAAGATCGATCAGTGGAGATTGATGGTGGCAAAATTGAAAGCTAAGTTCATCCCTGCCGACTATGAACTTGAGTTGTTTAAAAAATTGTAGAATCTGAAATAGAAGGAAATGACTGTGGAAGATTATATCGAGGAGTTTTATAAGTTAAGAATTTAGTCTGGGCATAGAGAACTTTCTAAAGAAAAGGTGTCAAGGTATGTTAATGGTTTGAAATTCAATATCCAGGATGAGATTGGTATGTTGAAGATTGGTTCAGTTGAAGATGCTTATCAATATGCCTTGAAGGAAAAAGAGAAGTTGAAGAGAAGAATTCATGGTAATACCTAAGGGAAGGAAAAACAAGAGCAATTGGTGAAAGACAAACTAAAAGCTAAAGATGAAACAAAACCTGTTGAACCGAGGAGAAGAACATGCAAAGGTGGATTGAAGGGTACTTGTTATAGTTGTGGTGAAGAAGGACATCAATCATTTTAATGTTCCCATAACAAGCTTGGTAATAGTGGGAATGATATGGTGAATAAGATCATACATAATGAACCTGAGGTGGAGTCAGAAAAATTTCTGGTTCAAAGAATATTGCTTGGTACTAAGGTGGAACCTTTTTAGAGGAGGAATTTGTTTAGAATTTGATGCAAGTCAAGAGGTAAAATTTGTAATGTGATTATGGATAGTGGATGTACTAATAACCTGGTTGCTAAGGAGATTGTTTAGAAACTTGGTTTGAAGAGGGTGAGACATCCTTATCCTTATAAGATTAGTTGGGTGCAAAATGAACATGCTTTAGAGGTATGGGAGAAGTTTTTTATTTATTTTCAGATTGGACAGTATGTTGATCATGTTATGTGATATTGTGGACATGATTTCACGTCACATATTACTTGGTAAACCTTGGCAATATGATTGTAAGGTTATACATGATTGTTTCAATAATGTGTTTACTGTTGAGAAGTATGGCAAGAAGTTTTCCCTAATGCCTTTGCAAGATACAACACTTGGTAAGAGGAACCTGAGTTTCAATAGGAAGAGTGAATTGAAGGATCATGAAAGGATTGGTGATTAGAATAAAATACAGATATCTAGCATACTAAGGAAGAATTTGAAAAGGAAAAGAAAATAGAAGTGGAATCGAGGAAAATGTGTTGTGAAATTGGAGGACATGTATATCAAGAACTAGTTCAGGATTTATGTGTTGAATCCTGAAAGATGTTCATTGAGCTATTGAGGACATCTTTTTCGCACTTGGGGTGTCTAATGCAGGAGCATCCTGGGGTAATTGGAAATCATGTATCAACCAAAAATATGTTTGTGTTTGGTTTTGGATTTTTGTTGTATCTCGTTTGGAGACCTGAGACTCTTGGTTTCTTTGTGTTAGTTCTTGGTTGTAAGCTTGTTTGGCTTCACCGATGGAGTTCAGTGGTTGGTAGTCACTTCTGTGGTGGTTATCAGTTGGGAGTCTACTTGGCTTCACTGATGGACTCAATGACTCACTGTTCTGGTTACTCAGTGAAAGAGTTCTATACTTAGCTACTGACTATGTCTCGGTGTATTTGTTGCTCGATGCTCTTGCTGACCGCCTTGCTTGTTTGGATGAATCAGCTTGGCCGACTAGTGCATTTAATTTGGATCACACTCCTCAAGTTATGGATTGATTATTAGATGTGTGGGGACCTAAATATGGTGTGTTGCATCCTTCTGTGTGGATTTGATGACCATTTGAAGGTTGACATGAAGAAATATATTTCATAAAGGCTATGTTGAGGGCCGAATGATGTTTTATAATTAATTATTATTGTAAAGCCGACTTGTGGCTGTTAATATATAAGAAGGGTATGTGTATTTTTTTGAGGAGATAGAGATAGAGAAAAAAGGGGGTAGCAGAGGATATTATGGTTTGAGAGCATAATTCAGTCAATTATTCTATGTGTAGCAGAGCTAGTATTGTTTTGGAACAAGGAGATTACTTTGAGGCTTGCAAGCTCAAGTTTAGATCTTCCTTTGTAGTCCAACCAGTTGCTATTATTGTTACAGATCTGGGCTAGCTAGGGAGAGGTTGATCTTGTTGATCTTATTGTAATGATGAAACTATGATGTAATTGGCCATAACCAGGAAGGCCTTACAACCTAGAATATTGATTGTAAGCTTGGTTATTGAAGAATAAAGGTTGAATTCTTGATCAAAGTTTGTTTTGTATTGTATTTTCTGCTATGTGACTTTGGTCGCCTCATGTTTGGACAACTCTTATGGTGATTCTCTGACCATGACTGTGTAACATCCTAAAATAATGTGGGTAAATGGTCCTTCACTCACAAGATCTTGTGAGAAGTCACTGAGGTTGAGAAATTCCCTCCACAAGATAAGTTTTGAAAAGACTCCAACAACTTAACCTATTGTTCTTTGTCCACACAATGCAAGAATGTACCATCTATGATCCTCTTATACAAACCATTGTTCCAAAGGAAAAAATTTATAGCCTTGAGCTTGATATTCCTCTTCTCTTTGTGGGATAAGGGATTAGGACATTCATCATAGGTGAGGAAATATGTGATGTTAGAGTAACACGTGTTTGTAGTGTTGACAAAAAAGACCATAGGAATACTCTCAAAACTTTTATCTTCATCTTTGTGCAACTCTTTTGATTTTCTTTTAGCCATCAATTGACATAAAACCTTCTCACAAACTAACTTTGTGGGTTTAATATCCATGTAATATTCTTGGATATTTGTAATCTAAATACCTCTTTTGGTACCAAACTCTTCTTGAGTCAAAATATACTTGATTGTTGTGTCATACACTAAATCAATGACATGCAAATTGAAAGCTATTTGAGATTCAATCCCCTCTTTGTTTTATTGCACCAATATGGAAGATAGGGTATGATCTAAGGCATAATTGTACATAATGAAGCCCCTAATATGGTCTAGATAGAATATGAATGGAGCATGTGCAATAACCTCCTTAATCTCATTGAAAGCATCTTTTCCTTCAACACTCCAAAAAAAATTACTTTTCCTTTCATTATATTAATGATAGGATGTGTCTTTTTTGTAGTCTGGAACAAACCTTTGCATAAAATTGACCTTCTAAAATGAGTGTATTATTGTATTACGTGAAGGTAGAGAAAGACTCTGGATGGACTTGACCTACTCCAAATCAATCTTGATACCTTTCTTAGACAACATATGTCCAAGGAGCTTACCTTCAATAACCTCAAAAATTGACTTTTCAGGATTGAGGAAAATTTCATGTTGTCAACACCTTTCTAGCACTCGTAGATGAAAAAAATTATCTTGATGCTCTTTTGAAAAGATAGTCAAATCATCAAGATAAACCACATTGAACTTACCGAGAATGTCCTAGAAATCTAAGTCCATTGCTCTCTAGAATGTGATGTTGGCTTTGATAAACCCAAAAGACATTTTGTGATACACAAAAGTACCCCATGGAATATTTAAAGTAGTTTAATCTTGTTCCTCCTCACTTACTTCAACTTGATTATATCCTAAAAAGATATCTAACTGTTACTATAATTGATGGTGATGATGATGAAGACTGACCAAGATCATAGGAATACAAGATAGTAGAAAGGTTAAATCAGTTATTATCTTGTCATTGAGTTAGAGTAATTGATTTCTGGTTTATATTATGTTGCTATATCATTTAGAGTATGATATAAGTTGAATGCATTAAGGAGAAGAAGAAATGAGATCTTGTGAAGTTGAAGAGCTTAAATGAGAAGCTGATACAGATCAGACAATGCTAAGATTATGTTGATATAATTGTTTTCTACCTAACATATGATTATATCAAATCGGTAAAGTATGGTAATGAATATTTGACAAGTCGGTAAGAAAAATAGTTTTGGCTACCAAGAAGGAAACATAATTCGGTAAGAGAATGTAATTTGGTAAAGAAAAGAAACTCAAGACACCGAGCAAAAAGTTTTAGGCATCGAGAGAAGTTAACCAAAATTCAGAGTTATCCACCGAACAAGGATAAAAAATTAAATACAAGGATCAGAACAACACTTAATGATTATCTATGATGAGATGGAAGGTTATGATGATAAGGAAAGTTAATTAGAGATATCTACGATCAGGAAAATTCAGGATGATAATCTATGACTTAGATCTAAACGGTTAAAATAGAAAGAACAATTTTCAAGAAGGTTCACTGGTTCTGAGGTGAAAGTAAAGCGTGTTACTGAGATCTAGATACATTGAATAAGTTTGTTAAATGAATTGAACGACTGAGATTAATCAAAGGAAAACATAATAAAGGAGATTAAGAGGCAAAAAAAATTCTATATAAAGGATGGATTTGTATAAACAAATAGCTAGCAAATTAAAGGGTTGATAAGTCAGCGACTGATGTAGTGAAGAAGGAAAAGATATGTTTCGAGTCAAAAAGTAGGATTTGATGAAGTGTTGAAGCCAATGGAAAGTGAAGGATTGAAGTGAAGATAAAAGAGTGCACAAATGATCTAATTATGCAAAGGATAGTTACAAATCTATAGGTTAATTTATTTGCTATTTCTTATTAGCATTTATAACAGAGAAATCTCTTAACCGAGTGGACTTAACAATCTTATTGTAAAATCCTTGCAAAATGTAACATTATAAATATTGTTCAAAGTCCTTTTACCAGGCCACTCCTAATAGGGTGAAGATCCTAATAGATCTGAGGTAAATCCCTTGACCGGGTCACCCCTAACAATGTGTACTTTAATCATTAGCTAGACTGGCTCTTAACTGAGCGTACTTCATAAGAGTATTTTCTTTAGTGGGAAAAAATTCCCATAGTGGTTTTTCCCAAAGCTAGGTTTCCATGTTAAATACTGGTATTACATGTGATGAATGATTTATATGTTTGATTTGTTAATTGTTAAAGCTTATTTACTGTTGTCAGTAAATAGTGAATTATGTCCGATCGAGTTAATCAGAGAAAAGTTTTTGTGGTATAGAGAATTAGGGATTACTGATTCACCCCTTTTTTCATAATCCAACAATTTGTATTAGAGCTAAGTACTATAGAGAGATAAGTTTGAAAGACTTGAGTAAAAGATTTGAAGATGTATAGGAGAGAAGTGCCTAAGTTGAACAAGGAAAGTTTCTCTACATGAAAAGTAGGATGAGATTGTATCTATCTAGGATTAGAGAATCTGTACTAAATCTTTTGGATAATGACTACACTCCACCACCTCCTAGACCCATGACAATTGATCAGATGAGAGAAAAGTAGGAACACGACTCGGTAATGATTGAAATTGTCTCTTCCCTGATCAACGTTGAATTCAATGATGTTAAGGAATGTGTTAATTCAAAAGAAATGTAGGATAGGATTACACTTATTTATGGAGGTGATCAACATGTACAAAAAGCTTAAGATTGATAGTCTGAGAGGAAAGTATGATGCAATGAGAATGAAAGATGAAGAGAACATTTCTCAATATAGTTTCAGAATCAAGGAAGTTTTTAGTGCCATTAGAGGTGCTAGTAGAATATTGACCAATGAAGAAGTGGTAAGTAAAATTATGAGAACTATTTCATCCAAGTATGCTATTAGAGTATCTTCTATTCAAGAATTGAGATCCATACAAAATAATGCTTTTTACTCTTGAAGGCTTAATCGGTAAGTTGACTGCATTTGAGCTTAGCAATTATGATAATAGTCTATCGACCATTGAAACAACCTTCAAATCATCTATGAGTATTGGAACTTCAAAAAGAGAGAATCACAATAGTTCATGTGGGAATGAATATGACAGTATCATAACCGAAGAGAAATAACAAGAAGAGTTGGAAGCACTGCTGGCTAAGAGACTACTGAGAGGTAAAGGAAAGTGTAAAGATAAATTACCATTGAAGTGTTTCAATTGTAACAAGATTGGCCACATTGCATCTAGATGTCCTAACAATGACAAGAATGATAAAAGTGATAAGAAGGAGAAGATACTAAAAATTTAGAGACTACAAGGATAAAATAAAGAAGTCTTGTTACCTAGCTGAGGAAGGTGTAACCGATGATGAATCCGATGATACAAAAGATAGTTATGAAGTTGTCTACGTTGATATGAAGGAAGATTCTGAAGTAGATGAAAAAACACTTATTTCACATGTAAGTAAAACTGACCCATGTATAATTGATAGTGGATGTTCACATCATATGACTGGTGATACTGATAAGTTTGAGAACCTAGAAGAGTATGATGGAAGATTTGTTAGATTTGGCAATGATGCTCCATGTCTTGTTAAAGGTAAATGATCAATTGTATTAAATGAAAAGATGAGATGTGATGATACATATTGGGTTAAAGGTCTATACTACAATTTGTTGAGTGTTTCACAATTGAACAATATTGGCCACCAACTGGAATTTTAGAACAAAAAGGTAAAGATTTATGGTACTAATAGAGATCTGATTGGAACTAGTGTACAATCAAAAGGTAATCTATTTTATCTTGATACTATTGCAAAGAGTTGCTTGTTTGTTAAAGTTGAGGATGTATCGTTATGGCATAAGAGACTTTGTCATGTAAATTTTGATAACATTATTAAGGTGAGCAAAAATAATAGAGTGAGAGGTCTACCAAAATTAAGAAAATGTGATAAAGTGATGTGTAAGAAATGTCAAATTAGTAAGATGACCAAATCAAGTTTCTCAAGCAAGTCTTACTCATCTAATGATAATTCTAAATTAGTTCTTACTGACCTTTGTGGTCCTATGAAGATACAAAGATATTATGGAGATTGGTATTTAATTTTTTTTGTTGATGACTATCAAGAATGATGTCTGTTATGTTTCTAAAAGAGAAGTCTAATGCATTCCAAATGTTCAAGTGGTATAAAACTAGAGTTGAAAAAGAAACATGAAAACAAATGAAATGTTTAAGATCAGATAAAGGAGGTGAATTTATCTCTGATGAATTTACTGTCTTCTACAATAAAAATGAAATCAAAAGACAAGTATCTATACCAAGGAATCCACAACAAAATGGTATAGTTGAAAGAAGGAATAGATCTATAGTTGACTATGCTAGGACATTTTTTATTGACAAAAAGGTTGCACGAACATTTTGGAGAGAAGCCATAAGTACTGTTGTGTACACACTCAACCAAGTACAATTGAAAAATGGCACAAACAAGACACCTTATGAACTCTAGTATGGGCATACACCAAATGTAAGTTACTTTAAATTTTTTGGAAGTAGATGTTACATACTAAAAGATTGTAGAAATGGAAAGATTGACTCAAAAGGAGATGAAGGTATATTCCTAAGATATTCATCAAAGAGGAAAGCATATAAATGTTTGATCAAGGCTACTAACAAAATTATTGAAAGTGCAAATGTGAGGATTGATGAATTTACAGAAAGGAATGAAGAAGATACAAAAAAGGAACCTGAGGATTATTACATATTTGTTTATGTACAAGAAGGTAATTTAGTTGATGCAACCGAGTTGCAACAAGAAGGAACCGAGGAGCAAGTTGAGCCTCCACCGAGAGATGAAAACACTGATGAACAATCTACCAAGTATGTATTAGAAAAATATGTGAGAAGACACCACTCACTAAGCAAAATCATTGGAGACAAGAATGCAGGAGTCATGACAAGAAGTAAGTTGAAAGATAACACATGTTTGATTTCTGAGTTTGAGCCAAGATTAGTCAATGATGCACTAGGAAATGAAGATTGGATTAATGCAATGAAATAAGAAATTCATTAGATTGAAAAGAACAACACTTGGTCACTGGTACCAAAACCTAAGGATAAAAATGTGATTGGAACAAAGTGGATTTTCAGGAATGAACTCAATGAGAATGGAGATGTGATTAGAAACAAAGCAAGACTAGTTTGCAAAGGGTATGCACAAGAAGAAGGTATTGACTATGGTGAGACATTTTCCCATGCTGCTAGATTAGAGGGTGTAAGGATATTACTTGCATATGCTGCTTATAAAGGATTCAAAGTTTATCATATGGATGTTAAGTCTACATTTTTAAATGGAATTCTTGAAGAAGAAGTGTACATTGAACAACTTGAAGGATTTGTTAAAAATTATAACAAGGATATGGTATGCAAACTACACAAGGCACTCTATGGATTGAAGCAAGCACCCCGAGCATGGTATGAAAGACTACACTCTTATTTAGTTAAGATTGGATTTCAAAGGACAAGTGACAATAATAATTTGTATTTGAAATGTGATAGTTCTGATAAAATTTTGATTGCTGAGATATTTGTTGATGATATTATTTTTAGAGGAAATGAAACAATGTCTAAATCATTTGCTGGGGAGATGAGAAAGGAATTTGAGATGTCTATGATTGGAGAGATTAAATTATTTATTAGACTACAAATTCAAAAAGTTAAGGATGGGATCTACATAACACAATTAGAGTACATCAAGGAGATCCTAAAGACATTCAACATGGAAGAATCAAAACGAGTTGGAACACCGACGGCTACTGGTTGTAAATTGTCAAAGGAAGATGACACAAAGGAAGTAAATGAGACACTATTGGATATTGCTAATGCATGGGGTGGTTATTGATACATTTTATATGTTTAATCACTATGTTACTGAATGGGCACTCATACTATTTTCATTTATGCTTTGTCACTGATGTCAACATATGTTTTTGTGAAGAGTATAGGCTAAGTATGATAGTGTACAGACAATGTACAGATGATTCAAAAAATGCGAAGATAGATGAGAGAACAAGAAGATGTTGTGATCTTATATCCAAGATCGCATCATGTAAAGTTTCATATTGAATGAGTTACAAATGTTTTAGTGAGGACTAGTTCTTAAACACTGACAACGGAAGCTGACAGAGTGAGTCTCTGTGGTTTTGGTATATCTTATAGATGATATGGATTAGGAGTATGGGAGCTTAGGAGATGAAAGACAAGACATTAATGGATGTTCATTGGTTAGTGCAAGGTATGAAATGATGGATGACATCAGCTATGGCGTGTGATTTGGAGAAGACTTATTTGGGAGCCGACTTTAGAGGTGTAGCATGCATTTTGTTTGGAAAATGTAAATTAAGGATGTCAGTCCTTAATTGTTGTAATAAAATCATTGTACACTTGTTTTAGATACCGTGTGTATCTTAGCAAGAGATTATGTAAATAGGAAAGCCTAATGGGCTGAACTAATCATGTAGAATGTAATAGGGTATATATGTAAGATCTTTTCTTTGGAAAATATATGGTGAGAATATATGTGATGTAAAAGGAATTGAGAAAGATGTGAGCTTGTGTATGATGGCTGTAGAGAAGAGGATTAATGGTGAAATTCATTAGAAATGATCAAGCAAAGATAGTTGTTGTCAGATAGTTCAAAAGATTGTGTATGTCTTCATATACACTTGTTGCGAACAGTGAGTTCTGAAGGTGGATTTAACCTCTTTGGGAAGTGAGCCCACCCTTCTTTCTTGACTCCTAACAGGGTTTGTCCTATAACAAGGACTGTGTACTGTAATGTTTCAATAAGCTCCTAGCAAGGATAAATCTTTTAACAAGGATACTATACTCTCAGTACATAATTTGTGGGTGCTAATTCCCACTAGGATTTTTACCTTTAACAGGGTTTCCCCGAGACCAAAATATTATGTTGTTGTGTTGGCATTCCTTATGTTCATTGGACCTGATATTACTGCTATTCAAAGTTTAAAGTTTAATAATCTTTCATACAACTAATTCACCCCCGACCTGATATTACACATTTAGTTGGTATAGTTACAATGTTTTCTGCCAATCAGAAGGAGACACATATGTTTGCAATGAAAGTAATATTTAGATATTTGAAAGGGACTGAAGATTTTGATTTTCTATACACAAAATGAGGATATTTTGATCTCAAGGTATATACTGATGTTGATTGGGCTGGAAAAATTGATGACAAAAAAGCACAAGTGGCAGAGCTTTCTTCTTAGGAGAAATATTAGTGACATGGTTAAGCAATAAACAAAGTTGTATTTCACAATCTAATGCTGAAGTTGAGTATGTTGTTGTATCTATGAATTGTTCTAAAATTGTGTGGATCAAACAACTACTTTAAGGTATGTTAAAAGAGATTACTGATCAGGTTACAATTTATTGTGATAATACAAGTTCTATTCACATATGAAAGAATCCGATGATGCATTCTAAGACAAAGCACATTTCTACCAAGTATTATTACTTGAGAGAGAAAGTATAAGATAAACATGTGATATTGGAGTATGTGAATTTAAAGGAACAAATAGCTAATATATTTACCAAACCACTAATGAAGGATGCTCTTGAGTATCTCCGAGGTAAGTTAGGGGTTCTTCCCCTATCAAATATTCACTAAGGAAAGATGCATGGTGTATCAATTCAAGTATTCATTAAAATATCTATCTTTTTAGTTGATGCTAGTGTTCACTCTTTAGGTAAAGCCTGAAGTTGTGAAAATATTTATGACTACAGTGAGAAATCAATACATTTGAGGTATGATTTACTGATTGAGAAATGTTTTCAAGAGTATGTATCTTTGGCATTGTTGTCAAAGAGGGAGTTTAAATTTATGAATAATGTAGAGAGATAATGCAATTGATTACAAGAAGAGTATTACTAATACTACAAAGAGGGAGATAAAGATCCAGTAGAGGGAGAAGTTGTAAAGTAATTGATTATTGAGAGAGAAGATCAAAAAATAAGTTGTCAAAGAGGAACAATAAATAAGATCTATTAAAGAAGAAGATTGCTACTAATAAAGGGAGAATATAAACATAAGTATGATCAAGTACAACAAAGAAGTTACAACTCAGAGGGAGCACAAGAATGATAGTGTTCAGTGTTACCATCATCAATTAAACAATGAATATTGTTAGTGTGTTACCATCAATGCCAAAGAGAGAGATTGTTACTATAACTGATGGTGATGATGATGAAGACCAACCAAGATCAAAGGAATACAAGATAGTAGAAAGGTTAGATAAGTTATTATCTTGTCATTGATGTCAAGTAATTGATTTTTGGTTTATATTATGTTTCCATATCATTCAAATTATGATATAAGTTGAATGAGTTAAGGAGAAGAATAAATGAGATGTTGTGAAGTTGAAGAACTTAAATGGGCAACTGCTACAGATTGGATAATGCTAAGATTATGTTGATATAATTATTTTCTATCTAACATATTGTATCATCGTAAAATGGAAGCACTTACATTTAGGACTAGTTTAGCACTCTGAGTAAGTGGTCTGGGGTCATGTCAAGTGCCTTGAGTGGGTCTTTGACTGGATCTAGCTTTTTCCCCCTATTCTACTTCTCTCTCCACTTGTTTCCAGCATTTTTCTAGCACCTTATCTTGAGGATCTAAGATCTTTGACCTCAGGGTCAAGGTCGACCTCGAATATGACCTAGGTCAAGGAAGATCTTGACTCTGACCTAGGTCAAAGTGAACCTTGACTTTGACTTCGGGTCCAAATTTTAAGATTCCATGATTTCCAGATGTCGGGTTTCAGAAAGAATTCTTTTCCCGCTTCTGGGTCAGCTATTTTGGTCTTTGAAATGGTAAAATCTTAAATTGTATTTAATCTAGGCCCATTTATAGGGGTTAAGGTTTAAATGGGAATTTAATTCTCCTATGTCAGCCTCTCTAGAAGTTTGTGCCCTAGACTAGTATAAAAGGAAGCCTTCCTCTTTCATTTTCACATCCACTTTTCATGATCAAGCATCCACCTTCCATTGAATTCAAGCATAAGTGCAATCAAGTGATCAAGAAAGAAATAAGGAGAAGGAAAGAATTCAAGAATTCATTCATCCTCAAGCATTCAAACATTCATGATCCAATTCATCAAGGAGATCCATTAATAGCCATTGAAGGATTCAATCTATTTGGAGCCCTCTTGTTGAAGATTCCTCCATCCACATTCATTCAAGCTTCTTCCTATTCCAAGATCCATTCAAAATTGGTGTTGAATATCTAATGCAATTGATTTGAGACATCCTACATATAATTATACATTCATTTGGAGCATCCATACTTGTGGATTCAAGGATTCGAATCCTCCACAAGGATTTTGTTAGCACCTAAAACTGTAGATGATCAAAACTAATCAGAAAGCCTCTGATTCTTAACTCTTGTAGTCCTAATAAATACATCTGTTAGTAATAAAAACTAAGGTATTAAGGATTTCAAATCCTTCTTCACTTTGAGCTCTAAGCTACAGACATGTATACCTATCAGATTCAATTCTTCAAATATCACAATAATTATCTATATCAAGTATGCTTGATATAGATGTAAACATATAGCTCTTAGAAAAACTTTAAAGTAAATCATTAGTTAAATTGATTTATGGTGAAATAGTGTAACCTAAGAAATGACTAGTGCCAAATCATAGGGCATTAGAGTCAATAAACATACATCTACAGAAAAATTTGTCATTCAAATAACCCCAAAACCCAGATAAGATGCCTTACAAATTATCCTCTCATGTATATACTATATCATTAGATTCAAGCAAAAATATTGAAATCTCTGAGACCTCACTCAAGCATTATCCTTCCCTTGAAAGAAACTTGAGATTCAACCCCACTATCTACCTTGTAGACTGATGCTTTTAAAATTGCCTTACAGATTAACTACACTAAGAAATCAAATCCATACATGAAGATAACAAAACATATACAAGGAATTTTAGTATATTTCATTAACAAATATTTTGTATTAGTACATTCAGAAACTAAGATTCCTCATAATCAAAACACTAAACGTAGAAACTCCTATTACACTGAGTAATTCACCACCTCTTCAAAATTCCTAGAACTCACTATAAATAGAAAAAGGCATCTTGGAATCCTTGAGAAAAGGACGCAACAAGCTTCAGATCACTTTGAAAATATCAAATATTACATAGATGAGACAAAGGACACAAAGTGCACAAAGATTGCATTCAGTTGCAATTTTCAAAAGTGTAGGTTAATTTGAGTGCCAAGTCTTCTGCAACAGTTTCCAAAAATAGTTCTAATTCTGTGAAGTGTTTCCAAAATGTCCCAATCATCTTCTTCTTGTCAAAATTCCTTATTTAAGATCCCCAAACAATACCCTTAGCTACCTTTCTCAAAGTATCAATCCTTTTTATTTAACTGGTATGGCATTTTAGGAAAACAACTCTGATCTGGGCGGCTACTTGATATCTTGTTCATCAATTCTTTACCTACAACCATCCTTGGAAAATAAAACTGATTCAAACTTGTCACTTCTATTTCACCAACTAAAACCCTGGAAAAAACCCTTGACAATTTTAAAATTCTGGCTCAATGGCTAACTGATTAGCTTTTAAAACGTGGTCATTGATCTTCATCCTTTCTGGCATATCGTACGGTCTTCATAATCTGGCAATAGTCAACTGAGCTTTGAAAAGTTTGGCCACATCATCTATCTTTGGTGATCAATCAGGAATGGGAAAATGTGCATGACCTGGCAACTAGACCCACCTTTATCTTTTATCTGACCCGTGACAACTCTTAACTACACTGGATCTGGAGAATACGCAGTTGAAGGCAATATCCAAGTCACTGAACAATTTAACTAACCTTGGTCTAGTCTAGAGATCATGTGAACAAAGCATTTGCGTGATCACTGAATATATCCTTAACCCTGGGTATCATCTGGAGAACAAGTGAGCAACATCCGAATTCATTTACATCAACGGTCCACACTGAGTCTCCAAGTCTTTTAACTTAACTCACCCTTCATTATGAGAACACACGATTGAGGTAGTCGCTAGATGTCAAAACCTTTTAATTAACCAGGATCTTATCTAGAGATTACAAGAATAAAGTACTTCACATGATTATTGAATCTTTTCTTTACCTTGGGTTACATCTGGAGAATCAGTGACCAACGTCCGATTTCAATTACATCAACGGTCCACTCTGAGTCTCCAAGTCTTTTAACTTAACTCACCCTTCATTACGAGAACACGTGACAAAGGCAATCGCTAGATCTTAGAACCTTTTACTTAACCGGGATCGTATCTGGAGATTACGTGATCAAAGAACTTCACGTGATCGCTGAATCTTTTCTTTATCCTAGGTTACATCTGGAGAATCAACACCAACCGTCGATCTTGATCTGCATCAATGGTCCCTGTTTAATCTTCGAGCCTTTAAAAACTTGACCAGATATCTGGTGAACACATGACTGAAGAGAGACATAATAGTCTGCCAGGTCGCTAGATGTTAGGAACTTAACCACCAAGATCACGAGATCACACAAACACTTAGTCACGTGATCGTTGAATAGAGACTTAATTGCCCGAGATGGGAAATAGAACATGTGTAGAATTGGGCCTTAAGTGGCTAGAAAAGGTAACAGAGAAATAGAATTATCTAGGGTTTGGACTTAAACAAATTTTATGAAGCCCTAGGACATGAATTTAGACCCATTTCTCAGACCTTCAAACAACCATATCTCTCTAGTTTTTACACTTGAGCACATGCGATCTGAACTGGAGCTTGGTGACAACCTGAACTAACTAAGGCTAAGGGTGCAAGCTAGAAAACATCATAAATCTTCTTTGTAGATAAAAAATGTGTTGCAACAGGATAAGACAACTCCCTTAGGGTTTTTGCAGGAAAAGACCATTTTCATTGGATTTTGGCTATGACAGGAAAATGGCCTAATAGTGGCTCTATCTGGAGATGTATGCCTCTTGTAGGCATAACAATAACTTAGAATCTTTGGAAGAAGAAGACCACATAACACTAACCTACTACAAGGAACAAACACACAACATAAACAAACACACCTATACATATTTACAGAGCTACTGTGCATGGAAAAGCTTAAAATTTAATTGAAGAAAAACTTCATAAATTGTCCATGCACTGGCAATTCTTGTTCTTCACCATCCATATTTCTCAGATAATATGAATCTTTTCCATGAGCTTGATGGATAATATAAGGACCCAACCATAATGATTCAAATTTTTTTATGCTTTCCCTTGTCTTCACTCCTTGCATTCCATTCTATGATCTTCAGGCTGAAATTTCTTGACAGTTGTTCTCTTGTCAAAAAGATATTTCATCTTTTGTTGTAGTCTTATATTTTCCTTTTGACCTTATCTTCTTATCTCATCTAGTTCAACTAGCTGGATCATCCTATTTTGCAAAGGATCACATATTTCTAATTCTTCCTCTTGCATAAACTTGTAAATAGGAAACAAATTATTCACAGGTAGCCTAGATTTTACACCATAAACTAGCTCAAAAGGAGACTTGCCTGTAGCTCTTTTTTCTATGATTCTATCTACCCAGAAAGATAATTTCAACTTTGCATGCCAAGTTCTTTTTTTCTTTTCCAAAGTTTTCTTCAGAATTTGTAGAATGCTTTTATTGCTTGATTTTGCTTGTCCATTAGCTTGTGGGTGATATGGGGATGAATATGACAATATTATGCCCATCTCTAAACAGAAGTCAGTGAATTCTTGTGATCTAAAATACATGGCATTATCCATTATTAATTTGATAGGAACACCAAACTTTGTAATTATGTTATCCGTAAAAAATTTAGTAACTATTGTACTTGTAGCCTTTTTTGTTGGGATTGCTTCAATCAACTTAGTAAAGTAATCAATGGCCACAAGTATCCAATTGTGTCCTCCACTAGATTTTTTAGTAAACTCCCCAATAAAGTCAATACCCCACATAGAAAAAGGAGCCTCTGCACCCACATGGTTTAACATCAATGCTCCTGAAAACTTTAGCTTATTTGAGAACCTCTGGCATGGTTCACACTTCCTGAAAAATGTATGAGTATCTTTGAATATACAGGCCAATAATAACCAGCTCTTAAAATTTTGTGAGCAGTTTCCTTGGCTGAATGATGTCCTCCACACAGTCCAGAATGCATTTCTTTTAAAATCCTCTTAGATTTCCCCTTATCCAGACATAAGAGAAAAATCCCATCATTATCTTTCCAATAGAAGTCACCTTGTAATAATATATACCTTTGGGTATGCAATTGGTATACCAGGGTTGCATTTCAATGCTAGTGACCATTCCTTCATTCTTGCCAACATTATTTACTTGAATTAGGTCCATATTTTCTTCTGTCATTAACTTTGCAAGTCCTAGACCTCTAACAAGCTTAGTAATGTGAAGCTCTAAATCAAACTCTTGGATTCTGTTAATCCACTTGCATCTTTTACCCGTGACCTCACTTTGCACTAGAATATCTTTGACTACAGCATGAGGAACATATGCATTTACTTTAGCACAAACCTGATAAGGTTTGAATGCTTTGACTACTTTTACCAAACCATAGGCCTATTTTTCCATCAGCTCATATTTTAGCTTAGCTGATTGTAATGATTTTCTGAAGAAAGAAATGGGATGCTCAAATCCCTCCCCATCCTTTTGTAACAAGATTGTTGCAATGGTGTAGAAAGATGCAAAAGAGAACAGAGAAAAGGGTTTGGAATAGTCGGGGGATACCAAGACTGGCACTTGTTGGATTGTTTTCTTGATTTTCTCAAAGGCCTCTTTTTCTTCTTGACTCCAATCAAACTTCACATCCTTTTTTAGTAGCTTGAAAATAGGCTTGACCAATTCTACAAAGTTGGCACTGAATCTTCTGACAAAATTAATTTGTTCGAGGAAAGACTGGACACCTTTGAGGTTTTTACGAGCAGTGACCTTCTTAATGGCTTCAACTCTTTCAGGATCAATCCTCACTCCTTCTATGGACACTATATGCCCTAGTAGATTCCCTTCAGTGACAAAAAAATGGCATTTCTTAGGATTTAAAGATATGCCAAACTCCAAGGCTTTGACCAAAACTTTCTCTAGGTGATTGCAATGATCCCCAGCCCTTTTAGAATATGCAGTCAGGTCATCTTGATATACTACCATGAGAACATAAATAAGGTCTTTAAATGCTACATCCATTGCTCTCTGAAAAGTTACTCCAACATTTTTTAGACCAAAAGGCATCCGGACATATACATATGTTCCCCAAGGAGTAGTAAATGTTGTCTTAAATTATTCTGATTCTTTGACCAGCACTTGGTTATATCCTAAGAAACCATTCATCATAGATAATAACTCACAACCAGTCACTTTGTGAAGCACAGAATCCATATTTGGCAATCCATAGTTGTCTTTTAGTGAACCAATATTTAGGTTCTTGGAGTCTACACAAAATCTTATGTTACCATTATTTTTCATGACTGGTAGTAGGTTTGAAACCCAAGATGAATGTCTTATAGGCTCAATAATACCTACATCCCTTAACTTGGTTAGCTCTATTTGCATTTTGGTAGCTAACAAGGGATTAATAGGCCTTTCCTTTCAGAGGGATTTCATGTTGAAACAGGTCTGCCCTATAGGCTTTGAGATCATCATATGACTAGGCAAAAACATGTTTATACCTCTTCAACAACCTTATCAAATTAATTCTTACCTCCCTACTGAGTCCTTTTCCAATGTATACTAGCTGAGGGGATGTTTCTGACCCTAGGTTTATTTCTTCTAGATCATTCACCTTAACATTGGATTTTTGAGACATATGGTTGTCATTTATTTTGAGCATGCCTTCTAGTTCAACTAAACCTTTGGGGCTATGGTTGGAAGGTAGCTAAACAACTTCATTTCCCATGATACAATCCTTTCCATCAACAACTTCTTGATAAGCATCAAAATCAATTTGTTGACCATCATATTGATCCAACCCTTGAATGAACCTTAAGATGTCATTGTCATCTTCAAAGACTTTCCAATTACAAACATTATCAGGGACAACAGGTCTACTCTTTATTTCTAATTTTGATACACCAGTAAAGTAGCATCATTGTTTTTCAATGCAACATTTGCAAGGAAATCTGCCATGATATTTTTTGATCTTTCCACCCATAGAATATTGAAAGCATCAAAGAATTCAATTCTATCCCAGACAACATATTTATATAATTTAAGTTTTTCATCCTTTGCAGCATATTGTGATCTAATATGAGAAATGATTAATTGGGAATCTCCATAAACTTTTAAACATTTTATACCATGTTTTATTGCAATATCTAATCCCAGTATCAAAGCCTCATATTCAGTAGTGTTATTTGTGCATTGGAAGGTTAACATAAAAGAGTACTTAAAAGTAGTACCTGATGGGGATATAAGTAGAACACTAGCTCTTGAGCATTCCTTAGAGCATCCTCCATCAAAGTATAGCTTCCATAGTCCATCTTGTTGCAATAATAGTTCATCAACAATTGGGTCAGTATTTCTGAGTTGTGGCACTATTTCTTCAACCATGAAGTTTTCCATGTCAATATAAATACAAAAATTTAGATCCTCAGGTGCCACCATTTCAATCATGACTAAGGAGTGAGGCTCTTTGTACAACTTTACCTTAGTACCATTGATGGGTATGGTAGCATATGATAGGTCTAGTTGCAGCTTTCCACCCACTACTGCTTCCCACTATCTTAATAGTAGCATACCATAATGAGGCTTAGTATCAACTACAACAACATCCATTTTGTAAGTAGCCTCACGGAATGCAACAATCTTTACCTCTATTCCAACCAAAGTACCTACCACAGGAACTACTCTATTATCCATGGCATAACATCTGCCATTAGATGTATCAACTTGAAGCCCTAGCTCCTTCATAATGCGATAAAGCATCACTGTACTTACAGCACCGGAGTTTATCATACATTTGTTTAGCAATAAGTTATTTACAACCAAAGTGACATAACATGGATCAATGGAGGATGGCTCTTGGGTCACAATATTTCCAACACAAAAGTTGGAAACTTCTTTGGTTATTTCAAGTCCTGCCACTGGCCTTTTCTTTTCAGACACAATAGGAATGTCTTCTTGTTCATTTATCAGAGCCAAAGCTGCTGCCTTATGCTCTTTTATTTTCAACATTTCTAATAAAGGGATTGACACCTTTATTTGAGACAAAGCATGTCTCGTGTCAAAATTTGGGGCCTTAGTAGAAAGATAAGATAAGTCTTTTCTTCCACCAACCTTTTTGTTCCTCTTTTCTATAGTATTTTCCTCATTCTTCTTAGCACTTTGAAGCACAACAGGTTCCTGTTTGTTGTTGTTACTTTTTCTTGGGAAAGCACTTGGTTTAGGGGAATCCTTACTCCGAGAATCATCCTTAACAAAGACTGACCTTGGGACTCCTTGATCAACATCAACTTTTCTATTTCTCAAGTTATATGAGGATCTAGCCTGAGAAATTGCAGCCACAGTCAGAGTCATGATTTCTTCTTTATTGGGCCTTCTCCAGTGAGTACCATCCATCTCCAGTCTAATCATATTTGTCTAACAAGTGTCATCATCAGATTCCTTAGGATCAAAATGAGAAAATATTTGTTTCTCATAAATTGAGAGAATTCTCCTTTTATGATCAACATTAACTAATATCTCTTCATCTTCTGAAGAGGAAAGTTCTTCCACCTTTTCAGTGGTAAACATATTTACTGTAGGCTTTTTAGATCCTTCATGGTCTCCTGCAAGTGGGTCTTCTAGCTCATCTCCTAGAGCTTGGGCTACAACACATTGGTAAGGTGAGTTAGGCATGTCACATGCCACACACCATGGGATATTTTCCACATTATGTGTTGTGTTTTTCTTCAAAGGGTCAGGAGTATCCCTTCCTTTTTGTGGCTCATGGGTGTCAAAAATAGGTTTCCCATCCTTCCAATTTTTTTTGTATGGTTGATCATGTAATCTAGGAAATCTTTCCTGCCTTTGATATGGTGGTTTATTATCTTGAAAATTTTTCCCACCCTTATCAAATCTAGTGAAAAGATCTTTGACAATATTGGCCAATTTGTCAACTTTGTCATCTTCTTTGGTAGGTTTTACAGCATGTGGTCTGGTTTCTTTCCACAACCTCCCTTCATCCCTTTTGTACATTTGACCAGATGCTTTTCTATTACTTTCAATATTTATGGCTAACTTGAAAGCATCTCTCAAAGTACGTGGGCTTTTGTCTCTCAAAAGGTAAGACATTTTTCCCTCCACAACATTGAAGTATGTGGTCAAACAAACCTCATCATCTAGTCTCAAAACTTGGGACACTTTGTACATAGCCTTTTGAAATCTAGCATTGAATTCTGACATGTTCTCATTTAAATGATTCTTAATGTTATTGAACTCATTAAGCATATAACTAGAATTTACATGTTCGGCATATTGTTCTTTAAATTTTTTTACAAACTCTTCCCATGAAGTAATACTATTTTGAGGAAAACCTCTATACCAATCCCTAGCATCTTCCTCTAATGACTGAACAAAGAGTTTCATTATCACATCTTCATTTTCAATTTCATAGTCATTTATCTTATCTGAAAAAGATTTAAGATGCTCTTCACATGTAACTACATCATTTCCAGTGAATTTAGGGATCTTGTCTCTTACCTCATTAGGGATAGCATTCAGATGACCAGGGATACCATCAAAGAACAATGGTGGATATCTATCCAGGTGAACTGGTCTCCTTTGAAAGTTTGGTGGAACTTGTGCTCCCACTCCTCCAACATTTTGACATGACATATTTCCCATGGGAACACTAGCCAAAGGGGCTGATGGATCTATATTCTGAACAGGTCCTTGAACTATTTGATTTGAGCCCGAGGCTTGGAGATTTGGCATAGGACCACATGATTGATTTTGTGGTAGTGTCTCAATAATAACAGGGATGAGCTACTAGCAGTTGTATTCATGTTAGTATGAAGGAAATAAATTCTCCTTTTCATCTCATCTGCATCAGCTTCTAATTCCAACTTCTCTAATTGGATAGCTAGATCTTCTTTGGCCTTTCTAGCCTTTTCTAATTCTAAGCTAGCCTAAGATATTGTATTAGGGATATAATCATCCCTTTTGGGTTCATTTATGCTGATCCCAATTATCTTTTGCTTTCCCTTGTCAGATGCATTTTTCACATTATTTCTGAGATCTTCATTTATTTTGATCTCTGATGGATGCAATTGTCTCAAGATAGGGCCTTCATCCTCAAATTCATCCTTATTAGGATTAGGCCCATTTATATTAGCCTTTTTTCTCAGAACTTCCATATCACCAAATAGCTTAGAGTCTAAACCCTTAGATCTTTGATTCAGACTTTCAGCCTCAAGTTCATTTTTCTTTGTCTTTCTTATGAGCTCCTGTCTTTCCATGAGCAAATCATAATTTTCCTATTCCCACTCTTCTCTCCTTTTAGCATTTTCTATCAATTGTTCCCAGTCCTTTTTTCTCAAAGCTATGACTTCATCCCGTAACTTCTCAGAATCACATGAAGTACTTTTAGTAGCATAAGTCTCTTCATTCTGGTCTAAATTTCCACTCATAGGAAAATATCCTATATCTATGAATTCTTCTTCTCAAGGATGACTAACTGACTCAGGGTTCATTCTTCTAAGGAGTTTGGGATTTTTAGAAAAAGACAAGACTTCCTTTTGGATGGGTATTGGAACATGCTCTTTAGCTGGCCTAGGAGAGTTATGGCTGAATACTCCTCTTTTAGACCACTGCTTTCTACTAGGTGTATGCAGTTCATCACCCATATTGCTTTCTGGGTGATCCCTATACTATGACCTAGTGTTTCTTTGTCTACTCATAGTAACTTTGACAAGATACCTAAATAAATTTATTGATATTGAACCAACAATTGGTAAACATAGATTTCAAAGTCGCCACCCACACACTTGTGGGGATAGATTTATAAACTGGTCTTCAAATACAACAATAAACAGTCAACAAAAAATTGTAACACGCTTTAGTGTAGAAATATTTTATAATCCCTGGCAAAGCCGCCAATTTTGTTAGCACCTAAAACTGCAGATGATCAAAACTAATAAAAAAGCATTTGATTATTAACTCTTGTAGTCCCAATAAATGCATCTTTTAGTAATAAACACTAAGGTATTAAGGATTTCAAATCCTTCTTCCCTTTGAGCTCTAAGCTATAGGTGGGTATACCTATCAGATTCAATTCTTCAAATATCACAATAATTATCTGTATGCTTGATACAGATGTAAAGGTATAACTCTCAATAAAACTTTAAAGTAAATAATTATATAAATTGATTGATGGTGAAACAGTGCAACCTAAGTAATGACCAGTGCCAAATCCTAGGGCATTAGAGTCAATAAACATACATCTACAGAAAACTTTGTCATTCAAATAACCCCAAAACCTAGATAAGATGACTTACAAATTATCCTCTCATGTATACACTATATCATCAGATTCATGCACAAATATTGAAATCTCTAAGACCTCACTCAATAATTACCCTTCCCTTGAAAGAAACTTGAGATTCAACCCCACTATCTACCTTGTAGACTGATGCTTTTAAAACTACCTTATAGATAAAATGCACTAAGAAATCAAATCCATACACGAAGACAACAAAACATATACAAGGAATTTCAGTATATTTTCATTAACAAATCTTCTATATCAGTACATTCAGAAACTAAGATTCCTTAGAATTAAAACACTAAATCTAGAAACTCCTATTACACTGAGTAATTCACCACCTCTTCAAAATTCTTAGAACTCACCATATATAGAAAAAACCATCTTGGAATCCTTGAGAAAAGGATGCAACAAGCTTCAGATCACTTTGAAAATATCAAATATTACATAGATGAGACAAAGGACACAAAGCGCACAAAGATTGCATTCAGTTGCAATTTTCAAAAGTGTAGGCTAATTTGAGTGCCAAGTCTTCTACAACAATTTCCAAAAATAGTTCTAATTCTGCTAGGTGTTGCCAAAATGTCCCAATCAGCCTCTTCTTGTCGAACTTCCTTATTTAAGATCCCCAAACAATACCCTTAGCTACCTTTCTCAAAGTATCAGTCCTTTGTATTTAACTGGTATGGCATTTTAGGAAAATAACTCTGATCCGTGCGGCTACCTGATATCTTGTTCATCAATTCTTTACCTGCAACCATCCTTAGAACATAAAACTGATTCAAACTTGTCACTTTTGTTTCACCAACTCAAACCTTAGCAAAAACCCTTAAACAATTTTAAAATTCTGGCTCAACGGCTAACTGATTAGCTTTTAAAATGTGGTCATTGATCTTCATCCTTTTCTTACATATCAGATGGTCTTCATAATCTGGCAACAGTCAATTGAGCTTTGAAAAGTTTGGCCACATCATCTATCTTTGGTGACCAATCAGGAATGGGAAAATGTGCATGACCTGGCAACTAGACCCACCTTTATCTTTTATCTGACCCGTGACAACTCTTAACTACACTGGATCTGGAGAATACGCAGTTGAAGGCAATATCCAAGTCACTGAACAATTTAACTAACCTTGGTCTAGTCTAGAGATCATGTGAACAAAGCATTTGCGTGATCACTGAATATATCCTTAATCTTGGGTATCATTTGGAGAACAAGTGACCAACATCCGATTTCATTTACATCAACGGTCCACGCTGAGTCTCCAAGTCTTTTAACTTAACTCACCCTTCATTACAAGAACACGCAACTAAGGTAGTCGCTAGATCTTAGAGCCTTTTACTTAACCAAGATCTTATCTGGAGATTATGTGAACAAAGGACTTCACGTGATCGTTGAACCTTTTCTTTACCCTGGGTTACATCTGGAGAATCAACGACCAATGTTTGATTTCAATTACATCAACAGTCCACACTAAGTCTCCAAGTATTTTAACTTAACTCACCCTTCATTACAAGAACACATGACTGAGGTAGTTGCTAGATCTCAGAACCTTTTACTTAACCAGGATCTTATCTGGAGATTACGCAAACAAAGGACTTCATGTGATCGCTGAATCTTTTCTTTACCCTGGGTTACATCTAGAGAATCAGCGCCAACCGCCGATCTTGATCTACATCAACGATCCCTGTTTAATCTCTGAGCCTTTAAAGACTTGATCGGATATCTGGTGAACACGTGACTGAAGGGAGACATCACCACTCGGCAGGTTGTTGGATGTTAGGAACTTAACCGCTAAGATCATGAGATCATGCGAACACTTAGTCGCGTGATCGCTGAATAGAGACTTAACTGTCTATGAGTGGAAATAGAACACGTGCAGAATTGGGCCTTAAGTGGCTGGAAAAGGTAACAAAAAAATAGAATTGGCTAGGGTTTGGACTTAAACAAATTTTCTGAAGCCCTAAGACATGGATTTAGACCTATTTCTCATACCTTCAAACAACCATATCTCTCTGGTTTTTCACTTGAGCACATGCGATTTGAACTGGAGCTTAGTGACACCCTGAAATAACTAAGGCTAAGAGCGCAAGCCATGAAACATCATAAATCTTCTTTGTAGATCAAAACTATGTTGCAGTAGGACAAGGCAACTCCCTTAGGGTTTTTGTAGGAAAAGACCATTTTCATTGGATTTTGTCTATGATATAAAAATGGCCTAACAAATTTCAACATGAGCAAGGTGAATAGTTCCATTTACTTTGTTTATATATTGAAATTTCAATTACATTTCAAGGTTGATTCCAAACTGGGGTTTGACCAAGGCAAACCGCTCATCAAACAAACAAAACCCTTTTTCTTGCAGGTGCAGGTGCGGGACAACGAATATCAGTGTAGATCTGAGTACCCTTTTCGATGAAATTTCAGGATCCGTGAACAGAATTTCCGTCGGAGCAGTGCAGGTCAAGGTCAACTTTTGGAGGTAAGATTGTACCCTGGGGTAAGATCTTACCTTTTGTCTTGGGTCAAGGTTGACCTTGCTCAGAAAAGAAAAAGGTTTATGGGTTTTCTCTATTTCTCTATTTCTATATTTCTAGGCCAGATCTGATTGCAAAATCCCCTGAAACTCAACACAGACATCAAGATTCCAATACATACTTTCTGCAACGAAATATAAGGTTTTCTCCTTTATTCATATTCTTCATAGATTGATTCATTTGAGCATTAACCATTTTCTTTTGGTTGATCCATTTGGATCTTTCCCTTGAGAATTTGGGTTAAGAAGTATACCTTACATTTTGATAATCATACATCTCTACACATATTTTATACATCTCATATTTTCTTTACATTACGCTTTCCCTTATCTTACACATAATTATATCAAATCGGTAAAATATGGTAATGAAGATTTGACAAGTCGGTAAGAAAAATAGTTTTAGCTATCGAGCGGGAAAAGTAATTCGGTAAAAGAAAAGAAAATCAAGACACCGAGTGAAAAGTTTTAGACACCAAGAAAAGTTAATCGAAATTCAGAGTTATCCACCGAGCAAGGAAAGTAAATTAAATACAAGGATTAGAATGACATTTAATGATTATTTATGATGAGATGGAAGGTTATGATGATAAGAAAAGTTAGTTATGTTGAGAAAATTGTGTTGTATAGCTAGTATAATAATGTTTATTATTGTATTATTTCATTATGTAAATGTTGCACTTAGAGGGACGTGCAACATGTAGGGATTCCCATGGAATATTCTTTGTGAGTTGTATTGTAACATTGTGATATTATTTAATGTAATTATTTAATATTGGGGAAATAAAGTAAATAAAGTACCCAATATTAAATGTGGGTCAATAGGGTTTGGTAGCACATGGTTTATGTAATACCACTTGGTGGTTTTGTAGGAGCTTGTTTCTATAAAAGCAACCACAAGGATAGTTGTTGAGGTAAGACAGGTGGAAACAAGTTAGCCAAAGGTAGCATTTGTGAAGGTTGGAAGCATGGCATGAGATGTGTAGATTCATGCTTGTTCACATGGATTGTTTGGTTGTGGCTAGGGATTTGAAGGCTTTCATGGTTGTCTTACAATGGTGTTTTTGTTGAATAATACATGGTGATGGATGCTTTTGGAGGCTAGGTTTTTTTTCCCTCATGAGGGTTTCCCATAATATATCTTGTGTCACATTTTTGTGGGTATGTTGTTTATTCTCTTGCATGTGGATTTTTAAGTGTTTATTTGCTTCAGATCTATAATGGGTTATGTGAAAATATCATAGTGTTGTATGCAAGTTTCCTATCAAGTGGTATTAGAGCTATGGTTGTGGTGTTGTATCCCTAGGTTGAATCCATGGGAATGCATGAAAGAATAAACGACAAGGGAAAGATATATGGGTGTCCTATGTTGTTTATTGTAGATCTGAGGGTTTTGGGTTTGTTTCTATGATGGGTTGTTGACAATTTTTTGGGTATGAGAAATTGGTGGTTAAAAGGGTTTTAGATTGTTTCATTTTAAATTAGGGTTTTGGAGGGTAGCTTGCAGAGATGACCTCCTAAGTAGAAATGGACCTCACCATTGGATCAAGGTTGGTCTTGCCATGAATTTTGATATAAAATATGCCCTAGTTTGGCCATGTTGATAGAAAATGCAAAAAAGGTTTTTTAGTTTTAGCCCATGACAACCATCAAATTTAATCCCGTCAGAATTTTCGTCACAAAAAAAAAGTCACAGTGAAAAATGGTAAAAAGACTGTCTTGGTAAAACAACCATAACTTTCTCTTAGGATATCAGATTTTGGACTTCTTACAATCATTGGAAAGCTAATTCAAAGCACTACAACTTGGTGTAGGTTTGATTCTACGATTTTAACATTTTTTCAAGTTTTAAGAGCCCAAAAGTTAGATGTTATTTATTTTGAGCACATATTTGGGCATAACTTGGGCATACAGAGTCGGATTTTGGACTTCGAATAGTCAACAAAAAGCTCTTAGAGAGCTCTATGCATTTGTTTAGATTTGGTGTAGGTTTGGCATGGTTAATTTACTAATATATTGATCTGAATAGGTTTATTGGTTATTTTGACTATGGTGACATTGTGAGTTTATGACATAGTTTATTTTGAAGATTTAGATTTGATGTCATTGTATACTCATCTTATATTTTAGATTAGTCTCATGATGATATGGTTATCAGTGTTAAATTTGGATATGTATGATGACTTTTTGGATCTACAAGTTGTGCAGTGTTGTAAGCAGTCTATACTTATAGGTTACATTTATGGCTTGGATATGGGTTATCTTTGCTCATTGATCTTTCATTATTGATGCATATTCATATTTGTGGCTTGGATTTGGGTTGTCTATGCCCTTAGTGTTGGCAAGTAATGTTTTGGGAGCACTAGGGATCACTTAAGGGTTGTCATTTATAATAAAACTTATGCTGGAAAGATCACATGTAGAGAGTTTTGGTACTGGAGTCATAGTCATGAAAATGACCAAGTACAAAATCAAGATAACAATATACTGTGTTATAGTTTTGGTCGGCGAGGACAATATATGATGTATTATGGCTTGCAAAGTTAGTAGAAGACATTTTGGAGTATGTAAGACTTTCAGTTATGGTCGCATGTGCTTTGGCGAAGAGATCAGGAAGTTATAGTGATATGAAGGTATGCGAAGATAAAGACTCAATGAAATAGAGCATATGAGTAGTTGCGATGATTGAGGAAAGGTTAGTTGATATGGAAACATGCTAAGTTAGATAGATATTGTATATTGTTGACACTTTTGTAATATTTGATCTCTGACTCGGTGTTTCTCATTTGCATTAGTAATTATTATGTTTTGTAATGCATTTTAGAGAGCCGACTGGATGGTAGAGTTTGTATAAGTATAAAGTGTTTTGTGCAAGCGACAAGTGTGATTGTGATGGTGATATGATGCATGTGAATCTGAGAGTAGAGAGTAGATGCGAGATCAGTATATGACAAAGCTATAACTTGAACTATCTAAGCATAGCAGATGCTTGTATTGTTCAATCTTTTGAAGAATACTTTGTGAAAGTATTCTAATTGTAAGAGTTGTAAGCTCACCACCTTTAATAGGGTTTTGTATTCCTCTAATAAGGAAATGTACTATGTAATACTAAGCTCCTAACAGGTCTAGATCTCTTAACATGGATATTATATTTTAGTGCATAGTTGTGGGTACCATCCCCACTGGGGTTTTCCCTTGGCTAGGGTTTCCTTGAGAACAAATAATGGTGTCATGAGTTGTGTTATGTGTTTATGTTATTTTCATTTCTGTATTCATATGGTTTATTTATAATTGGTCAAAGTTTAAATTAAAGTGTTGTAATACTGATTCACCCCCCTCTCAGTATTGCCTAATCCCAACAATTGGTATCATAGCTATTGGCCCTTGGAGAGAAAGCCTAACAAATTAAGGGAGATCAAAATGGATTCAAAAAGTTTGCAAGAGAACTTTGAAGCAACACTTGATACCTGGACAAAGTGATGCAGGGGCATTCTAGGGTACTCAGTGAATCTGCATGGAGGTGTGTTGTTTTGGTTCTGTGTTACTCAGTTGTAGCTTTAATTGACGGTCTCAGTTATTGAAGAAAGCTCAGTCATTGAAGGAACTCAGTGAAACCTCTTGCACTTGGTGGAACTTGCGCTTGATGATGCTTGTGTTTCTCGGTGTTGCTTGGCATGGTCGGTTGTTTCATTGGTGCTTGGTTGTTTCTCTGGTGCTCGGTTGTTTTGGTTTATTGACTGGAGTTCTTGAGGGTTTGATTGGCTAACTTGGTGCGTTTATTGTTGGTATCTTTTGTTGTATTCTCCTATGTAGATCTTATGGCCAACATGGAGAATTAAATGTTTATAAGGTTATTTGGGAGCTAACTGTTGTTGCATTTAATATTTGTTTGTAATATGAGCCGACTTGGCTTAGGAGTTAATTATGTCATCCAACAAACTTGTGGCTGAAGATTAGTATTTAAGGAGTGTTTGGGGTAGTTGTTTAGGTAGAGAGAAAAAGAGATCAGATTTGGAGGGTGATTAGATCTAGATCCTGCGAGATCTTGAAGATTAGATTGTTATCTGATAGTTTGTAATAGTAGAGCTAGTGGTTTGCATGCTTGGAGACAAGGAGATTTCTTGGAGGCTTGCGAGCTCAAGTTCAGATCTACCTTAGGCTTTCCATCAGTTTCTGATTTGTTTCAAAACTAGACTAGCTAGAGAGATTGTAGAAATACCTTGATTGTATTTGGACCTAACTTGGAAGGCCTTACAGTCAGGCATGTTAATGAAAATTAAGTTGAAAACATTGTCTTGTGTAATTCTACATTGTGGTGTTTGTCTACTTGTGAGGACTGTCCTTAATTGGATCCTCCTTATCTGTCTTGCATCACAAAGAGAAGGCTAAGAATGGCGAATTGAAATTCAAATTGAGAAGAGTAGAAGGTTTCATCAAGAAACTAAAGGAACAACTTGAAACTTCAAGAAGTTAGAAGGAAAGACCTTATGGACAAGATCAAAGAGGATTCAGACAATGACACATCAAACCAAGTAAAGAAGTTGGAGCAGGGAAAAGAACAAATCAATCTTTTGATGATTAAAGAGATTCAACATGAAAAGGATGCAAGATACAAAGTTGAAGAGTCACTAAAAGAAGCAAATGAGTAGATAGGAAAAATGAAGGCTGAACTTGATCACTACAAGGATAAGTGTCAAGAATTGGAGAAGTACAATTACATCATAAAAGGAGAACTCACTCAATCCAAATTACATATTGAGAAGTTGCACATGAGTAGTGATAAGATTGATGAACAAAGAGAAAGACATAAACCTAAAGGAGACATGAATGGAGTTGGATTCAATGAATCAAAATGTTCAAAGACTAATGAAGAGGCAAATGAAGCAAAGGCTGAAGAAAGACCTACTCTTGAGATACCTAGAGATCAGATTAGACCTTTCAGAGGTAGATGCTTTGGATGCAACAAAGTTGGACACATGAAAAGAGATTGCAGAGGTAACAATTCTTTCAAACCTTTTTCTAGTTATTGTTATAACTATTATGATTATGGACATAAGAAAGCATAATGTAGAAAACCTAATCAGTCTAGATATAAATGAGACTACATCAGAGAAGATTCAACAACCAGGATCACATGCCTCAAATGCAATAAATTTGGGCATACTGCAAGGTATTCTAAGCTACAAGTAAATCAAGAAAGAAGGAGACCACCTACATGATACAAATGCAACAACCTTCGACACATAGCAAAGTTTTATAAATACAATGGAGAAGACAATAGAAGAGGACCAAGAGAACCAAGAGGACCACCTAATGTGGTTATAAGGAAGGATGTTGGTGACAGTGGTAAAATTTTTATTGAGTAAATGGATGAGTTTGAGAATCATTTCAAGAAATCTACAAATGAAGAGGATGAGAAAGTGTGGAAGATAAAAGAGTTCAATAAGGCATTGGTTCAGGGAGAGACAGTAGAAGCTACTATTTTTTTGCATGATGATTTCATTGAGACATCGACCTAGAAGGCCACATGGCCTTAGGGGAGCATTGGATAAAGACACCAGAATATATCCAGCCCCTATGTATGTGGACTAAGCTCATGCGAGCTTAGTTATAGTATGTACAGACACTATAGAGTGTATGGTTGTGATCACAGTACTTGGAGATTCATATTCCGTGTTCATGAGATTTGTGTTGACTGGACAACATGCAAAGTTGAGCTACCTGTGATTAATGCACTTACTCAGCTTGTGAAGGATAAAAGAGCTAGAAGCATATCATTTCTCCACCGTTTGATAATCATCGACTAAGTAGAGCACGTATGATGCAAGAGCATCCTGGGTGTAAGAGAAATCTTGCATCACCCAAAAATATTTTTGGTTTCTTTTTCAATAAGGGCTATCTTGTGCAGAGTTGCTATTTATGGAAACTTACTATTTTTAGTAAGTTGGTCATATGATCTCAGAATGTTCTGATTTCATAGTTGGAGGTTCATCTCAGTCATTTTAGCCTACTAGTTGAGTTTCATTGCCACATCATCAGTATTGGTGAAGTTATTGAGGTTTTTGGGTACAAAATCTTTTAGGTCAATTTTGAAGGTCTTAGAGGCTCCGGATCATGATCGACCCCCGGCTGACTGGTGCTAGCGCGTGTCAGGCATTGTAGATCTCATCATGGCATTTCTAAAAAGTGGTTACAATAGAAACATGGAGTTACGGTTAAAAGTTATGGCCTCCGGAAGTTGCGTTACCTAAAATCATATTTTGTATTTCTTTTGAGCCGACCCTATTGTAATAATTGTGAAAGATAAATAATTCTAAGTTTGGTCGGCCTTATTGGCTAAAATTCTGGAACCTTCTCAGGCGGTGGAAATTGCCTATATAAAGAAGGCCCGTAGTGTTGTCTTAGGCAGTTGGAGGGCAGTTCGAGATAGTTCTGGGTAGTAGATCTAGGTATTGATTCGAGGCTTTGTCCTATAGAATATTGTAAGGGAATGCCCATGTGGCTTTGCATATTGTAATTCTAAAAGTTTGTAATTCCACATTTGTGGAGATAATAAGAAGCCCATTTTTTGTTCTTGCATATTGTTTTTGTTTCTCTATTTCTGTTATGTGTTTGTGGTATTAAGGGGAGCACCCCTCCATCAAGTGGTATCATAGCAGGAGTTCTTGAGTGTGTAAATAGATCACCGATTGTGAGGCAGTTTGCTCCAGGACCGTGGGTTAGGGTTTCTGTGTAAATAGATCACTGACTGTGAGGCAGTTTGCACTAGGACTGTGGTTAGGGTTTCAGATCGCATCGCAAAAATGCCTCCACGAAGGGAACATGGTGGAAGAGTTGGTGTTGTAACACCTGAGGTTAGAGTGCTCCAGAGATAAGTGTGAGCATTGCAAGAAGAGATTCATAGAGGAATGAATCTTAATGTCAGAGATGAAAGCGAGGATGAAGCCGAAGAAGAAGATCAAGAAGGAGAAGTTGAAATTGTGAACCAGGAGGAAGAAAGACTTTTTTGGGCCATTTCCAAGATTGGGAAAAGACCTAAGATTGAGGTTCTTGCATTTTCAAGAAATCTTAACCCAGAGGAGTTGATCGACTGGATCAATGAATGTGAAGAATATTTTGAGTATGAAGATATTGAGGATCCTGATAGGGTCAAATTTGCAAAGGCCAGATTGAAAAGTCATGCGAAGATTTGGTGGCAAGAGATTCAATTGGAGTGAAATAGAAGAGGGAAAGATAAAATCACAAGATGAGATCGGATGGTGGATAAATTGAAGCGATAGTTCATCCCTATTGATTATGAGCTTGACCTACTAAAGAAAATGCAAAGTTTGAAGCAAGCAGGATGATCTGTTCAGGAGTATACAGAGGAGTTCTATCGAATCCTCATCAGAATAGGACATGCAGAAGCTGATAAAGAGAAAGTTGCTCATTACCTTAATGGGTTAAGGCCGAGCATTCAGGAAGAATTGAATCTGGTTCAAATGAATAGTATTAAAGAGGCATACTAGTTTGCCCTAAAAGTAGAGGAAAAGATGAACAAGAAGTTTGAGAGCAAACAAAGTGGAAGAGGTCATGATGGAAGATCTAGTGGACGGTCATAAGGAGATCGAAATGAAGATTTGAAAAAGTAGGATGAGGCCAGTAACAGTCAGAATCAGAGAGGAGATAATTTCAATCATTTCCAAGATCAGAATAGTAGAGATCAAAGAGGAAGAGGAAGAGGAAGAGGACAAGGTTCAACAAGAGGAGGCTTTCGTGGAACATGTTTTCACTGTGGAGAAGAAGGTCATAGGGCATTTGAATGTCCTCAATGCCAAGGAAGGACAGATAGGAGGAATGAAGGCCAAGCCAGAGTTGCACATGTAGATGAAGATGTCAGATCATCAAATTCTGACAATGTTGAGAGAGGAGAAATGGTGATTAACAGAAGAGTCTTGTTGAGTGGTGAGAATGAACCCGAGCAAAGAAGGAGCTTGTTTCGCACCAGGTGCAAGTGTGAGGGTAAGTGTTGTGATGTGATTATTGATAGTGGTAGTACTGATAATTTGGTGTTAGAAGAGATGGTGACAAAGTTGAAGCTCAAGAGGCAGAAACATCCACATCCATATCAGGTTGCCTGGGTGCAGGATGACCACAAGGTCATGGTCAGTGAACAATGCCTAGTAAAGTTCAAGATTGGCAGGTACCATGATGAGGTACTATGTGATATCATATCTATGGATGCATGTCATATGTTGTTGGGTAGACCGTGGTAGTTTGACAGATGTGTTGTACATGATGGTCATACAAATACCTATTCCCTGACAAAGGATGGAGTGCAACATAAGCTAAAGCCATTGAAGGAAATAGAAGAAAAGGTATGTGGTAATGCAAGAATAAATTTTGTTGATAGAGGAAATTTCTCAGATGGTATGCTGCATGAGCATATGTGTTTTACCTTAATTCCAAAGGCTGGGAAAGAGGAGGTAGAAGATGTACCTGTAGAAGTTGTAGAATTATTGAATGAGTTTTAGGATATTGTATTCGATAATGTGCCTGATGGATTACCACCAGTAAGAAAGATCAGTCATCAGATGGACTTGATTCCAGGAGCCAGTTTTCCAAATAAGGCATCACATAGAATGACACTAGCAGAAAGTGAAGAGTTGAAGATAGATTTGAAGTTTAGTTCATCACATCATCCACAGATTGTATATGGAAGTAGTCCTAGAAATGCATCTGAGTTGAGAAAGATAGATAAAGGAGAAATAAGTAGTGTTGAAGCTGAGGATTTTGCAGAACATTTGAAGAACATCCATGAGGAGGTGAGGAAGCACATTACCAAGATGAATGCGCAGTATAAGGCTAATGTAGATGAGAAAAGGAGGGATAAGGAATTTCAGGTTGGAGATGAAGTCATGGTTCATTTGTGGAAGGAACAATTTCTAGTTGGTACATATAACAAGCTGAAAATGAAGAAGTTTGGGCCATGCAAGAAGCACGATTTAGGAAATGCATATGATGTCAAGTTGCCTACTGAGCTGAATATTCCACCAGTATTTAATATTTCAGATCTGACAGAGTATCATGAAGGAGGTGTTGAAGATGAGGTTATAGCAGCACAGTGGAGTATTCTAGAAACTAGTGCAGATATCAAGGAGATTGAAGACATACTGGATAGTCATGTTGGCAGAATCACAAGGAATAGGACATATGAAGAATATTTGGTCAAATGGAAAGAATGACCTATTGAAGATTTATCATGGCTAATGAAGGAGGAGGTTAACCATCTTGGTTTTCCTCTACACACCTGAGTCGTGACAGGGTCACTTCTCAAATTATCCTGGGTGTCTGATGCAGGAGCATCTTGGGTGTAAGAGCAATCTTGCATCACCCAAAAATATTTCTAGTTTTTTTTTCAATAAGGGCTATCTTGTGTAGAGATGCTATTTATGGAAACTTACTATTTTTAGTAAGTTGGTCATATGATCTCAGAATGTTCTGATTTCATAGTTGGAGGTTCATCTCAGTCATTTCAGCCTACCAGTTGAGTTTCATTGCCACATCATCAGTATTGGTGAAGTTATTGAGGTTTTTGGGTACAAAATCTTTCAGGTCAATTTTGAAGGTCTTAGAGGCTCTAGATCGTGATCGACCCCTAGCTGACTAGCGCTAGCACGTGTTAGGCACTGTAGATCTTGTCATGGCATTTCCAAAAAGTGGTTACAATAGAAACATGGAGTTACGGTTAAAAGTTATGGCCTCTGGAAGTTGGGTTACCTAAAATCATATTTTGTATTTCTTTTGAGCCAACCCTATTGTAATAATTGTGAAAAATAAATAATTCTAAGTTTGGTCAGCCTTATTGGCTAAAATTATGGAACCTTCTCGGGCAGTGGAAATTGCCTATATAAAGAAGGCCCTTAGTGTTGTCTTAGGCAGTTGGAGGGCAGTTCAGGACAGTTCTGGGTAGTAGATCTGGGTATTGATTCAAGGCTTTGTCCTACAAAATATTTTAAGGGAATGCCAATGTGGCTTTGCATATTGTAATTCTGAAAGTTTGTAATTTCACATTTGTGGAGATAAGAAGAAGCCCATTTTTTGTTCTTGCATATTGTTGTTGTTTCTCTGTTTCTGTTATGTGTTTGTGGTATTAAGGGGACCACCCTTCATCAACGTATTGGTAGTAGAAATAGACACTTCTAAAGAGAGATGGGGAACATGTAGGGAAAATTCTGAAAAGGTTAGAGAAGAACAAGAAAAAGTGACAAGGAAGAGAAAGATTAGTAAAATAGTTGAGGATATCACTGCAAAGGTAGGAATCACCAAGGAGCAGTTGAAGAACATAAGGACAAAGATTACAGAAGCATCTTCTAGCATGGAAATTGATGCGCCTCCCCCTTCTAAAGTAGAAAAGATAGTAAATCCTACACCAGACATAATTGATTTATCTCCTACACATGAGAAGACTGCACAAGAATTTGTGCTTGCAAGCACACCTAGGAGATCTAAAATATCTAGCAAGCTGTATGCAAATAAGTTATACTAATACTAGAAATGAAATATTAACTAATCTAAGCCAATAAATCAACCTAATGCAAATACAATGAAGAGTACAAAAGTAAACACAATGAAGAACTAAATATGATTACCTTCACCTACAATGTAGCTTGTCTCCATTGCTCTCCTAGCTTTGATTTATTGAAGATGGTGAGCTCTCAGATTTCCAATTTGTAGCTCCTTGCCCAAGATGTCACCAAAGTGTGGAGATTTGTATGTATGAGTGCAAAATGGCCTAAGCTTGATTATGCAAAACTAATGGATGAAATGAAAGTGATATGAAGATAATTTGGATGCTTGAATGCTCTATAATACTTGATTGCTTGATTGCTTGATCACTATTAGCTATTCTCTCACAAAGGGAAAATGAGGCTCCTTTTATAGAGTTTTGGAGGATCTAAGCCTAAGTGGCACAATCCTACGGTGGAGAATAAAATGTGGAAGATCATAGGGCTAGGATTGACTTGGTTGAAGGAGTTGAGTGAAAGGGGGAGGTAGTTAGAATGTGAGAGGGAGAATAGGGATGATGTTCCTCTCACATTGACATGGAGGAAAACAAGGTGGAAGGGAAAGACACATGTCAAGTGTCTCACAAAGACCAAAGAGAGGAAGAGGGAAGGACTTTTTCCTCATTAGGACACTTGGTACAAGTGTCCCATGAGTCACCTTTGACCCTTAGAGGTGGCTTGAGAAGCCCCTTAGGAATAGGGAATGTCTCTTGACTTGGTTTAAGAGAGGACATGTGGTCATGAGACCAAGTCCTACGAGGCCAAATAGCCCTTAAGAATAGGACATGTGTGGGTGAGGATAATTACCAATAAATAATTAATAATAATTATTTATTTCAGCCAAAGTGATGTGTCAGGTGACTAGGTAAGTGAGGTGGACTAGGGGCCTTAGTTTTATTTAGGTGATTATATATTTAATTAAATCACTTTAATAAGACTAATTAGAAGACTTAGGATAGAGGAATAGACTATAGTGAATTTACTAAATAAATTGAATAATCTATTTAATAAATAGAGAAAATAATTATTAATTAAATAATAAATATTTAATTAATTTATCAAGTCAATATCAATTAAATAATATATATTTAATTAATTAATGAAGCCATTTTTAAGTGTATACATTTTGCCCCTCTTTGAAATAATGTGCGTGTCACATTGTTTCAAAGAAAATTTCAAGAATTTTTGCCCCTGCGCCCCAGATAATGTCTCAGACCGACCTATGCATGCCCCCTCGAGAGATTGATTGACAAAAAATTATGGATTTTTATTATTTTAATTGATTTTTATTTATTTTTTACATTGATTTTGACAATCAATCTCACGAAAAATTGAGGATGAATCAAAGAAAAATGAGGTGAAATGAAAGAATAATGGGAGGTAGGGTCCACATACCAAGCACATCGAGTCCACATGCTATACATAGGGCAAAGGGGTCCACAATAGGCTCATTGTGCACACATGTCATTTGGAGATCAGAGCTTGATAGAGAGAAGAGCAGAGCCGCCAGGATGTCATTCCTGCTGTCAGATCATCACTTCGAGAGGGCCAAACGCTTCCAGAGACCACCTGATTCAAGAGAGCCAATAGGTGACTCAATCCTCTCTGTCAATTTGTGATTTATAGCATGTTAGAATTTGATTTGTAGCATGTTTAGGTTAGTTTGAATCATAGGTTTAGGATAGAAATTTTTTGTTCTTGGTCGGTGAATAAATGAGTAGTTGCGGTGCATGAATGCATAGAAAAATGCCATGTTTGTGTAGCAAACCGGTAATTCTGTGCATATGTGTTGCAGAATTGCGCGTATGTGTAGAAATCAAAGATAGGTTGCACAAATATGAATTAAATGCGCACATACATGGATTCTATGCATATGTCTAGGAAAGTTGCACAAATGTGGAAGAAAACTACAGAAATGTTTAAATCTGCGCAAATAGTAGGGGATGTTGTGCATTTGTTTTGGATTGTAGAATTTGGTCAAATGAATTAGTCAATTAGGTCAAACTTGATGTCGATAAGCCAATTTGATTTGTCGATGGTTGAATTTGATCGATTTGGTCAAGATAGGCAACATTGTAGCATGGTCTTTAGTTAACTAGTCTTGATTTTAGATAAATGATAGAATCATCTATTGTAAACATGTGATAAAACATGTTTGTATTTGATATGATAGGAAAGATAGATTCATAGATCACTTTATCAAAATCTGATAGCTTGATATTGTTGACTTGGATAGGAGGATATAACCGACATTCTGATGTCATGGGAGAGATATCCCATTACACAAAACTTGAGACCAGCACTGTCAGAGACTGACAAACTCTTGATTGGTGTGATTGGATTGTATCATGTGATCTACACACCTAAGATTCATGTGAATTTGAGCATGATGATGGCATTAGCAGAGCGATGGCACTCAGAGACAAGTACCTTTCATCTCCTGACAAGAGAGATGACAGTGACACTTGAGGATGTTTATCGCATCCTTTGGCTTCCTATCATAGGCGAGTTGGTTCATTATGATCAACACGACGGGGTGACAGAGTGCAGAGCCATCTTTGGGGATGATGAGATTGATGAGGGGGAGATTAGTTGGGAGGATATGGTCAATTTGCATGAGCCTCTGCCAGTGATATTAGGAGTGATTGGGGGATTCATATGCCTTGATCGTCAGTCACACGGGTTTGCAGTTGGTTGGGGCCACACATTATAGTGGATGATGGATGATGGTACCCGATTTGCTTAGGGTGTATGTTTACTAGCTCATCTATACCATGATCTTCATCAGGTGGTGTACTAGAGGAGTGCTTCACTATCAATAGGTGTCACACTACTCCATGTATGGGCATGGGAGAATATTGCAGTCACTCATCTAGTAGCTATTAGATTCTGTAGTGTAGGACATCCATACATTCATTTATATTCATCAGTCTTGTCTCGGCCAAAGCTGGGACATCTAGAGTTCTAGCAGTACACTTTTGACATGATGAACACAGTGATATGGAGACCTTACTTAGGGTGTGAGCCCTGGGATGATGAGAGATAGCTTGGGTTTTGTTTTGAGTCATAATGGTTGATAGGGTAGACACCCTATATTATTGAGAGGTAGCTGGTCAGCTGGGTTCTGTGACAGTTTAGTAGGATCCAGGGTATGCCACAGGGCATTGCTGAGTTTGCTCACACTCATCAGGAGTGACGTGACTGGGGTCCCATGGCCTCATTTGAGTTGGCAAGATAGGAGTTTCTTTACATGTCATTTTAGGCATGGATGATGAGACAGGGGGTCATGGACCCAGGGATGACTGTAGATCTGGAGCAGTACCTTAGAGATTTTCTAGTACCTCACTTGATTGATTTGGCAACGAGGCCACCAGAGAGAGACCCAGCAGAGAGATGTTGTGGGAGATGCCGAGGCTGAGATAGGAGAGGCCAAGGGAGAGGAGGTGAAGGTGATGGCGGAGATGGTGATGATGGTGGGGATGGAGGAGATGGTGGGAGAGGAGAGAGGGCTGGACCATGGATGAGAGGTAGTGGTGTGATACAGAGGGGTTTGATGCCACCTCCAGCTAGACAGGGATGGAGACAGCCTCTAGCATAGCCAGCAAGAGGAGCTCCACCACAGATACCAACTGCCCTAGGATAGGTACCAGTAGTATAGGTACAGGTGCCTATACAGGTAGGATAGGTACAGGATGAGGTAGATGTACTATTAGCCCATATCAGAGTAGTACAAGATGGGCAGGTCGATGCCAATATACAGGATGAACATATGCTCAATATAGCAGGACAAGATGCACGAATGCCAGATGTGGATGCTCAGGAGGAACCAGGAGGGATGGATATTGGGGGACAGGATCCCTATTTATAGAGAGACGTTGTAGGAGAGGAGGATCCAGATATTGATTCATTGCTAGTCTGACTAGCAATGACACAGGTACAGGCAGATCATGTCCCTGGATTGGAGAGATGGATAGAGAGGATGGAGACACAGATGGCAGACCTCAGACATGAGCGGGATGTTGCTATAGAGCGAGTCAGAGAGGGGGAGATGTTATTGGATGAGCTATAGCAGATAGAGAATTTAGGTCCTCATGGAGATAGTTTGCGAGCTATGATATGGTCCAGGAAGGAGATATCCTACTGGCGAGAGGCCTATAGACAGGTAGTTCCTAGGGATCAATGGATTGGGAGCTTTAGAGAGAGCTTAGTTTCCATTAGGACAGTAGTGTATGATAGATAGGTACCAGCTCGTAGTGGAGGTGTATCATCACACCCTCTGAGAGCACCCACAGGTTCAGCAGATTCGGTAGGAGCCTCAGGGTCAGGTGGTTCAGCAGCACGAGGTCTCATTGCATCTCGCAGGCAGCGACAGATGGAGTCTAGAGGTAGCGGATCATAGATTTTGGATATCATTATATACACTCTTTGTATCATTGTATCATTATGTTTCATTATGCTATAGACTTGATAGACATTGTTGGACATTGTTATTTATGATATATCATTGGACATTTAGACATTTTATTTGTTTTATGAACTTTATATGATGGACCCTATATGATGGACTCTATATATACATTGATGCAGTTCTATCATGATTTGTTGCAATGATTATATATACATGCACGTACTGACATATGCAGGATGTGATGTTTGAATGTGATATGCATAGAATGTATGTTCTAGAATGCAAACGGTTTATTTTATATTTGATGCATAATGGTTAATGATCTAACATATGATGTTGATATAAATGCATATCCTAAATTATATTACTTTATGCAATGCTATTTGGTTACTAATGCAATGATGTAAATAACAATGTAAATGATGGACAATGAATGGATAATAAATGAATGATATAATGGATAATAAATGAATGATGGAAAATGTATGTAATAGATAATAAGTGATGGTGTAAAATGCATGTAATGGATAATAAATGATGATGTAATGCAGATGATATGTAATGAATGAACATGTTCCTAAGATGACTAAATATAACAACTTACACCATAATAACAAGATAATGAGATTTTATGATAACTATAACAAAACAACACGTGAAATATGCATGTCAACATAGATGGGTAATATACAAATGAACATACCTAATGAAGATAATGCATGGCCTAAATGAATGGATTAAATGTTGTAAGATGTGAGGTGAAAACTTAATGTTTTTTTTGTCCAAATGTCCTCAACTTAAATAACAATGTATCTGACACAAGAAGAATGGACTAGGAGAACATATGACCTAATAAGAAAGATAACCTACAAATCCCTATAAAAGGAGCATTGATATGAAAGTCATGAAATGATTAAATGTAATGAAAAGTAAAATATGGAATGAATATCTCCACCACTTCATGTAACATCTTAGAACTTCATAATAACTGGAATTTGATTTTCATCATTGAGCTCGTTATGTTGCAAGGGAATGCAAGCATCATGGTATAATTAAACCAAGATGACCTTAGCACTTCTTGCATGGAGTTTAATATAGAAAACTTGACAAGCATCTAGGTATAATTGAACTGAGATGACCTAAGTTTCATTTGCATAATAGATAAGGAATATTCCCCCCTCCATCGGGGAACAAATATTTGGAGTCGAGGTATGTGTTGGCGTATCACCATTAATAGCATTGATAGAACAACATGATTTGTATGTTGCCAAAGACTATTAAACCGATGAAGGCACTTATGCACAGACACCCCAAGTATTTGTTCCTTCAATTTCATCAAAAAATATCTCACAAACAGCAATCAAAGAAAATACCATGCCCCATCCCGGCTATTCTAATCAATGACATATGGGAGTTTCAAACTCATGTCAAAGATATCCCGGAATAACATAGGAAACATGATAACAATGAAATCTATATATGAATGCATAATTGACAACAAAACCATTCTAACATGCCTACCATGAATATGCATTTCTTTTTCCAAAAGATGGTTTAAGATATATGTACACACAAAAGTAGTGCACTTCTATGAATCCTTACATGCAAGGAAACTCAAGAATGAGCCCTCACAAATCGATCCATAGCTCTCTATGCATGGAGTTGCAAGATTATGAATTTGCTCTCAGCTAGAGCTATTGAGCTTGTGACCTTGCTAGTCAACCACACAATGAGAGATTCGAATGAGGACAAGGGCAAGAGTGCCAATATCCCCAAAGAATCAAATGGAAATGCAATGCGATGCAATGCAAGATAAGAATGAGGATGCAAATGTGCAAGCTATGCTATGAAAATGGAAGTACAAACTAAGCTATGAAATGGAAATAGCAATGTGTTACAACCCTTCCTATTAAGCTATATGAGTTATTCTAAAGCTTGAAAGTGAAATCTAAGCTATGAAAGCATAAACATGAACTACTATGCAAGAATGGAAACTAAATTATGAAGTAAATGAAGAACTCTAAAATGCAATGCAACAATGATCTCCAAAAAGCTCCAAAGAATTCCTGCAACATAAAGTTAGCATAAAACAAGTGTCTTAGAATGAGGGAGAGAGCTCTCCTTTTATAAGAAACGAGGTGAAATGGACCATTGAGATTAAGAGGCAAAAAGACTTAATCAGCGGTGGAGCTTAAAAGAGGAGCAATCCATGTGCACAAGTATCCTCCAATAGGAAAATAGGAGTTGACTTTATGTCCATATGAGATAAAAAGTGTTTTTTTCCTTTTTGTAAAAGAGGAATAATACTTTGTTTGTGCAACTTAGGATAAGAAAAAAAGGTGGGGATTTTTATTTAAATAAAAGGGGAGGAAATATTCCTTTTAATTAAATAAATACTTTAGGATAAAATGGTTAGCCCATGAAAAATAATCGAAAATGATGAAATTAGGATTTGATCAAGGAAATTGATAATGTTGAGAATATTGATTATTGATAAAACTGATTCAGGATAAATAAATCAAATAAATGGGGCCCAAAGTCTAGGCGACCATTTTTGGGTGCATACATTTGCCCCTCTTTGACTAATGTGTGATCAATTTGGGAACACATGTAGTCAAAGAATGAAGTTGAAATGTGAGATCGATTTGGGATCACAAAACAACTCAGATATGAGGTCGATTCGAGATCACATCCGGACAAAGCAAAGGCCTTTGAACATGAGGTCGATTCGGGATCATATTCAAAGTAAGAGATAAGAATCTCAAATTTGAGCAAAAGCTCACACAAGATGTATGAATCAAGAGAATCAAGAAAATCAGGGATGAGGATCCCATAGGTACTGCCCCCTCGAAATCAAAAATGAAATCAGCTAGAGAGGAACAACAAACTGATAAAGATTTGATCAAATCAGAATGAAATCATAATCGAAGATAAGGGTCAATAGGGTAACCATTAGGCGGTGAAATATGCCCCATTGATGAAGTAGAAGAATAGAAATAGAAGACTAGAAATAGAGTGAATGAAAGACTAGAAAATTTGAGAGACATGGAAGGAAGAAAGTCCATCGAAAATTAGAGAATTATGCCTCAAAAGGTCAATCAACTACGTAGAAGGAAAATTTTGAAATATGATTTTGACAATCAAGATAACCTTGGATTTCAATTTCGAGTCCAAAAATGGATCTAGGACGTCGAAATTAGCTAGGGGTGCAATTTTTGCGCAATTCCAAGGTGTTTTGAAAATTGGTCAAAAAGTCAAAATGCTATAAAAGGGGTCAAAAATGTCATTTTCAAAATCATTTAACTTTGATTGATTTGAGAATTTCGAGAGCTTAGAGAGAGAGAATGGCCCAGCAAGCAGCAGTTCCCATCCACAGACATCAATTCAAGCGTGCCCGGTTGCACAATCGGCCACCACACTATCTTGCCCCGGTACGTTTTTAGAAAACGTGCATTTTTTGAGTCATTTAATACATTTTGAGCACGTTTTTAAATTTTTAAATTTTCAAATTTTGAGTTTTAGGCGAAATATCGCACGATACTTTAAAAGTATCGCGCCCCTTGGGGATAAATATCGCGCGATACTTCGCGAGACCCCAAAGTATCACACGTGCATAGACACCAGTATTGCATGATACTGGGAGAACTATCGCACGATACTGGGTGAAGTATCGCATGACCAAAGGTATATCACCCTGCTATAAAGAGAAGTATCGCACGATACTTGTCCAAAAAAAAAAACACAGTATCGCCCAAGGGCAAAATTTGAAATTTTTAAGTTTTTGTGAGCAAAAAATTGACATGGGTCCAGACAAGTTTACATTTTTAAAGATGTGTGATACTGATTTTTAGACATCCATCATGATATGTTATAACAAATAGCTTGGTTTAATGGCTTGTAGGAGGTCTTTCCGACATTGATCATCAGAGCACCGAAGGTGACCGGGTTGAGGTGTGTCCAAGATCTAGATGATCCGAGAAATGCTGACATCAGAGCTATGGGATTTAGATATCTGTTGAGATTTCCATATATCAGGGCCGATCATGGGTTGTTGACTGCTCTTGCTGAGAGATGGCATAGTGAGCACAACACCTTCCACCTACCTACCAGAGAGGCATCCATCACACTAGAGGATGTCTACAGGATATTGCGGGTTCCGTGCCATGGCGAGCCGGTGAGTATAATCATGTTTTGAGAGATAGTCATCAATGTAATATTTCCATAGAAACTGACATGATTCGTGTGATGGCATAGGTATACTATGATCAGGATGCAACTGAGGGGTGATGGTTGATCCAGGAGATGTTCCAGGATGTGACTATCCTTGATCGACACATCAGCTAGGAGCGGTTGCTAGATGACTTTGGTAGAGATTTTTCGGTGCCATGTATTGTGACATCTATCATTTCATAGATCCTGATGATTGATCATAGTCAGAAGGGATTCCCACTCGGATGGGCCAGGTTACTGATAGACTTGGTAGGCAGACCTTGGCACATGGCATGGGGTCTGGCCATACTAGTAGAGATGTATCATGAGTTGCACGAGATCATCTATAGGGATGGTCAGGCATGGGCTTGCGGTGCCATCCTAGCACAGGTGTGGGCTTGGGAGCATATTGTTGTGATACACCCCAGAGTCCAGCCTAGGGAGTGGAGGTACCCATATATATATATAGGTACACAGGATACATATCACATGCCCATACTGGGGATGTGACATACTACAAGCGAATACTAGATGAGATGACCTCTATCACATGGAGGCCATACAGGGATGCTGAGGGATGGAGTGATGCAGAGGATGAGCTGAGTTACATGCTGTGTACTCAGCCACTAGTAGGTCGATACGTAGATATTGTTGAGAGATTCTGCATCACTCGGGTTTGGAGGCAGTTTGGGCACCAGCAGTGAGTTTCCACGGAGACTACTACATATGCATGGGCCCAAAATGAGGAGGGTCATGGGTGGCTGCCGATACTGGATTACCAGCAGGCAGTGCAGGACATAGCTGCTATCAGGAGGGAGCCTTGGGAGTATCTCCCAAATGTGGCGAACGCAAGAGCAGATGCAACACATAGGGCTGAGAGACACAGGGTGCCATTCCCTCAGTTTACCATACCAGATGCAGCACAGGTTGCCCCAGGACGAGGAGACGGAGGAGATGATGAGGGTAGAGGAGGAGGCCAAGTCAGAGAGGTGGGGGAGGGATCTAGAGCTGGTGGCTAGAAATGGCCACGAGGTTAGGGCTCAGGGAGTGAGGAGGTACAAAGACCTTCTTAGGAGCAGGCACAAGGATAGGTGGATCCAGCTACAGGGGATGGTTTGAGAGCCTGTATTCAGACTCTAGAGGCAGAGATTCAGCAGCTGAGGGTCACTATAGCAGTGAGGGATTGGCAGCTAGTAGATCTGAGAGCAGAGAGAGATCAGCAGATAGCCGATCTCAGGGCAGAGATAGAACATTGCGAGGTGGTGGCACAAGCAGATGCTTTAGAGATCCGATGGGAGATGGTGAGAGTAGCATACTATCACAGACTCTACCTTCAGGCCATTCCAGAGGATCAGAGAGCACCATCATACTCTTAGAGGGTAGGGGCATCAGATATGGTACCTGATAGGAGAGCCATGCCTCCTCCACCACCACAAGCTCCTCACGAGGGTGGTAGCGAGTCCTAGGTTTAGGTCTATTTAGACATATCTTGAGACATTGATCCAGATTTTGGGATTGTATATTGTATCATGTCATTGATTTATATATGAGATTACTGGATTTTTGATATATCATGTGTTTATGTCTCACTTGTGATGGATGTATCAGTTTATGTATATTGTCTTGTCATTTTGGTCAAAGTGTTTATGTATATGCTCATGTATGTTCTCTCTCATAGATGTATGTTTGATTCTCATGTGTATGATATAGACTCATGTTTCTGAAAATGACAGTTGTGATATAGGTATGATGATATGATTAACCCCTTGTGATGAACAGGAATAGGTTCGAGATGCAAAAGATAAGGAGTGAAAGACATGATCGAAAAGAGGGAAAGGTGAGTGTAGTCGACTGATAGGTCCACGTAAGATGAAAAAGGAGATCTCTCTCCATATGCAAAAATGCAAAACTAGACTAACATGAACCTAGAAATGCAAGCTACTATGAAAGTGGTTGACTTGCAAGGTCACAATGCTTATAGACATCTAATTATCATCATCGAGCTTTAGGTAGCACTGTAAGATCATACAATGCACACTAGCATGACTGTGGATATGAATATGATCTTTATCAGATAGAAATGTAGAAATCCCACCTAGGCATCAAAGACATGGAGATCAAGATGACTAATGCAGTGAGATTACCTAAGTTTGATATGGTGAGATTATGCTTGTATCAAGACACATGAAAGTCAAGTTAACTAGAAGCACGCACTCGCACAACAGTCAAGGATAATACCTTGTCAATCCATAGTGTCAAGTAAGACCAGCATAAAATTCTCATGACAATTAGGATCAACAAAATATACCCGCAAGCAGATAAAGAAATAAAACATGTTCTCATACCCTCAGTCTTTTAGCTATGCATCATTGAAAACTTCTCAGGGAGGGACCACTTATCAAAGAAATCCTCATAGACACCACACAAAGAAAAATAAAGTCAACATATCTCAACGAGTTGATTGTTTAAGTGCGTGTGTGTTGGTCATAGAGTTAAACTTTGAGTATCACATTTGTCAATGAGAAATATCGCATCATACTAGACTATTGGATAAGACATCTGATAAGTGTTAAGAAACACTCGATGCAAGGGTAGTGTTGAGAAACACTATTTGGGGTGGTGTTGAAAAACACCAATTTGTGAAATGCCCCAAGAGACAAATGCACCAAAAGACCTATGCTAACAGTTATGCCCCCTAGACAAAGACAAAGACAAATTCCAGACTAAGCCAAATAAGGTCAGGGTATGATGGAGAAAGGTGCAGTGTTGAGGACATATGCTAATAAATAGGAGTGCAAAGGCCACAAGTAGCGCCTGTTTCCAGGTTTTCACCAAGGCACTTTTTTTTTAAAAAAAAACTTTTTGCATTTTTTAATTTTTTTGTATTTTTTTTAGGACTTTATATGCTTTTTAGGATTTTTTTAGCATCATATATAAAATTTTTTGGTATTTTTTCAGGATCCTAAAATATGTACAAAGGATGCCCCTAGATAGAACATGCATCAAGGATAGAACTTCTTGAGTTGCAAAATGTTGATGGGATCAGGGAGTTGTTCTCCATCGGGATCTGATAGTAAATATGCATCGGTACCAAAAGTAGTTGTAATAATGTATGGTCCAAGCCAATTAGGTTCAAACTTGCCCTTTTGTTCTCTATTTTGTTGATTCTTAGGGTTCTCTCTCAAAACAAGATCACCTATCTAAAATTCTCTAGGGCAAACTTTCTTGTTGAATGCTTTAGACATACGCTTCTGATACACTCTCATATGATCAAATGAAGCCTTACGCTTCTCATCTAGAAGTTCAAGTTCCTGTAACCTCATGGCGCGGTAATCCTCATCTATTATCAATCCTTTGAGTGAGACTCTAAGTGAAGGTATCTCTACTTCTAAAGGTAACACCGCTTTAGCGCCATAGGTAAGATCAAAAGGAGTAGCTCCTATAGGTGTACAAATGCTAGTTCTATAAGCCCATAGTGCTGGATTGATTTGCAAGTGCCAATCCCTAACATTCTTGTGCACTGTCCTATGAAGAATCTTAAGGATGGTTTTATTGGAAGCCTCTACTTGTCCATTTCCCTGTGGAAAGTAAATGGAGGACCAATGTTGCTTGATTTTAAACTTTTTGCATAAATGCTTTAGGTCCTTATTCTTGAATTGACCTCCATTATCAGTGATAATCTCAGAAGGTACTCCAAATCGACAAATAATATGATTCAAGATGAACAAAGAGATAGTCTTCCCTGAAGCCACAAAAAGTGGCATGACTTCCACCCATTTTGTGAAGTAGTAAGTAGCAGTAATAATGAACTTATGTCCACCTGATGAGTTGGGGTGAATCTACCCAACTAGATCAAAGGCCCAACGCTGAAATGGCCAATGAGAAATGGAAGGAATCAACTCCCTACCTAGAGCATGAATCAGGTTTCCATGTTTCTGACATTTTTCACAAGACTTAGCAAAGGCTACTGCATCTATCTGCATCATGGGCCAATAATACCCCGCCCTAAGCAACCTTCAGGCCATGGCAAGATAGTTGGAATGTCCACCACAAATGCCCTCGTGGATGTCAGCTAACACTTGGTCAGATTCCTCCTTTTCCAAGCACCTAAGGAGTGTCCCATCTAAACCCCTCCTATATAAATCACCAGAGATAAGGGTGTGGCGGGAGGCATTGCGGACAAGGTTTCAGCATTCAGAATGGTTGAATGTGTCAGGGATGATGCCATCATGGAGATATGAATAGATAGCACCATATCGGAAAGATTCATGTGTGACAAGGGTACAAATGACATGGCTTTCAGATGAGTCAAATATGGGATGGTGTAGCTCTTCCACTAGGAATTCAAATCTAGATTCATGTTGTTCCAAATGTAGGAGTGAAGCTAATGTAGCCATAGCATCTGCAACTTTGTTCTCTGTCCTGGGGATCTATTGAAATGTCACAAATGTAAAGTAACGTCTCAATGATTCAACCATCTTTTTGTAAGGTACCAATTTATCATCCTTAGTTTGATACTCCTCATTGACTTGGTTGATAATTAGCTATGAATCCCCAAAGACATGTAATTCTGTTATGTTCCATTCTATACCCATTTTCAATCCATTGGTCAAAGCTTCATATTCAACAATATTATTTGTACATGGGAATAAAAGTTTGTAAGACTTTGGAATGTTGTATCCATGTGGAGAGACAAATAATACTCCAGCACCTGATCCATTTTGCATGTGGGAACCATCAAAGAACATCTTCCAAGTGCATGTAGTCATATACAGTATGTGTTCATCTGGGAATTCTACCTGAATAGGCATACTATCCCTAACTGGAAAGTCAGCTAATTGGTCAGCAATAGCTTTCCCTTTTATGGCCTTTCTTTCAATGTACTCTATATCAAATTCAAATAAAACCATCATCCACTTGGCAAGCCTACCCGTGAGGGCAACCTTACTAAGCAAGTACTTAAGAGGATCAATTTTTCCAACCAAATGTATAGTATGAGCAAGCATATAGTGTCGCAACTTTTGGGAAGCAAACACTACTGCCAGACAAGACTTTTCAATGCTATTATAATTGATCTCATAAGATACTAGAGTATGACTAATGTAGTAAATAGCCCTTTCTTTCCTAGTATCATCTAATTGAGCCAACAATGCCCCTAAGGAAGACTCTATTGCTGAAATGTATAAAATCAATGGTTTCCCAGGAATAGGCGGCATCAAAATTGGAGGATTAGCCAAGTATTGTTTAATTTGATCTAGGCTCTTTTGGCATTCCTCATTCCACACGCAAGAAGCACCCTTATGCAATGTCTTATTAAAAGGTTGTGCTCTGTCTGCAAGCTGAGAAATAAACCTCCTGATCGACTGAAGACGTCCTTAAAGACTTCTCATTTGACTGATATTTCTTGGAGGTGGCATATCTAATATAGCTTGGACCTTTTCGGGATCAACCTCTATTCCTTTTGCTGAAATTATGAATCCTAGGACTTTACCTGAGGCAACTCCAAATGCACACTTTTTTGGATTCAATCTAAGCTGAAACTATGCCATGCGATCTAGAATTACTTCCAGATCATCGAGGTGTGTGTCCCATTTTCTAGATTTAGCCAGGGTATCATCCACATAATCTTCCATTTTCTTATGCATCATATCATGAAAAATTGTGGTCATAGCTCACTGGTATGTTGCTCCTGCATTCTTTAGGCCAAATGGCATGACGTTCCAACAATAGGTTCCCCATGCACATGTGAAAGCTATTTTCTCTTGATCTTTGGGAGCTATTTTTATTTGGTTATATCCGGAAAAACCATCCATTAAAGAGTATATCTCATAGCCCGCGGTCATATCCACTATCATGTCTATGTTAGGGAGTGGAAAGTCATCCTTTGGGCACGCTTTGTTGAGGTCTCTGAAGTCTATGCAAATGCGAATGGACCCATCATGTTTTGAAATTGGAACAATATTGGAGATCCACTCAGCATAGTCAATAGCTCGAATGAATCCTGCACGTAAGAGCTTTTCTAATTCAGCTATAACAAGAAGAGCTATGTGAGGATGCATTTTCCTCAACTTTTGTTTAACCGGTTTTATTCTTGGAGCTATAGATAGATGATGCATAATAAGATCAGTGTCAAGCCCTGGCATATCAGAATATGTCCAAGCAAAGTTGATTTTCTTCTTTTGCAAAAATTTTGTATATGCCTCTTTTTCTCCAACTGATAGAGACTGAGCTAGGTGCACTATTTGGGGAGCCTCTTCTGTATTCAAATTCGCTGGTTGCATAGGCTCAATAAGAACTGATGACCTGTCTTGGAAGTAACTTGGCAAGTTATTAAGTACCCCATCCTTAGGCACCTCAAAGAGGTTTTCACCCTCGGATATGTCATTTATTTTTACTTTTTTTGGTTCTGATACCGCCACAAGGTGGTTTTCGCCATCAAACTTTTTTTTCTTTTTTTATTTTTTTATTTATTTTTAGACTGAGGTACTTAATATCAGGCTTCATCATACTCATTGTCAGTTCACTGGTGGAAGAAGCCATGGGTTCAAGAGCATTCAAATAGCATGCAATTTTGTAATCATTCTAAAAAGTGAGGAGTCTAGGCTCTTGGTGGCGCTGAGACCAGTCGATTAGGTCATAGTGAACAAGGGGTAGGTCAATGATAGGTTCAACATTGTTTATATGGAAGGTGTTATCTCTGGTGACCATATGATCAAGATTCATCCAGTCCCCTCCTAAGATACCTGAGTCAGGATTTGTCCTATCAAATGAAGCATCGTCCACTAAGGCAATTCGAGGAGTCCAATCCTCCAGTCCTACACTAGGCTCGTTGGTCACATCGGGTTGAGTACTATAAGTATGGACAACATCCATGTCCAAATCAACTGTTGCATCTGAAAGTGAATCCCATTCAAACTCATGTGAGTCTATGTCTGAATCATTATTTGGGCCTCATGATGTAGAAGCCTCAAGGTTAGGAAAGGTTTCCCTTTCTCTAGCACTAGCATTGTTACTATCTGTCGCAGCTAGGATAGCAACACTTTCCATTGTCAATCTAGCATTCATACTGTTAGTTGTCAAATCTTGTGAATCTCTCTAGAGGAGATTTGTTGAAGGCACCCAATCATCAGACATGTCTTGTTGATTAGAGAGATTAGGTGTGTATTTTGAGTCATTGTCACTGTCCATCGTAGCTGAGACAGGGACACTTTTTTGTTTCTAATTTTCAAAACCTAAGCCAATTGTTGACTTATTCCTTCGTCCAAAAAGGGCATGGTTAAGAGGTTTAGCCCTAGCATCCAGCCTATGACTAAGGGGACCCTATCCTAGATAACCCATATTATTGACCAATGTATACCCTCTCCCATAAGTTCGAGGGGAAGGTGCAAAATTCTCATTATGTAGTTATTTCTCTTCTCGGTAAATCCATTCCCTAATGGAAACCTCTTCTTTTTCTTCTTGAATCGGAACTAAGGATTCCACAAACTTATCGAACAATGTCATGGCCAAACATGAGGGCTTCATTTCTTGAGAAGGTTTGCCATAAGACCTAGGGGAAATTGGCAATTTCATGAATGAATCCAATTTGTAATCCCCCATACCAAGATCTATGGTCTTGAATTTATTCTTGCATTGTTCAAATGCAGTATCAAAAGTGTTAGCCTCCCTATTCAAAGGAATGTGAGACCCTGCTGAAATTGTGTTGACTGACAGTGTGCTGTCTCCAGGTAAGGGAATTTTACACACTGATGATAGGTAGATGGGACCGCTTGCATCTCATGTATCCATGGTCTACCTAACAAAATATTGTAAGCCAAAGGATCGGCATCAACAATCTGGAACAAAATTTCCTTCTCTACAGGACCAATTCGAATAGGAAGAATGACCAATCTTTTAGAACTACATTCTACTTCATCATAAGCCTTGATAGTTATTTTCTTCCTTATGTCAATGACTTATTCTGAATAACCCAAGGCCTTCAATAAGCTCAAAGAACAAATATTAAGCCCAGCACCCCCATCTATCAACACACGCCTGACATGGGTCTTGTGGATCATAACCTCTATATGAAGGGCCAAATTGTGTGGATGGCTTAATGACTTGTCATCTTCCTTTGAGAATGTAAGGTAGTGAGGGCTAGCCAAGTGGTTGACCATATTCTGGAATTGATCTACATCTATATCATTAGGGACATTAGCCGCTCGCAAGGCATCCTCAAGGACACGCTTATGCTTAGGGGACAGTTCCAAAAGCTCAAAGATTGAAATCTGCACTGGTGTACATTGTAATTGGTCAACAAGATTATAATTCAACTCAGGGCCAACAACAGATTTTGGAAGAACACCCTTTGACACTGGATGCTTAGACTTACTAGAGTTAGGACCTCTAATAACAATGGGAGCTTGAGACTAGCTTCTAGTGACAGCATTGAGGGGTTGAGACATCCTTCGTGAGTGAGGACCTCTTAGGACCACAACGGGTCCTTCATCAAGCATAGGATTCAAATCCACATCATATCTATAAGGGTCTTTCCCTCTCAGCATGTTGACATTGTCACCAAAAACTTCAAGCATATTAATAACATTTTCAACATTTGTGTAGGTGTAGTTGATAGCATCCTTGCCATTCTTGTTGTTAGAATTCTCTCCTTTCTCATATTTGGGCAAGGGTTCTTTAAAAGCTTTATGATCCGCATTAGTGGTTAAACCATCAACCTGTAATTTTTTTCTCTCAATAAAGTCTTGAACAAGGTGTTTAAGTCTAAAACAATTTTCTATATCATGTCCAATTCCATTGTGAAAGACACAAAAGGCCTTCTCATCCCACCAATGAGGTTTAGGATCTGGTATACGGTGCTTGGCAGGGTCCTGAGGGTGTGCCAAATTGTGAGCAATTAATGTCTTGAAAATGTCTGCATAGGAGTCCCCAAGTTTGGTAAATTGTCTCTTTTCTTTTTTAGGTCTCCCTTGATACTTGGGTTTATTCTCTTGTTGTCCTGAAGATGTTTGCAGCTTCATGGCTTGAACGGCATGAGAGAGATTAAGAACTCCTTCATTCTTAGGTTGTGATGATTCAACAACTCCATCATTGACCACCTACTTATTCTTATTCCAATAAGAGTTCTTTTTGTCCTTATTACCATTATTGTTGTTGTTTTGGCTATTGTTGTTATTAGTTAATTTAGCCAAAATTCCTTCTTCTTTTAGGACATCCTCTATGCGACGGGCCACCTCTACCATGGTATCAAAAGAATTAAACGGGATCTTCCTTACTTCATATCTTAATTTTGGTATCAAGTTGCTCACAATGATGTCTATTCTTTCCTCCTCAGGAATTGTCCTTAGATATTTTGAGCACAAACGTCTCCATCTTTGTAAGAAGGTGACAAAAGGTTCCCCTTGATTTTGTTTGAGTTTGCACAAATCAAGCATTGTGACCGACCTTGATAGATTATAAGCAAAATGTTGAACAAATCTTTCCACAAGCTCTTTAAATGTCTTAACTGGAGGGGTAAGGTTAGTAAACCACTCCATGGCTTGACCCTTGAGGCTCCTTGAAAATAATCTCATTAAATAGGAGTCTTCGTGGTGAAAAGAAAAACTCATTATATAAAATTGTCTAACATGGTCATGAGGATCACCAACACCATCATATTTGTCGTAGGTAGGAAACTCCACCTTCTTAGGAAACTCAACCAACACCACACTCTTGTTGATTGGGTTGGGACATATGGAATCCAAATTAAAGGTGCTCTTAGGTGCCCTCATCTTTTCTATATCCCTTTGAAGTTGTTTGATCACCTCATTAGTTGATGGATCTTGCTTCTTTACCTTTCGGTCCACATCAAAATTGTATGGGACCTTAGCACCTTTGTTGATGAGACTTTCTAGGAACTGATCCTTGTTTTGTTCCACATACCTTTCTACATATGCTTGAAAGGATGGTTCTTGTTGCATAGTCATAAAATCCATTTTATCAAAGTTGGTATAGCTTCCTCCATGTTGTGAGCCATGATGTGCTTGTTGGGAGGGTTGCTTTGAATGTCTATGAGGCGACCGTCTCCTATGATGATCATATCTTGAAGTCCTTCTTCCTCTAGGACTTGGGGATCGTGAGGGCATCCTTGACCTTCTTCTAGGACTTGGTGAGGGGGTAGATGGGGGTGAGTTGGTCCCACTATTGGTACCCCTCCTATTGAATCAATTTTGGAGTTGTGCATAGAGCCTATCTTCTTTTTCTTGGGTGACTCTTTTGCTTATGTCCAATAATGCACGTTCCTCTTCTTCTAGTTGTTTGAATTTTTCCTTTTTGGCGGCTTGTTCATCTAGATAGGCTTGCTTCTCCCTTTCAATGCTTTTCAACCTTGTATTTGCATATCAAGAGGTATCTTTAAGTGGAGAAGATTGTCTTGAATGCCTTATTACGTTGGCTGCATTGATGTGATGGTCACTAGATTCATTATTCTGGTCCTCGTGTTGTGACCCTGAATTTGAGTGAGTTTTCCTCTAATGTCTCTCAACTCGTTGGTGAGCATCTAAATATATTGTGTTGTTGGGAGGTGACCTAGGTGGACTAGCATGAGAAGAACCACCGTACTCTCTCCTATGCCGTTGGAAGATATCCTCAAGAGTTTGATTCATGGATTCTCTTTGTTGTTGAGTGAAAGTGTAACTCATGTCCATACTTGATGAAAATGGTGCTAAAGAGGTGCTCACTTCACTAGGATTACATTTTGGATTAAAACAAACTTCAGATTCACTTTTAGGAGATTGATCGAAAAGGGGTTCTTTTCCCTTGTGCTGTTGACGAGTCTTAACTGGTGGTAACTGGCTAAAGACAATAGGGGGTCTCTTCCCTTGATTGACTTGGTACCTTGTTGTAACTGACATGAAAGAAAGAGATTCTTAATGATAGGGTGACCTCGCAAAGTGTCAACACCAAACTAGGATAATCAAAGTTCTCTATTGTCCAAAGAGAAATGAAAAGATAGAAATATCAAAAGGGCTTTACCAACACTGTCAAAGAGGTGCTTCAAATCAAAGGGTGACTACCCTTGCACTTTTGAACTAGGAGGTTGGACTAGGCCAAAATATAATTGAAATTGAGATTTAAATGAAAACGATTTGGACAATAAGAGCACTAAATTTTTTTAAGAATGTAGCTAACAATTCTAGAGACAAGCTTTCTCACCAAGAATAACCTTCTAACCTAACAACTATTTCCAAAGTGGCCTTGTAAACCAATTGATGCTATCCTAGAGGGCAAAAACTAGAGATTTAGAGCCAAGATAGGTCTCTAACGATAGAGTAAGAAACCTACTCAAAGACCTAACCTGACTAACATCAATTGAAACTGACCAAACTGAAAGCACAACAGAAACTACCCAGGTGATATACTCCAGGTTAACAGGGTGATACACCTATAACTGGGTGATACTTCACCCTATACCAAGTGATAGACCTCACAATATTTGGGCGATAAACACCAGGCAGGTCAGGCGATAGTCCAGTAGGGGTGAACTATCACGTGATGTTTCTTCTCAAAGCAGGCGATACTGTTGAAAAATTGTTTAACTCTTGACCAGAACTGTGTAAAATTTGCATTTTTGGGTCTGTTTGGTCAAAACTTTCAGTCTGAGGGTTGATGTTTTTGATCTCAATCACAATATCAGCAGAATTTTGGCAAGTTTGCAAATAGTGAGGGATCAAACATGTCTCAAAACATTTGAAACAAGGGCAAAAGCAACCTTGCCAAGACAAACACTTGTGATATCAAAATAAAATTGCACCCTATGAATGCTACCGATTGTTTGTATATTGAGAACATTTACACTGGTATCACACAATCGAAGATAATTCACGTAAATCTATCCTAAAAAGTCAAGGCTCAATACTTACCAACTTAGCCCACAACTTGGTGTCCCCTTGCCTCACACAAAGTGGTTACCCACAATAGATGTTGGCTTTGTCATGGAAGTGTCAAAGACACAACCAAAGGAACACATATGGTGAGTATCTTAAGGTGATCCGGGTTAGTCCACTAGGATCAATCCTTGCACTAAGAAGATAAGAAGCTAAATAAGGTGGCTTCTATCTAAAGGTTCTTAATAAGGGCTTCCGTTCATAACACCCCTCTTGCTCCTCATAGAGGACTGGGACCTTGCGGCCTCAAGAGTACCTTAAGCATTCTTGCTCAATGCTTTCCCCATGGTCACAATCCCATGAGTTACTCACATCAAGCGAAGACAAGTGTTATGTCTACCAAGGTTTTGTGTCCTCGATAGCCTTGAGATTATAGTGAGTTGGAATCACTCGCCACCAAGGAAAATGATGACAAGGTTGTCCCCACTTGGGTCATTCCTCTTGATTGCTCAAGAGCAAGCCCGCTAAAGGATCCTAAACTAAACAAAGAATGGATGATTTTTGAGGTTCAAGGTTTTTGGTTCACCACAAGGGTGAAGAGCATACTCCCCTATCTCAAAAACTTCTCCCAAACACACCAAGCAAAATTTAATTACCCCCTTGCTTCCAAAAACCTTAAGATGGGTCAGGATTTTCTAGTTCACCTAAAGGTGAAGAGCATACTTCTCCTACCACCTCAAAATCTCTTTCACAAGGTATTAAAGTTCCTAATACAATTAGTAAATGCCACAGTTGAAAAGAAAATAAATCACAAACACTTTTACAAAAAAAATTTCTTTTTGCTTTTGTTTATGCTTTGGGCAGCCCTGTAAAAATGTTAGTAGCCCTCTTTGACATGCGGTTTATAGCAATTTCCTTTCAAGCAAAGCTCCTACAACCACAACTTGTTAGACAACTAGGGTTAGGAAAACCAAAATCTAAGTGAAAGCAATGTAGAAACCTGATCAATTTAGACTAAGAAATGTAAATTAACCCTGTTTAAATGCATCAAAGTAAGCCAGCAAGCTAAATGTGATCAAATTCGGCTGATAAAACTCAGAATCTAGCTCTCTGCTGTATCAGGCGATATACCTCAGACTTCACTAGTATCGCGCAACACATTTCCCTGTATCCGGGTGATATACCTTAGTCTGGGCGATATACTGCACAATAGGCAGGTGATACTTCGCACGACACCAGGCGATAAACCTTAATACGGGCGTGCAATTCTTCTATGATGTGAAGTGTCGCACTGGTATTATAAGGTATATCGTGCAATATACCTAAGAAGTGTCACACGATACTCTGAGATAGAAAAATAAAAAGCACAAAATATCCAAAAATTAAGCTAAAAACTTGCCGAAAAATTGACGAAAAATGACAAAAATGCAGAAAAAGAAGGGACAAAGCTAGTCTACTCTGCCCCATGGTGGGCGCCAAAAATTTACAAAGTAGTGCACTTCTATGAATCCTTACATGCAAGGAAACTCAAGAATGAGCCCTCACAAATCGATCCATAGCTCTTTATGCATGGAGTTGCAAGATTATGAATTTGCTCTCAGCTAGAGCTATTGAGCTTGTGACCTTGCTAGTCAACCATACAATGAGAGATTCGAATGAGGACATTGGCAAGAGTGCCAATATCCCCAAAGAATCAAATGGAAATGCAATGCAAGCTAAGAATGAGGATGCAAATGTGCAAGCTATGCTATGAAAATGGAAGTACAAACTAAGCTATTAAATGGAAATAGCAATGTGTTACAACCCTTCCTATTAAGCTAGATGAGTTATTCTAAAGCTTGAAAGTGAAATCTAAGCTATGAAAGCATAAACATGAACTACTATGCAAGAATGGAAACTAAATTATGAAGCAAATGAAGAACTCTAAAATGCAATGCAACAATGATCTCCAAAAAGCTCCAAAGAATTCTTGCAGCATAAAGTTAGCATAAAATAAGTGTCTTAGAATGAGGGAGAGAGCTCTCCTTTTATAAGAAACGAGGTGAAATGGACCATTGAGATTAAGAGGCAAAAAGACTTAATCAACGGTGGAGCTTGAAAAAGGAGCAATCCGTGTGCACAAGTATCCTCCAATAGGAAAATAGGAGTTGACTTTATGTCCATATGAGACAAAAAGTGTTTTTTTCTTTTTTGTAAAAGAGTAATAATACTTTGTTTGTGCAACTTAGGATAAGAAAAAAAGGTGGGGCTTTTTATTTAAATAAAAGGAGAGGAAATATTCCTTTTAATTAAATAAAGACTTTAGGATAAAATGGTTAGCCCATGAAAAATAATCGAAAATGATGAAATTAGGATTTGATCAAGGAAATTGATAATGTTGATAATATTGATTATTGATAAAACTGATTCAGGATAAATAAATCAAATAAATGGGGCCCAAAGTCTAGGCGACCATTTTTGGGTGCATACAATATATTGATCAGTTCAATTGATGATGTACAGTCAAGAGCAATAGATAAGCGGTCATGTTTCGAAGGATAGATCACATATTTCGATTCATCATTAAGATACCATTGGTAGAAGAACGTTTGATTGTGTTTGCTTGTCTGGTGAAAATACTCCATTATGTCCTCTAAGAGTCATGACTATCATAGATCCACTTCCCAAACTAGGTCAAGGACATGCCCCCAGCTAGGTGATGGACTGACTTATTATGAATGAAGAAGGACACAACAAGACTAGGATGAAGACCATGACAAAAGATCAAGCTATGATGGGATTTTATTATGGGTAGATACAATGGATGGTGTATAAACTGGCCATTTTATTATGATATATACATGGTGGGAATGGTGACTAACTAGCCATTTTATTGTGGATATATATAATGAACAGACACACTATAAGAATCCTAATAGATAGAGGAGCTAACTTGTCACACATAGTGCCTGTTTCCAGGTTTTCACCACATGCTTTTATTGCAATTTTCTTTTGATTTTTTTTATTTTTTTGAGTTTTTATTTTATTTTATTTACAAAATATATACATGCCCCTTGCATTGGGATTTAAAGGATAGAACTTCTTGAGGTGTATGTTGTTAAGAGGTTCATCCAAAGGATCTCCCTCAGGTGTGGACAATTGATAAGCCCCAAAACCATAGGCTGTTGTAATTACAAAAGGACCTAACCAATTAGGTTCAAACTTGCCCTTCTTCTCACGATGTTGTTGATTCTTTGGATTCTCTTGAAGGACTAGATCACCCACCTGAAAGTCTCTGATTTTCACCTTGCTATTATACTGATGAGACATACGCTACTGATAGACTTTCAAATGATCATAAGCTCTCTGACAACGTTCATCCAGCCAGCATCATTGACAGTCTTTTGTAGGATTTTAACAATTGTTTTGTTTGACGCCTCAGCTTGGCCATTTCCTTGGGGATAGTATATGGAGGAATAGTTATGGGTGATATGGAATTTTGCACACAGTTCATCCATGTCCTGATTTTGGAACTATTTCCCATGATCAGTAATGAGATACATAGGTATACCATATTTGCAAATGATATAATTTAGGATAAACATGGATATGTGTTTCCCTGTGGCGGTAATCAATGGAACGGCCTCAATCCATTTAGTAAAATACTCTGTTGCAGTGATAATCCATTTGTGACTGTTGGAAGATGGAGGGTTGATTGCACCCACAAGGTCGAGTCCCCACCGACTAAATGGAAAGGTAGTTGTAAAAGGATGTAGTTCTTGTGCTGGAGCATGAATAAGGTTTCCATGTATCTAACATTTCTTGCATGCCCTAGAAAAATGAAAGGAATCTATTTCCATGGTAGGCCAATAATAACCCATACACGTGAGTTTCTTAGCCAAGGAGGGACCACTCGACTGTGTCCCACAAATACCCTAATGTACATCTCATAAGGTAATTTGAGCATCATCATGCTCGAGACATCGTAGGAGAGTACTGTCAAGACCTCGCCAATAAAGGGTGTCAGATATTAGGACATAGCAGGAGGCTTGGTGGAGAAAAGTGTGTTTTTTATTCTAGGATAGGTTAGGGGGCAGGGTATCATTTTTCAGATAAGAATAGATGTTTTCATAAATTGGGGAGTCATGTCCAATTAGATGACATATAATACTCGTATCAAGGTCATCATATGCAGGACAAGTCAGGGATTCCACCAAGAACTCAAAATGGGCCTTGGTATCCTTTATATCAAACAGAGAAGCAATCGTAGCCATTGCATTGGTAGCCTTGTTATCATGCCAGGGAATCTGCTCAAAAGTGATGATCGAGAAATATTGTTTGAAGTCATCAACCATACGTTTATATGGTAATAACTTATCATCTTTAGTCTGATAATCATCATTAACTTGGTTTATAATCAACTGAGAATCCCCGTAGACATTTATTTCAACTACTTTCCATTGTAAAGTCATCTTTAGCCCAATCATCAAAGCTTCATATTCTGCTACATTATTGGTGCAAGGAAAGAGTAGCTTGTAAGATTTCATAATAGTGTATCCTTGCGGCGTGATAAAGAGAATACCAGCTCTTAAACCCTGCTGAGTACATGATCCATCAAAGTATAGTTTCCATGTTTGTGTAGACAAAGCTAAGATGTGTGCATTAGGAAACTCTATGTGTATAGGTTGGTCATTTGTTAAGGGGGCATCAGCTAGCTGATCCGCTATCACTTGGCCTTTGATAGCCTTCATGTCCACATATTCAATATCAAATTCACTAAGTAGCATGACCCACTTAGCCAATCTACCTGTCAATGTTGTCTTGCTTAATAGATACTTTAAAGGATCAATCTTTGCAATGAGCTTGATTGAATGTGACAACATGTAAAGTCACCACTTTTGTGAAGCAAAAACAATGGCCAAACATGCTCTTTCTATTGGAGAATAGTTTAGCTCATAGCCCACTAGGGTGCAACTAATATAATATATGGCTTTTTCTTTCCCTTCATGATCTTGCTAAACTAGAAGAGCACCTAGTGAGACTGTTGTACCTAAAATGTAGAGTAGGAGTGGCTTGCCCAAAATTGGTGACATCAGAGTTGGAGGATTCACTAGATATTGCTTGATTTTATTGAAAGCTTCCTCACACTTATCATCCCATTGGAACAATATATTTTTATGCAACAACTGCTGAAAAGGATGACTTTGATCTGCTAGTTGAGAAACAAATCTTTGGATGGATTGGAGACGTCCCTACAAAGATCTTAACTAACTGATGTTAGTTGGGGCAGCCATCTCCATAATTGCTTTAACCTTTTCTGGATCTACCTTGATTCCTTTGGCTAAGACAATGTACCCTAATAGTTTACCAGATGTGACCCTAAATGCACATTTCTTTGGATTGAGTCAAATCTGATACTTTTCCATCCGGGTGAATATTCTATCCAATACTCTCAAATGACCAGCTCTGTCTTTGGATTTTGCTAAAATGTCATCAACATAATCTTCCATAATGGTATGCATCATGTCATGAAAGATTGTGGTCATAGCTCTTTGGTAAGTTGCTCCAACATTTTTGAGGCCAAATGGCATCACATTCCAACAATATGTACCCCACAGACAAGTAAAAGCAATCTTTTCTTGGTCTTCCGGTGCAATCTTGATTTAGTTATAGCCAGAAAAACCATCCATTAATGATAACATCTCATGCCCAGTTGTCAGATCAACAATAATGTCAATATTTGGTAGAGGAAAATCATCTTTTGGACAAGCTTTATTAAGATCTCAAAAATCAATACAAATTTGGATAGCCTTGTCTAGTTTTGAGACGGGGACAATATTTGAGATCCACTCATCATAATCAATAGCACAAATGAACCCAACATCTAAGAGTTTCTTCAATTCTACTTTAACAATTAGTGCAATGTGCAGATGCATCTTGTGGAGCTTCTGCTTCACCGGTTTAACACCTAGTGCAATAGATAAATGATGCATAATGAGATTAGGGTCTAGCCCGGGCATATCAGCATAGGACCAAGCACAATTGATTTGTCTCTCTTTGAAATTTTTTGTAAAAGCTTCTTTCTTTGATTCTATCAAGGATGCTGCTACTTTAAGAATGCATGGAGACTCCTCTGTTCCAATGTTAAGAGGTACTGTTGGTTCTATAAGAATGGCAAATTGCTCTCGGTATAGATAATTGAGAAGAGTGTCAATCCTTCCATCGTCAGGAACCTCAAAGAATTTTTCACCATCAGATGCATCTTTTCTTTTTACTATTTTTGTATCTAATACTGCCACTGAGTGGTTTTCACCATTAGATCTATTGATTATTTTTATATTTTTATGACTGAAAGGATTGGAACTCTCTCCAAAGTAGGCCCTATCATTGAGTTCTATCAGAAATCTTGACTTGTGATGTCCTGGTGGTAAATGATCCCTGATTCCAAGATAGTCAATGATTATGTCATCATTATGGAAAACATCAAGTTCTAGATGATCGGGAGAATCCCAATCGATAAGTTCGGGATGTACAAGGGGCATTGGATCATTTAGGTCAATTTCAAAGGCAGAGATGGTATTGATGGAAAAGTTGTCCAGGTTTATGATGGTATCAACGAGGTCTATTTCCATACTCTCATCTGATTCGTTTATCGCAAGATAAAGCTCACTTTCCTCACAATCGACAAAAGTAGTATCACATGGGACTAATCCTAGTGAGTCAGTCCTTGAACTCTCTCCCTCATGGTAATTGTTACTATAGTGATGGAAAACATCAACTCCTATTTCTTCAGTACAATCAAATAATGAATCCCATTCATAATCATTTGAGTCAGAATTATCATTATCCCCAAGTCTATCAATGATTCTTTGTATTATCCTTTGTTTCTCTAGATCTACATACATACCATGTTTTCAGAACTGTAAAGTAGGAGCTTTAGATGTCTCATGAAAAGGTGTGATCTTTGCTTTTCCTTTTAGTTCTTTTGGTCCTTCTCCTTTATACCCTAATCCTGTGGTATCTATTTGATAATTTGGACTTTGCAAAATTGGCTTGATAACACCCTCTCTTTGTAACCCGATAGGTCCAACACCTTGGTATCCCATATTTTGTAGCAAAGTATACCCTTTACCATAGACATCAAGTGATATATATTCATGTTTGATATCCTCTTCATTCTTTGGTGACTTAAGCAAATGATTAGCATTATGCTCAGCTGCCTCTTTTGATATAGTTCCCCCACTTATAAATGTGTCATAAACAAGTGTGGAAGGGGGTTCTGATTGTTGTTTAGTGATCAAAGGTCTACCATATGATCTAGGAGATAAAGGTAACTCTGTGATGCAAAGAGATTGACCTAAAGTTTACTCTCCCATCTTTCTTTTATATCTATCTTGATCCCATTAGATTTAGAAGTTGATGCTCGATCACTAGGGTCAATAGGTGTAGTTGCAAAAGATCCAGTATGATTATAAGGTACTAAAGAATCAGATGTCTTCACAGTGTTACAATACTAGAAAGGATTAGTATCTCCTTTGATAGTGATCTCCTGACCATTATGAGGGAATTTTAAACATTGATGATAAGTTGATGGCACAGCTTGCATGGAATGAATCCATGGTCTTCCCAAGAGAATGTTATAGGCAAGATCCATGTCAAGAACTTGGTAAGGTACATCTTTAATTATAGGACCTACTCTGATTGGAAGAACAACAGATCCCTTGGATGACCTCTCTTCTTCATCATAAGCTTTAATTGTGATTTTCTTCTTTGGATCGACAACATTTTCAGAAAATCCCAATGCAAGGACTAATTTCAATGTGCATATATTCAGGCCAGCTCCTCCATCTATTAGTACTCTCTTGATTTTGTGACTCTATACAAGGACTTCAATATGTAGGGGAGCATTATGAGGTTGAGTAATAGCTAAATCATCATTTTCAGTGAAGGATAGATAATGTGGGGTTGTTAAATGTCCCACCATAGCTTTAAATTGATCATGATCTAGATTTGTGGGGACCTGGGTCTCTAAGAGAGCTTTTTCAAGAATATCTTTGTGAGATGGGGATAGACACAAAAGCTCTAAGATGGATATCTGGGCAGGTGTTTTCTTGATTTGTTCCAAAAGATTATACTGGTTGGAAATATTTGGTGTAGACTTTGGGACATAAACATACTTGTTTTGAGAGGTGCTTGGTTTAGATGGGACTCCTTGGAGAGTAACCTTAGATTGGGCATGAGTAGTAACATGGACTGGTTGACTCTCTAAATTTCACCTTATGGTAATGACATTGGCATAGTATTTAGAAGGATGACATTCATAAATGTTACCAACATATCTATAGGGCGTGGTATTATAATTGGCTTGATTGTCACCCTTAGTGTTGGAAGAACCTCCTTTTTCATGCTCAGGAAGTGGATCTTTGAAAGCCGTATGTGATTCATTCGAGGTATGTCCGTCAAAACTAATTTCACCGCTTTCAATTAAGTCTTGAATTGCATTTTTGAGCCTTTGGCAGTTAGTGGTTTTATGTCCTTTTCCTCGGTGAAATTCACAATAATCATTCCCATTCCACCAAGAAGGTTTCACTCTAGGTTCAAAATCTTTAGTTTCAGGAAGTGTAATGAGTTTCTTTGTGATTAACTTCTGTAATGCCGATTTGAGAGATTCCCCTAAAGGAGTAAAATTTCTTCGAGGCGACATAAAAGGCAATCTTGGTTTAGATGAATCTTTGTTGGTGTTTGGATTTGTTGATTGATTGTTGTAGGTAGCTTGAGTACCATTGGCCTTACTTGTGAGATTTAGAAGGGGTTGCATTGGTTTGACATTACGATTATCAACAATCCCATCATTGACAATATTTTTGTTTTTATTCCAGAATTTAGATTTGTCATTGTTATAGTTGTTGGGATTGGAATTTGAAGACCCAACATTGTCTTTGGAATAAATTTTTATCTCACTTTTTCTGACCATGGCTTCCTCAATCTTGATACCATTTTCTATGAGCTGATTGAAGTTTGGTGGACATTGCAATTGTAACCTAAAATTAATTTTTGGTGTAAGGTTATGCACAAAAATATCCATATTTTCTTGTTCAGGAACCGTTCGTGGATATTTGGAAAACAATTGATGCCATCTTTGCAAAAAAGTAAGGAAAGGTTCTCCATTCTTTTGATGTGGATTACAAAGATCAAGCATAGTGACTTCATGTTTGATATTATAGGAGTAATGAGTCACAAACTTGTCAATAAGCTCATTGAAAGATTTGATGCCTGGGGGTAGTTTGGAGAACCATTCCATGGCTTGTCCTCCCAAACTTCATGGAAATAGTCGCATAAGATAAGTGTCATTGTGAGCGACTTCAATACAAGCAACACAAAACTCATGAATGTAGTCTTGTGGATCCGAATTCCTTTTGTATTTGTCAAATTTTGGTACCTCAAAATGAGGAGGGAATGGAATCATTGCTAAATTCTTATCAAAAGGATAAGGACATATATCATCCAAGAAATACTTGTTAGTTGATGATCTAGTTTGGATGTCACGAATTTGTTGTTGAAGCATCTAGATTTGTTGTAGGACGGGATCCAAAGATAACGTGTTTCCTTGAGTGTTTTGGGAAACATTTTGTTGTTGAGTATTCTAAGAAGCATTGGATTGCTGATTGTTTTGGGAAGCATTGTTCTGTTGATCATTTTGAGAAGCATTGGATTGTTGATTGATTTCCTTTTCTCCATGAGTATCTTGAGAACTACTAGGAATTTCTTGATTGTTTACAATAGTTGGTTCTCTAAGATGGGAAATATCAAAATCACTTGGTAGTTTGGCTCCTTGTTGAGCAAGCATGAGGAAATACATCTCTCTATCTAGGTCTAGGAGTCTTTCCATGACATGATAAAATCGAGGATCTTGTGTAGCATCCCTAAGTTCTTGATCTGTGGGTTACTCATCTAATGTAAAAAGTGAAGTTTTCTTAGGAATTCCAGACCAAGGATTTTCTTCATTGCTTTTGTTTCCTTCCATCTTGTCTAGGGATTCTGGATCAATGGTTTCTTTAAGTTTCTGACATTGAGTTTGAACCATAAAAATGTAAAAGGTGATTGTGAGATGAAAGATTTGTGATGAAAAGATATGGAAAGTGTTTGAAAAAGTGTTGAAAATTGATGAGATAACTTGATAAAATCTAAGTCAATAGGAGGTATAGATCTCACTATGATATGACAAAGAAAATCAAGAGATAGTAACCTAAGCAAGTTTGATTGAGGATGATAGATCCTATTAGGATAAACTTACAAAGATCAAAATATGATAAATAAGGTGATGTTTCAACACTAAATTTGGAATTGTAAAGATTGGAAGAAAATGTTTTGATGACTTTTGATGAAGGAAAGATGATGAAAATTGATGAAAATGGTCAAACTAAAGATCAGAGGTCTGTGTACTTCGAATGTTTTTCTAGAATCTTACTAAGGATGAAAATGGGTATCTAAAAAGGTAATTTTAAAATTCTCAAGATCTATGGAAATGCTCTTTGTTGTATATGCACAACAACAAATGCGCATGACAGTTTGATAAATGCATAGCCTAATGAATCAAATGCACAACAATTATGAATTGATGCATGGTAAAATTAATATATGCGTAGAACAGTGTAATGGATGCATAGAAAACTTGTATGAATGTGCAACAACAATGGATAAATGCGCAGGTTTTTGTTTTTGATGGTTTGCAACTTCAAGATTTTTGGAATTTTTGGTATTTCTGTTGTTTTGATTTTGGCAAAGGTAAAAATGCATAAACACACACACACACAAGACAAAAATGATTTTAATCTAATTGTTCTTATATGAATGCACAAACACGCTTACAATCCTAAGGTTGGCAAGGACAGTATCCATTGAATCCCTACTAGGATAATAAAATCTAGCCACGCAAATCCACAGCGGACAACCTAGGAACTTGGAGGCACAAGCTCCTCCTTACAGTGCACTCACTTCTCAGGCACACCAAGTTCTGAATTCAATGGGTCATTACTTCCCAAAGAACTGCTATCTCTACTATGAACCGTGAGTAATGTGGGGTGTCTTCACAGGCTTGGGTGACCCCTTGAGCCAGCAAGTAGAAGGTTTTTTGCCTCTATACAAAAGTTTTTAATAAGAACATATGTTCAAGTGGTTGTGATCAAGTCATTTTCCCAATTAAGGGGGCTCTCCCAATCCTTTCAAAGCAAGGCTTTCACCTCTACTAAGTAGGACTTTAACGCACCACTGGGGTACTGGAGGAGATTTTGGTTGCCACAATGAATTCACACCTGTCTAATGTGAGACTAATCACACTAGCATTTTTTATATACCGGTTTGGAAGGGCTTGACTTTAGCCTGTTACCTGTTGGGTCATTCCTTGGGGTGAGTACCTCTTTTCCCACCAAAGATCGCCCTCTAAAAATTATAACAGTTTCTCTTACACCCAAGGTCCACGAATGGCGAGGGGAGAGGATATGTTGTTATAATTTTGGGATTACAGACAACTTATTAAGCAAAACACAACAGACACAAAATCTATTCTAAAGAAGACACATGAAATTGAAAAACATATCATATTTTAAAAACCCAAACGAGGTTATAGTTTATTTTGCAAACCCCTTAAAAATCTGCAAGAAAAACTGTTAGAAAGTTTGGCAATGGGGTCTTCAAAAATAACGTCCTACAAAATAGCCTAAAAATCTACCAGAACAAGTAGAAACTTGTTAAAAAGGTTAGCTAAAATCAAAACAACTAGCAAATTGAATTTAACTACAATAAATAACATATGTGCACAAACAATGAGCAAATGCCCAGGAAAATGGAATGAATGCACCAGAACGATGAATGTGCAGCAGAAAATAACTAATGCGCAGTGAAGCGGAATAAATGCACAAATATTACAAATGCGCAATAGAAAATTATATAAGCGCAGCAAGATGGAATGAATGTGCAGGTTTTAATTAAAAATGGAAATGCAGAACAGAAAATGCAACCGTGATAATAGAAAATGTATGCACAGTAGAAAATTATGAATGTGCAGGAATCATGGATGAATTCAGAGAAAAGACTTGTGTAAAAATCTCCACATGAAAAACTAAAAACATAATGTTAAAAACGTGGGTTGCCCCACGGTTGGCACCAAAAATGTATGCAAATAAGTTATACTAATACTAGAAATGAAATATTAACTAATCTAAGCCAATAAATCAACCTAATGCAAACACAATGAAGAGTACAAAAGTAAACACAATGAAGAACTAAATATGATTACCTTCACCTACCATGTAGCTTGTCTCAATTGCTCTCCTAGCTTTGATTTCTTGAAGATGGTGAGCTCTCAGATTTCCAATTTGTAGCTCCTTGCCCAAGATGTCACCAAAGTGTGGAGATTTGTATGTATGAGTGCAAAATGGCCTAAGCTTGATTATGAAAAACTAATGGATGAAATGGAAGTGATATGAAGATAATTTGGATGCTTGAATGCTCTATAATACTTAATTTCTTGATTGCTTGATCACTATTAGCTATTCGCTCACAAACGGGAAATGAGGCTCCTTTTATAGAGTTTTGGAGGATCTAAGCCTAGGTGGCACAATCCTACGGTGGAGAGTGAAAGGTGGAAGATCCTAGGGCTAGGATTGACTTGGTTTAAGGAGTTGAGAGAAAGGGGGATGTAGTTGGAATGTGAGAGGGAGAATAGGGATGATGTTCCTCTCACATTGACATGGAGGAGAACAAGGTGGAAGGGAAAGACACATGTCAAGTGTCTCACAAAGACCAAAGAGAGGAAGAGGGAAGGACTTTTTCCTCATGAGGACTCTTGGTACAAGTGTCCCATGAGTCACCTTTGACCCTTAGAGGTGGCTTAAGAAGCCCCTTAGGAATAGGGAATGTTTCTTGACTTGGTTTAAGAGAGGACATGTGGTCATGAGACCAAGTCCTATGAGGCTATATAGCCCTTAAGAATAGGACATGTGTGGGTGAGGATAATTACCAATAAATAATTAATAATTATTATTTATTTTAGCCAAAGTGATGTGTCAGGTGACTAGGTAAGTGAGGTGGACTAGGGGACTTAGTCATATTTAGGTGATTGTATATTTAATTAAATCACTTTAATAAGACTAATTAGAAGACTTAAGATAGAGGAATAGACTATAGTGAATTTACTAAATAAATTGAATAATCTATTTAATAAATAGAGGAAATCATTATTAATTAAATAATAAATATTTAATTAATTTATCAAGTCAATATCAATTAAATAATAACTATTTAATTAATTAATGAAGCCATTTTTAAGTGTATACACAAGCCAAGCAATCCTAAGAAGCAGAAGGCAGAAGCTGAGACCCAGAAGAAAGAAGGAAAAGTAATTAAGAAAGAAGAAGAAGAAAAAGTAGCACAAAAGAAGCCACAAAATCTCTGGAAGCCAAACATTTAGATGTTGCAGAAGAGAGTGATAAGAGATAGCAATCTGAAGACCATAAACATATATTATGAAAGGTATGAACCTGAGAATCAAGCAATAATTGAAGACACAAAAATTGAGCACCTATTAGTTTTCAAAAATAACTTGTTAGAAATAGAAGGAATCATTTCTAAAGAATTGTATAACAAGTTGGAGATTAGAAAAAAAATTGGTACAGTTTGAAGATGAGAACATAAGGAACAAGGCCATAGAAGACATGTTACCTATTGTTTCTATACAAGAAAGGGAGAGAATCATCAAAGTTGAAACCTTTGTTGAGGACCAAGGCTAGACTAGTGAAAATAATGGCGAGACAGTATGACGAAGTCATAGAGGACACTCAAAAGGCACTAGATCAAATTCTAATGAGTGATATGCCTAAGAAGTCTTCACCTCCCAAGGTTACCAAACCTACACCTTTGGAAATGGGAAAAATTTCTAAAATAGATGATGTGTATGAACAAGCAAGCGAAGTTGGTATGCAACCAGACTTCTTTGTCTTTGGTGTGCCTGTGACCCTTGACACCTCGCATGATGTAAATGACCCATTTTTAGACAATGTGATGACAATTGAAGAAGAAGGATAGAGAGAGGAAGAGCATACAAAGGATAAATAGGAAGAGAAGATATAGGAGAAGGATATACAACAAGAAGAAAGGAAGGTAGAAGATACTAAAGCAGAAATAGTAATTGAGGTAAGGGTTGAGCAAAAACAATAATTGGACACCTCCTCTACTCTATTGTTGGCAAGTATGGCCATACCAGCGAGCGCAGATGTGGAGAGCATGGATGAGGATGAGCTAATGAGGCTATCCTTCATGGCTTTTGCTAAGGAAAAAGACAAGTTAGTACAGAAAGGAGACAAAAGAGTAAAGGTGATTACTAGGGTAGTGGAGACAGTGAAAAAATTACTCCCTACACCTATTGTTTTTCAAAGAAAGGATGAAACAGAGAACCTAGGCATGGCATTGGACAACTTTGACAGTCATTGTTGAAGACCACATAGGATAAGGCAAAAAATAGCTTCCTAGATAAGAAGTTGAAAGAAGTTTGTTAGTCCATCTCATGGAACTTGGACATTCTCAAAGCAACTACACTTAAGGCCAAGAGTTGTGTAGCACAAGGAAGAAAAATATACAGTTACTGCATAAATCCTTATAGACATGTGAAGAACATTGAAGATATCATAGCCAAGGATAGGGATACCCTAGACAGTTTTATGAATAGTTGTGAAACCTCTTCACAAACTATACTGGAGATGGATAAGCAGGCATCCAAGATATTGGATAAGATCAGTACTTAAAATGCAGAGAAACGAAGAGTAGTAGATAGATTTGGTTTGTTGAAGAGTTTAATAACTCCTAAGCTAACAATGCTTGAAGCTCATCTCAAAGAGATGAAGAAAATAGAAGGATCAATGTTTATAACTTCTGAGCTAAAGGCAACAAAAAATGCATCCTATGCACTGAATGGACTGATCCATGTTAGTGAACTTTTGATCAAGTCATGGGCTGAGGAAGTGAAGACCTTGGAAGATTCCTTCCAAGATATTCTAAATCTAGTGAGTAAGCACTGAGTATTTTTGTGCTTAGTAGTTTTGAAATTTTGAAAGTACCTTTGCCATTGATGTCAAAGGGAGAGGAAGAGAAGAGAAAAATGAAGAGAGGAAGAGAAGGAAAGAGAAAATAAGAAGGACAAAGAATAAAAAAAGAGAAAAAGAGAAAGAGAAGAAAAGATATGTATATATGTAGAAAGGAGATAGTGCTTAGACACTTAGCCATTTTTCTCTAAGTGTTGCCATCAATGCCAAAGGGAGAGATTGTTGGCAAGTGATATTTTGGGAGCACTAGGGATCACTTAAGGTTTGTCATTTATGACACCACTTATGCTGGAATGATCACATGCAGAGAGTTTTGGTGCTAGAGTCACAATCATGAAAATGACTAAGTACAGAATCATGATAATAGTATATTGTGTTAGAGTTGTAGTCAGTGAGGACAATATATGATGTATTATGGCTTACAAAGTTAGTAGAAGACATTTTGGAATATGTAAGACTTTCAGTTAAGGTCGCACATGTTTTGGTGAAGAGATCGGGAAGATATAGTGATATGAAGGTATGCGAAGAGAGAGAATCAATGAAACATAGCATATGAGCAGTTGTGATGATTGAGGCAAGGTTAGTTCATATGGAAACATGAAAAGTTAGATGGATATTGTATATTGCTGAAAATTTGGTAATATATGATCATTGACCCTATGTTTATCATTTGTATTAGTAATTATTATGTTTTGTAATGCATTTTGGAGAGCCGACTAGATGACAGAGTTTGTATAAGTATAGAGTGTTTTGTGGAAGTGAAAAGTGTGATTGTGATGGTGATATGATGGATGTGAATCTGAGAGTAGAGAGATGTGAGATCAGTATATGACAGAGCTATAACTTGAACTATCTAAGCATAGAAGATGTTTGTATTGTTCACCCTTTTGAAGAACACTTTGTGAAAGTATTATGATTGTAAGAGTTGTAAGCTCACCACCTTTAATAGGGTTTTTGAATACCCCTAATAGGGTTTTGTATTCCTCTAGCAAGGAAATTTACTATTTAATACTCAACTCCTAACAAGGATATTATATTTTAGTGCATAGCTGTGGGTACCATCCCTGCCAGGGTTTTCCCTTGGCCAGGGTTTCCTCGAGAACAAATAATAGTGTCATGAGTTATGTGTTATGTGCTTATGTTCTTTTCACTTATGCATTCATATGGTTTATTTATAATTGGTCGAAGTTTAAATTAAAATTTTGTAATACTGATTCACCCCCCTCTCAGTATTACCTAATCCTAACACTTAGTCACATGATTTTCTAATTTTTCTTCATGTAGAATGGATAAGATGTTGTTACTAGGTACAGTCATGGTGGAGGATTGTGGTTGACTATTTTATGTTGACATGTTGGACATTTTGAGAGTTGGATGCTTGGTTCATGGATGTGATCATGGTGCCATGGATTTTGGCATGACATGATTGGATATAAAGGTAATTATTTGGTGCTCATTAGTTTGGATTCTTGATTTAGTTATGGTGGTATATCTTCTTGGTTGAGGATTATGGTTATTTGGTTTCTTTGAGGAGGTACACTTTGAGTTCTTTGATGGTGTGATGTATTGGTTTATTCTCATGGTTAGAGGATGGCTTTTTCATCATGATGTCATGGATAGCTTGGATACACAGTTTAGTGGGAGCTTGTGATAGTGATGAGGTGGCAATGTAGGATTGGTTCCTAGTTTGGTTTGTATCTTCTTGGTTTGGAGATATGGGTTTTACTTGGTACTAAGACTTTGGTTGTGTGTGGTAGACCTAGAGGATCTTCATGTAGGAGATGGATGTTATGATGCTATGGGTGACTTGGTACTACGATTGAGTGGGAGTTATTGGCATTAATATATTTATTGATTGTTTGTAGATGTTGGAGAATGTCTTAGATCATGTTGCAATAGAAGATTCTTTGATATTTACATGGTGCACTTGTTATATTCATGGTGTACGAAGATGGTTCTTCATGGTGTGTGGAGATGGTTACATCTTGAGGACTCATGGGGTCCTTGGTAGAGGTGTGGTTTATGCTTTCATTTGACATGTTATCCTTGGTTTTAGGATGGTTTCATTATTATGTCATGGTATACTCTTAATATGTATTTAGAGTTTTGGCATGTTATGGAATGTTCATATGGAGCATGGTATATATTTTGTTGAGATGGTTTAGATCATGGTTGTCATATTTATGATCCTGATTCCTAGGTTGGATTTGTGACATTGATCTTGGTTTAGTTTCTTGGTATTGAGTACATTGATCATTTGTTGGATACTTCATGATATTGCTATGTTTCATTTTTATTTGACATGGATTGATTGGTAACAGGTGCTCATGGGTACTTAGAGATAAAGGTGATGTTGATTTTCTCTTGGGATTAGAGATCTATGTGTTGGGATGATTGATGGTTTCAGTAGGAAGACCGAAGAACATTCACCTGATATGGACTTGAGAGGAGTGTGTTCTTAGATTGGTCTTGGTTGGAGACTTGGATATCTTGATGAGCATTCTCATTCCCCACTCTTGGTCTACTTGGTGGTTTACTACTTGAGAAGTATAGCCCTTTGTTTCTTATCAGGTGCATTATACTTATGCTTATCTTTCATGGTTATGGATCTTAAGCTATGGTGTGAGTTCGTTCTGGAGGGTTCATTTGAGAGATGTTTTTGGCATTGGTTATCTCCTTGTGCATATGTTGTTATTATGATATCATCGTGGTTGATTTTTGGGAGATGGTTTTATTGGGCATGTTCCTTGGATTAAGAATGGTTATGAGTTTGATCTTCTTGTGAGAGGCTTACATCCATGATTGGTTATATGGTAAGGTTTGGGTGTTTTTGTGGCTTCTTGTTTGGGGTTTTATGGAGGAGATCATACTTGGCACAGTTGGCATCTAGAGGTGTGTGTAGAAGGACATGATACAGGTTATGATTTGCATGGTCTCTTTGGTATTGGTTATCTTCCTAGATGTTCGGTTTCACTTACATTGGTTTTGAGATTGGTTGGAGTTTATGATCACTGGCTTGTGTTCATGTGTGACATGTGAGAGATGATATGGTTATTCCTTTATCTATTTTATTTATTATTTGTGGAGAACTTGGGAGAGTGTTGGAGACTTGTTGTGAGAGTTGTTCTTGCAGGATATTGGTTTATATGTTGCACATTGTTGCAGATGTCCTTGATACTAGATGGATTCCCTTCTATGAGATGTGGTGAGTGGATTGATTTTATATTTGACATTACCTTTGCAGTGGGAGCTTCTTGGTGTGTATGTGGTAGGTATTTCTCTTGAGGCTTGTGGTTGCAGGTTACATGTTGGATATGTTGACTTGGGATTCACTTGGTATACCTTAGAGGTATGGATAGTTGGATGGGTAAACACTTGTTGTGGGTGTTATTTCAGCTATGGTTTTGACAGCTATGGATACATGTGATTACCTGATTACCTTTGGATTGAGTGTTTGTGCTTGGTATATCAGTTGGTACAGGATTTATGTTTCTTATGTGATAGGTTGGGTGGATTTCTCTTTGGATGGCTTCTATGTATGTCATGTGGCTTTGGCATAATAGGAGCTGGGATCATTCATGTATGAGATGGTGGATACTTTGATTTTGTTTCGGGTACTTGGATGAGCACATGGTGTACTTTGGTTCATGATGGTGTATGTGCTAGGAGGGATTGTTCCCTTGTTCATTTATGTGGCTACATATTGACCTTTATGCAATGTATACAAAAAGTGGGAGATTATTGAGAAAATGGTGTTGTACACCTTGCATAATAATGTTTATTATTGTATTATTTCATTTTATTATGTAAATGTTGCACGTAGATGTATGTGCAACATGTAGGGATTCCCATGGAATATTCTTTGTGAGTTGTATTGTAACATTGTGATATTATTTGATGTAATTATTTAATACTGGGGAAATAAAGTAAATAAAGTACCCAATATTAAATGTGGGTCAATAGGGTTTGGTAGCACATGGTTTTAGCACATGATTTATGTAATACCACTTGGTGGTTTTGTAGGAGCTTGCTTCTATAAAAGCAACCACAAGGGTAGTTTTTGAGGTAAGATAGGTGGAAACAGGTTAGCCAAAGGTAGCATTTGTGAAGGTTGGAAGCATGACATGAGATGTGTGGATTCATGCTTGTTCACATGGATTGCTTGGTTGTGGCTAGGGATTTGAAGGCTTTTATGGTTGTATTGCAATGGTATTTTTGGTGAATAATACATGGTGATGGATTCTTTTGGAGGCTAGGTTTTTTCCCTCATGAGGGTTTCTTGGGATATATCTTGTTTCACATTTTTGTGGGTATGTTGTTTATTCTCTTGTGTGTGGATTTCTAAGTGTTTATTTGTTTCGGATCTATAATGGGTTATGTGGAAATGTCATATTGTTGTATGCAAGTTTCCTATCAAGTTAGAGAGATCTACGATCAGGAAAATTTAGGATGATGATCTACGAATTAGATCTAAATGGTTAAAATAGAAGGAACAAGTTTCAAGAAGGTTCAAGTTCTGAGGTGAAGGTAAAATGTTTTACCGAGATATAGATACATTGAATAAGTTTGTGAAATGAATTGAACGACTGAGATTAATCAAAGGAAAATGTAATAAAAGAGATTAACCGACAAAAGAAAGTCTATATAAAGGATGAATTTGTATAAACGAATAGATGACAAACTGAAGGGTTGATAAGTCACAGACTGATGTAGTGAAGAAGGAAAAGATAGATTATGAGTCAGAAAGAAGAATTTGATGAAGTATTGAAGCCAGTGGAAAGTGAAGGATTGAAGTGAAGATAAAAGAGCACATAAAGGATCTGATTATGAAAAGGATAGTTGCAAATCTATAGGTCAATTTATTTACTGTTGCTTATTAGCATATGTAACAGAGAAATCTCTTAACTGAGTGGACTTAACAGTCTTATTGTAAAATCCTTGCAAAAGGTAACAGTCTAAAGAGTGTTCAAAGTCCTTTTACTAGGCCACTCCTAACAAGATGAAGACCCTAATATATATGAGGTAAATCCCTTGACTGGGTCACACCTAACAGTGTGTATTGTAATCTTTAACCAGATTGGCTCTTAATTGAGCATACTTTAGAAGAGTATTTTATTTAGTGGGTGACAATTCCCATAATGGTTTTTCACAAAGTTGGTTTTCCACGTTAAATACTGGTGTTACATGTGATGAATGATTTATAGGTTTGATTTATTTATTGTTGAAGATTATTTACTTTTGTCAATAAATAGTGAATTATGTTTGATTAAGTTAATTAGAGAAAAAAATTATGGTACAGAGAATCAAGGATTACTGATTCACCCCCCCTCTCCGCAATCCAACACTAACATAGACAACATCTATAAAATCATTACTCTTTGTATGACTTGCCATTATTGAAAGTGGGTAAGTATTCTTTAGTGATAACTTATTCAAATTTCTAAAATCCACACAAATGTTGGTTTCTTCATTCTTCTTATGTATATGAATAATATTAGCTATCAATGTTGAATGATGGATAGGAAAAATTATTCATGTGTTTAACATTTTCTAGATTTTAGAAAGAATGTTACTCAAAATCTTTAGATTGTACTAACTTTTATTTTTCTTGTATGGTACAACACCAAATTTGAGAGGAATGCCATGTTACACCTCCTTCATACAAAAAAAATTAATTCATCATAATAATAAGCCAACACATCTATGTACTGTAATAAAAATTTCATAAACTTGTCCTTTTCTTTGATTGTGCAACACTTTCTGATGTTGACCATCTTTGGATCAACTGACCCTAGATTACACTTCTGAACCTCCATTGTTGAATCAGCTTTAACTGTTGTTGTCATTTGACATAGCGATCATGCTTGTCAAATACTTTTTGAAGAGAGACCAACCCTTTGGGAATCTTATTCGCTTTCAATGACAAGATTTCATCATCGGTCTCTTGATCTTTCTTAGAAATTTATTCTCAAGGAGAAGAATCACTACCTTCAAAATAAAAATCATTGAAATTTTCTTTTATTTCAAGAAAATAGGCAATATGATGTTTATCATTAAAAACCTATTAGTGATCAGAATTATCAGGAACACTTGATCAACAAACTAATTCAATAGTATACTTATCTCTACTAAAATATTTATTTGGGATTAAGAGGGTAACTGATGTTGGCAAAGAATCTGCTCTATCATTGAATTCCATTGGAACCACAAATATATTGAATGCACCAAACTCTTGAATGCAGTCTCAAACAAGATTTTAGTAATGTTTCAACCTTTCATTCCTTTTTTGATAGATATTTCTCACATGAAAAATAATGAGTTTTGCATCACTTGTGCATGAAGATTTTTGTTTCCTTTCTTTTGGGCAACATCAATTTCTAACAATAATGACCCATATTTAGATGTATATTTAGTATTATTAAACTGCAACTTGACATAAAAAAGGAAAAATCTTTCATGGTGGGCATATGAGAACTATCTTCACTCTAGATCCATAAGAATCACAGTTACCATCAAAATCCAAAGTCCAGATATCGTTTGGATTATCAATATTAACACTCAAAATCTTGAACTTATTCGCTTGAATTAGTTGACTCATTAGAATCTATAACGTGTTCTTCATTTGCATCATAGTACAAAGATTCAAAAAATATTCAATATATCTCGAAAGACTCAAAGAGTATTTTCACTTGTGGATCATCATATTTTACTATAGAAAACTTGTTTTCCCTTTCAGGGAGAAACTTATGCATTACACCCTTGATAAGTATTTTGGCTTTTCACATAACCATGTTGTTCTCGCCACTAACATCTTTACAAAAATTACATTTCAACAATATCTCATATGAAACTAGGAAAGCTAAAACCATATCTTGATCTTCTTATGAGGGAAAGCTAAAACCATAAATTAAGCATCTTTTATTTTCCCTATAAGAGGCTCTTGTTTGTTCTCCATTGAGAAACATCTACCAAAATTCTTTGTTAAGGTTAAGCCTAATGCATTTTCCACCATAGGTAGCATCACATTATTAGAACACCTAAATTAATCACACAATTATGATCTTGTATACATTAATCAATAAGGAAATATAGAAAGGCTTTAGTTTTCCAGGTATAGATGAAGGAGTTGTGACAAGGTTGTTTGGTAAAGAATTTGGCTCAAAAGAAGCTAATGTAGTTTGGGAGGAACTTTGAACATGATGAACTTCCTTGTATTTGACAAGCTTAACAAGTCTATCACATTGATTAGGATTAGCTTGTAGATACTCAATTTTAGACATTTGAATCTTCATCTTCTTAGCATGATCTATGATATCAAAATCTTGAAAAGAACTTGCTAAAGAAGTTGTGGGATTCTCATTTTGGGGTTTTGGATTGGATACACTTGTTTTTGGTGCAATGAAACAAATAGGAGGATTAGGCGTACTTAATTTTTTAATCCCCTTGGTATCCTTTGGTAGGACTGGTAAAGGAGTTTCCCTCTTAGCAAGAGTAATTAGTAGACAAGAACTATCATTTTCCTTATCTCCGTCATCTTTTTGATGATTGAGTTGACTTTCTGAATACGTGAAAGTAATGTAAGCCTCACCATAAGAATCTTCTTCTTGTTCTATGACTTCTTTATAATGCACAAACTAGATATTTGAGTCACCAACTACATTTACTTCCTCCTGAAAGAGATTAGCAACATCCCTTTGACATTCATATGGGGCAAAAGTACTTTGTTTAGATTCATAATAACCCACTTCTGCATTTGATGGAGGTTCTTCTAGAGAAAGCCTCTTTGGTGCTGGAGGAAGCTTGTTCTGGTTTCTCATAGCATGGTTGAAATAATTATTCAGACAGGTTCTCCTTTAATGAATTTTTATCTAAGTCATGATATTTACAAATGTTAGGTATCTCTATATTTATAATTTGTTGGCATGCATGTGAGGGCCACCCATGTACCTTGGGAGGAGGAGATGCCATGGTCCCTACTATTTTAACGGGTTGGTGGGAATTCAACTATGGCATCAAAAAAAAATTCATTCAAAACAAAGATTCTAATGTAGGATTGAATCGCTTTGTCCTCCTAAATTTTCCACTCCATAGGCATTACTAGTAGAAACTATTAACTTGTACCTATAACCAAAAGCACAAGTATAAAAAATATTTAAGCATAAGTTGAAGAGATCTAGACTAGATCAAGAGCTTGAAGTAGCACTACCAATAATTTACCTTTAATAATTGATATCATCCAAGTGATGTATGTGGAAATTATTCATTTGAATCAATTGGTCCAATTGATGAAGTAGCCATCAGTTAAGCACCAATTTAATGTTGTAGTAGTTGATCCAAAATTAGGAGCAATTGGTTATTCTTGTAATGATAGGACAAAGCCCATCCAATTCAATTAGGGTTAATGCAATCGGATTGACTTTGTCGTTCCAATATTAGGAGTCCAAAAGTGGATGATAATAAATTCTCTTATTATGTATAGTCATGAAATTCTATGGAAGTTTTGCAATTGTGTGGGCTACTCTTTTGGTTTTTCAACCTAATCAAATTGGATTGGCTCTATTTTTCCAAAAACTATCCTAAAGAGGTCCTAGCTTTGTTATGCCAACACATGCACCTCAAAACATAATACTAAATTAAGATTGCATGAAAACTACTTATTTGAGGATTGAGCAGTGCTAGACCAAAACAAATATTTGAAAACATATCATAGACGTGTCAAAAACAAAATGCCCAAATTTTGAAGGCCAAATGGGTTGGTTGGAGACCATTATAAGCTTCTCCTTGTTCGAGGGGTGACACTTATATAACACCACAAATATTTCAATCACACCATTTCAAAAATAAAAATGCTACCCAATTTAAACTTTATCAAACTTGTAGAAATGGGTAAGATACCAACATACTCAAATGAAGAAATGAGGAGGTTCAATGACATTTGATATGCAAGTTTAAACAAGATTTTCTTTCGGTTCTTATCATAGTGCCTTGATTACATTGAGAGATTCTTTACCCTCTTGTGCAAGACCATTGTTGTTGTTGTTGTTGTACCAAAACACTCTTTTGTTGGCTACATTGAATCCTTGCAAGTTATAGGCATACAATGCAAAGTCATTGTGGTTGCACTTGACATGGTGTTATCCTTTCTTTACTTATTATGAAATGTTCATGCATATATCTTTCCTTGAGATATTGCAATGTGTTCCTTATGAGTAGTTATTATGCTTGCATATTGATCCCAACACATTTAACTTTTTTTTAGTTTATGTAGAACAAAATTTCACTGGCCTACTTACACTGCTATTGATGCTCTCATGTTGTTGCACTATCCTACATACAAGACCTTTGTTAAAGATCAATCCAGTTGGAAAAGTGAACTCCAAGTTGGTTACTCTGAGTCTTGAGTGTGTATGCAATCAAGAATGCTTCTCAAATGGTTTCCTCCTTGCAGCTTGCATTTGGTAGCCTAAGATTTATATATTGAGTGGAAAACTTCACTAGCAATGACAATAATCATGAGTTAAAAAAACCAATGGACAATCAACCTTGCAAATAAAAGCTTCTCAATAGGTTGGATTTGACGTCACGTCAAAGCAATTGATATTTAGTAGAAAACTTTGCACCTTGCTAGTTAACAAATTTATTTTCTCATAAATTCAAAAACAACGAATGACTCTATCCGCCCAAATGAGAAACTCAAATTAACTAAAAATTGGGTAAATGATAAATTTTGTTTCCCCTTGAATTTTGACATGATACATCTCCCACTTATCATTTTTTTGTATTTTTTAATATATAAACTTTGGCATGCTTTTTAACCCAGAAACAAAAAGGTAACTAATGCTTCTCCATCACCATGTAACAAGCACTAAACAACTATTGAGAACTGAGAATATCAAAACTATTTGGATACATGTCCTAAACAATCTTTTATTTCTCTCAACACAAAGATTGATGACTTTTAAGACACTTGTCCATCACCATGTAACAAGCACTAAACAACTATTGAGAATTGAGGATATCAAAACTATTTGGATACATGTCCTAAACAATCTTTTATTTCTCTCAACACAAAGATTGATGACTTTTAAGACACTTCTCAAAGTAATGATATCATTGGTTTGTAACACATATATTAGTAAACAATAAAAATAGATACCTCTGGCGCAACAAAAAAAATAGTAAATAACTATAAGCAAAGATCAGATGATGAAGGGCATTGCCCAAAAGAATTAAACACACAAATTAAATATTCATAAAAAAAAATGTTCCACTTTTTGCACACATAAAAAAGAGAATATCAGAGAACACCAGCCAAAATTTTCCCTTGAATTAAATTATTCAAACTTTTTTATGATATGGCAACATAATTATATCTATCCTTTTGAAACATAGGAACTTGTAAAAGATAGTCCTTGAAAAAATATAAAAAATTAAATAGAAAACCATTGAGACTAAGGTGGTGGGGCCACATTAGTTTGAATTATTGGGGGTGGTTGAGATGTTGCAATCTAGTCCTTGAAGTTTGTGTAGGTCTTCAACATTGGAGATAACTCTTCATGTCTAGGGATCACTATTGACTTCATCCTGAAATCCCAAATTGTCTTTCTGGCTCTGATTTTATCTATCTTAGCTTGGAGACTTGCAGGTTGGTCAACATTGCAATTCAGATAGGTGTTGATATTTGACAATTTTTGCAAATTATCTTTCCAAAATTCCTTCTTGTCAGACAATCAATGATACTCTAAAATTGTTCTTTTATTTCATCCAACATTGCATCTTCATTGTTGTTTTTCTTCTTGAGTCTGTAGGAAACACTATTTTCCAACTTTATTATCTTTACATGAATTTTGTTACATTCCTTCAAAGCCTTATTCAAGTCATACATACATTTTTGACAACTTGCCCTCTCCACTTCAATGCTTCAAACCACATTATGCAACTTATGTCATTATTTATATGTAGTAGATTGATTCCACAACCCAAAGTGCACATCAGTCTTCCTTACCTACATTCAAGGAGGTTGTGTAACATGCACATTATCAATGTTCTCTCGAATGCAGACTGTCAAACATGGACAATAGTGGAAAACATTTGCTTCATTCCCAATATCATAGGTTGTGCAGTCAACTATACTCTGGAGAAATTAAAAGATCACATGATGATGTAGATGACATATTATAGTTATATTAACTATTGTACATGTTAATGATAGTTTGCCAATTACACTCATTTTTAAACTATTCATGTTTTCAAATTTATAGTAGTCAATTTTATAAAAAGAAGGGCATATATTTTATTTTGAGAGGAACTCCATAACATATTATTCACCATTTCCATATTTGATTTCATGAACAATTAAGCTAAACTAAATTATAAGTCTTCTTCCCATCATTACACAGTTTTTAAGTCTTATTCTCATATGGTTGGGCAAGATCATTCCACCAGTGCTATGGTGTCAATTGTGGGTTTTGCTAGTTCTGCCTCTGTGGTTCTCGATGCCATTTTAGTTCCATCTTTTGTGGATGTTGTCAACGGTGTTGTCCCTTCCACTATTGTTTCAAAGGGTGTTCCTTTTTTTGTCTCAGTCAAAGCTAGTTGTTGGTTCTGATTTGATACTTGATCATTTTGTTGGGTCTATCCCTATTGTTGGTTGTAATAAGGTCCTTGCTCATGTGTATGCTGGTCTTGTCTCTATTCTTTCTTTCAATGATGTATCTAGCCCTAAATCTACAAGTTTTGTTGGCTCTGCTAGCTCTTCGCTTTGCGCTGACCTTTCCTCGAGGGTTTTTTTTGCGTTAGATTCGATGGTTTGGCAGGTTAAGGCTACTAAAGTTGAAGAAGGCTAGATTACGGTCAAAGGTAAACATTCTAAGAGGTATTCTCCTCCTTTTGATATGACCCTTTGATCCCATAAGAAGGGATCCAAAGGGAAATCCTAATGTTGGACGGTTGGTCCTAGTTGGGGGACTCTGTTGTTTTCTTCCCCTTTGGGCAGTTGGAATTTTGTATGCCTACTCTTTCTAGATTGCAAGTTTTTTGAGGTATTGGTTGTGTTAGGCTGCCTGTTGGTCTCCAATGATCTTTTTTGTAATGCAACCCTTCGTTATGGGGGGGGGGGGGGGGGGGTCTCTAGTTTTGTTCCCCTTTTCTTGGCCTTGTTCTGCCTCATCTTTGTTATGATTCATTTTGTGGCTATTTTTTAATATCTTTAGTTGTGGATTTTAGGTCCCTCCTAAAACCTCCCTTGTACAAGGTTTCAGAGCCCCTTCAAAACTTATTTTCACTCAATAAAAAACTAAATTAAATTATAACGATCTTGCATTATCTATTTAAACTCTATAATTAGCATTAGTAGAGTTTTGACATACATTAATCTTCATTGACAAGAAAAGGAATAACTAAAAGAGAGTTCTTACAATTATCTCATATTTTAATACAACACTGAGAGCATTCAAGCATGCATATCACTTATGCAAAAATAATTATTTTCTTCACGCAACAAAGTAACATTTTAATTGAGCATCACAAGCATCAACAAGGAATCCCATCATCTTAATCATCTCATATCATTATGAATATTGATTTTAATGTATAGTTCACATAAACATTCAAATAGTATGAGCCCTCAATATACAGGGGAATGATATAACTAGGACAATAATATGACTTTAGATTTTTATTCACACAATTCCCTCAATAGCGAGTGCTTGTATTAATTTGGTACATAGATATACATCTCTTCAATTAATGAGCTCATCATGTAAGCACAACATTTCCTACTCTAAGATCAAAACCAACCTTAAGCTATTTTCCATCAGAAATCCATCTCTAGTAGTAAAGCAAAACGAGTTCCCTCCTTCCATATTGAAGCTAGTAGTAATTAGAATGTATAAATTGAAAGCTAGGCAAAAACCTCAATAAGACAAAACAAACAAAAACAAAACTGTTCTTCCACTCTTTGGCAAGAACATCACTGCTCTGCAACCCTTGTTTTAAATCAATTCCTCCCTTCAGTTTTGATCTAAAAAAATTTGGTATCATAAAACTAAATAAATAAAATCAATGAATTTAAACTTGTCTGTGTTCAATTTGGATTACTCTTGAATATGCATACTTCAAATTTACCAGTTTCATCCCTACCCCTATTTGTACACCTAGAGCCTTCAGTTGAGAATCATTATAGGGATTCAACACAATTTTGTTTAGTAATTTTTAGTACAACATAAGAACCCCATCAAATGGGAATCCCTCGAAGTTTCTCCAATAGACGATATGACTCACTGATCCTTAAATTTGCTTTGAACATAGTGCTAAACTTTACATTTCAAAGATTTAGAATATTAAAATATATCTATGAGGTTAACAATATTCTCCACAAATGAATATTCTACCATGTTTCATAGTAACTTCCTTCTCACAACATATTTTATTCATAGGCATTGGGATTGGGTTTTCTTTCTCTTTGATGATTATATCTTAGGTTGAATTCTCTAAGCTAGGTTCAATTCAAACTTAAAAGAGTGATTAATCTAAACATGATTACAAGAATATTATCGTTCAACTACAAAAAAGATTGATACTAGCATATATATATATATCTTCAATAGTCCATATAAAACGCGTTGAAAGAGATATTTTTGAAGCATCTAATGCACTTGGATATATGACAAATTGAATTTAAAAATAGGCAACTAAAAAAAGATATCTCTTGATATATTTTATAAAAATTATTAAAGATATATGTACTAGTTTAATTTAATTATTGATAATTGTTAAACTACATTTTTTATTGTTTGTGCTATGTTTCGATACTATTGAATTGACATTACATATCATGTAAAGAATTTGAAGTAAGTTAGACTCTTTGTAATGTCTTGTCAGGGAACCCAGGAGAAATAAACATAAACCATGTTACTAAGTTTACAAAATATTTTTTTTCTTAAGAGTTTACAAAAAAATAATAATAACAATGTCGAAGCAATATAACATAAGACAATACATACTTTTAAATGTAACTCATTTACAAATTACAAGTCTCAAGGGTTCCATAATGTAGAATCACAAAAATCTTAATTAATTATTTAGAATAAGTACACTTGTACATCTCCTAAATGAATTCATATGTACAACTGATATATCATGAAGTACATAATGAATCATCATCCACTACACAAGTCGCAACGTATGCAATAACAAAGTACATATATAACATCCTGAAAGATCTCACACTTGATACAATAATATAAGATACAAATATAAACATCATAAGATAGATATGAACAAGCCTCCAAATGAAGAACAAGAAGAAGGTAATAGCAACAAGGATCATCCAGGACAATCACGAACGTCGGGATCTGAAATGGTAAAAGAATTACTACCACCCAACCACATGGAGCCAAAGGTCCATTCCCACTATGTTGAGGAGATAACAATAGACCCCACTCAGATATCAAACACCAAAATTGTCCAAAGCAACAAAACTAAGCAAGGGATCCTGAAAGCTCTCTATCTCAAAAGGTAGAACAAAACTACAAAGGTAGTACATATTAATCCAAAGGCAACCAGCACATGTAGGATACCTAAGATGCATATAGGGAAGTGTCATTACATGAATAAACTCTAGAGTTATCGTGGTAGTCTCTCTGGACCCTGACCCCCTAGTGACTTTATGCGATATCACTAACCTCTCATACAAACAAGGGTACTAACTATGCAAGACCTCAATCAAGCATCTTCTCCCACTCTCATCCTAGCCTATACAAGCACTCAAGACATGGGAAAGGAACACATAGATCTTATTAATGTATCTCTCCTAATCAATTTTATTATCACTTATTAAGTCAACTTACAACGAGTTACCCTGGCAGCCTCTTAGGGCCCCAACCCCCATTGCAAGCCACTCCCCATCTATACACTTAGATAACCTACCTAGACTCATAAATCATGAATAAATCTCATAAGTCACATAAAAGTATAATGATCAAATCTCAGTTCCACAAATCATAATGAACAACAACTTGCTCTCAAAAACATAACATTAAAATAATAATAATATTGATCATCAAATCAATTCCTTAGTACAACAAGAACTCACACTAGTCCTCAAACCATAACACCATAAATCCATACGGGTCCTCAAACCAAAACATCATAGAAACATACTCTCTCAAAGAGCTCACAAAATAATGAGCTTAAGAAATCTGGCTGGGTAAAATAATTGTGACCAAGTCAACATCACAAAATACTGAAAATACACGTCACATAGACATCAACAAAAAATACTAACCCCAAATCTCTAGTAACAATTCCTATTAGCCAACTTAATGCTACCCATACCAATAGTCAAACACAACAACAAAAAACTCCAATAATAAATACATCAAAATTTAAAATCTCATCAAATAAAATTATTATTATTGTTTTTGATTAAAAGGAAAAGCAAGTTTTGAAGGGGCCCCAAAACCCTTTACATCCAAATTATAAAAAGATTTTCAATAAAGCTCACTATACAAAATGTTGATATTTTGTAGCTTCAGTTGAATAAACACTATGAGTCAATACTAGTGAAGATATGTATATATATATTTAGTATATATGAGATGTATATGTATACTTAAATATATATATATGTATATATAAATATTATTATTTAAATATTAGAGAAATTAATATAATACTCAAGAGATGTGTGTGTGTGTGTGTGTGTGTGTGTGTGTATATTGTCATTATATTAATTACATATTAATGAATAGACACGTTAATGAAGGGACATGTCTCTTCTTGGCTCATTCTCAATATAAATGCAAGAGATTGTTGCATTTGGAAAACACATACAATCAGATAGTGTTATTACATTTGCAATGATCTTAAAACCTTAACATGGTATCAGAGCCAAGTTGCAAATGTAAGAGAGTAGTTTGTTGATGGTGAATGTGTGATTGTCTTAGAAAATACAGTCTCAGTACGAAGACCATATCTCCCAAATGCACCGTTGGATTTTGCTAAATTTCAGATATGTTGATGATAAACCAATTTACAAGAATCTCACCAGAGCGATTGAAGAGAAAATTATAGGTTCAAAAGTTATGACCGACTTTGTATGGGTCTATAATAAAAAAGAACTCTGAAAAAGAACAAGGTTCCTTCTTTAAAAGCCTAACCACTTGAAGGGAGATCTAATAAGATTGAAGGTTGTGATAGTGTATAGAACCTTTGGATATTAGATATAGTTCATGTGACGAGTTATAGCAATGTTTGAGAATGATGACATCATTTTGTGAATTTGCATGATATTTTCTATATGGGCTCACCTTACAGAATGAAATACTTGAAATTTATAAAAGATAAGTATTTCATGTTTTATTAATGCACATAATTTTTGAGTTTTTTAATTCATGCTATACTATTGGTTATTAAAATATTGTATGCTTCTATCATTGGTATTTTCGGTCGAGATAGTTTAGCGAGCTATTTGTAATCTCTCTCTAACAGACCTTCAGGACAGAAGCACAAGATAATTGCATTCAAGGGAGAAAGAACTTGATGCTTGCAAACGAAGTGATGATTGAGACTAAAGGGAATCAGGAATTTCAAAAGAGTTCAAGAAGTTGATAAACTTGAGCTTCAGAGGGAGCAGATGGTTTAGTCAACTTGTGACAATCTCGATCATATTGATTGAAAGGGAGTTCACTATTGAAGGTGAAACACTTCTGAGGTAAACTTGATATAATTGATTATTATACTAATGAATCATGAATGTTTTTAATGGGCCTACCCCCTGTGTAAATCATGAGGAAGTGACGACTTCCAAATGATTATCACTTGTATTTGCAGAAGTTAATGGAAGGTGACGATCTTACAATAACTTAAATCATGATATACATTATTTATAATGTTGAAACAGATCATGATGAATTAATGCAACAACTAAGTGTCAGATGTCATTAAGTTGACGGCCTATGAGTTGTTTGCATAAATATATCTTGTAAAGCAACAACTAAGTGTTAGATGTCATTAAATTGACGGTCTATAAGTTGCTTGTATAGATACATCTTGTAAAGCAACAACTAAGTGTTAGATGTCATTAAATTGACGGTCTATAAGTTGTTTGCATAGATATATCTTGTAAATCAACAACTAAGTGTTAGATGTCATTGACGGTCTAGGAGTTGTTTGTATAGATATATGATAGGTATTTGGTGAATATCATGTGTTGATATTTTACAGGCCAGTACCTTATTAAGTACTTGGTGAATATCATATGTTGATGTTCTGATAGGCCAATACTCAGAGTATTTGGTGAATGTCATGTGTTGACATTCTGATAGAACAATACTCAAGAGCTTGTGGATAGAATCGTCGATGGAGGCAATCCACCTGAGAACTTGTGGATAGAATCACCGATGGAGGCAATCCACATATTGAGACTATGTTTCTATTGATTACATCTTGAGGATGATGCTTTTATTTCTTACATCATATAATTGATGTTGTCAAGTGTCTTAAGTGTTGACATTGGATTGATTTATCCTCCCTAGCTAAGAGGGAGTGTTGATATTTTGTAGCTTCAGTCAAATAAACACTATGAGTCAATACTAGTGAAGATATGTATATATATATTTAGTATATATGAGATGTATATATATATATATATATATATATATATATATATATATATATATATATATATATATATATATATATATATATATATAATTTAAATATTAGAGAAATTAATATAATACTCGAGATATTATATGTATGTATGTATGTATATATGTGTGTGTGTGTGTGTGTGTAATAATAATTGTCATTATATTAATTACATATTAATGAATAGACACGTCTAATGAAGGGACATGTCTCTTCTTGGCTCATTCTCAATATAAATGCAAGAGATTGTTGCATTTGGAAAACACATACAATCAGATAGTGCTATTACATTTGCAATGATCTTAAAACCTTAACACAAAACACTGCCAAAAGACCAACATACACCCAAAAACTAGAAAGACCTAAAAACTAGAAAATTACCCTTTGGGTCCTTTCTTATGGGATCGAAGGATCATGTCGAAAGGAGGAGACTTCCTGGAATGTTTACTTTGGACAATAATCTAACCTTCTTCAACCTTACTAGCCTCCTCTTGCCAAGACAATGAATCTAACATTGAAATGCCCGAAGAGAGACCAACGCAAAGTTAAGAGCCAACATTAAGAGAAGAGCTAGCAAAACTAGTTAGTTGTGGAGAACCTAGGCCAGAGACAACTGTAGAAGGAGGGATCCGCATAGAGACAACACCAACAGATGCTCCAAGAGTGACCTTGACAATACCAGCATCAAGAACAGATCCAACTGAATCAGCAAAACCGAGAGGGACAATAGTCTCGGACTGATAAATTGGACTACAAGTTGAAGCAACAGCAGAAGGGACAACAACATTCACAATATCACTAGATGCGATATCAAAAGCAGGAACCATGGGAACAAAACCAACAGAGCCTGAATTCGGCTACAGAGAAGGATCCTTCCCATCTGATTGAGAGGAACTCTTAACTGTGTAATGTTGAGAAGAGGCACCATTCCACCAAGAGGAGGGCTTCTTCAACTTAACTTTCTAAAAATCACATTTAGCTGCAACATGCCTAGTCCTGAAGCATCTTCTACATATGAAGAGAGTCCCTTCAAAGTCCATAGGTTGAACCCAGGAACCCTTCGGAGTCGAGAGCTTGACCTTTGTCAGCAAACCCTTAGAAGCATCAATATTGACCAGAATACAAGCATATGTAGAATGAAGGATATTAGAAGAATCCACATTAACCATAAGAAAATCTCCCATGGCCCGACCCACTTCCACTAGGAGAGGATCCACCCAAAGATGAAGTGGGAGGTAAGGGAGTCCAACCCAAATAGACATTTTACAAAAGGATTCAAACGTAGAGTTGAAATCCTCATGACAGGCTTCATCATCAAAGGAAATTGATTCTCCGAAGTAAAAAAATATTCACAAAGAATAATCTTTCTTTCATTCACACTATCAAACTTGGCAATAAAGAAACCTTTAGCCAAAGGGAAAATCTCAACTGAATCTGAAATGATGGGCTTCCAATACTTAGAGATCCAATCATGGAGCCTTGAGAGACTAGGTTAGAAACCCTTAAACCAACATATAATAGCAAGAGATGAGAGGTTAGAGGCAACCTAATCAATCTCAGCAATCGTCTTAGCTTTCAACCGAATGACAATAGATTGACATATTGGGAAAGGCTTAGAAATTTTAGAACACTTACCCCTACCGGCAACCACACAATCCACAAAAGATCCACTAGGACCAGCGGACAACGAAGGAGGCCCTACGATCAACACACCCCCACCCCCAAAGCATTAGAGGCCACCAAAATCCCCTTAGGACCAGCCCCAACACCTAAGGTAGGTGAATCTGCCAATACACCAACAGTAGTGTCGGACACCCTCACACCAACAACATCCACAACAGGAGGAACAACCACAAGTGAAACAAGAGACGCTAGAGAGGACTAGCACCAATGAGGCCAGTAGTAGCAACATGCCCAAACACTAGAGAGTGAGCACCCACGAGAGCAGAGGAAGAACCTCCGAGCACATAAGGAACCACAGGAGAAGGGGTGCGAGATGCCACTGTCACCACACCAACAACAACATCAACGAACTCATTGACAGAGACAAAGATGTTGCTTGATGAGGAGAAACCCTAGCAAAGTCGCCTGAATGTGCAAGATTTGAATTCAACTAGTGGGAGGAGGCAACGATCGGGAGCGACATATTGGCATTATATATATATATATATATATATATATATATATATATATATATATATATATATATAGACACACACACACACACACACACATATATGTATGTATGTATGTATATTCTTTCTAAAAATTAAAAAATTAAAAATAGAATACTGCTACATACAAATTATAAAAATAATATTTTTTTAATTATTATTTTTCTAGAAATAAAATTTCTAAAAAATAGAATATTGTTGAATGCAAATTGTAAAAAAATAATTTTCTTAAATAACATGCATTAAATACATATTTTTTAAATAACATGCAACTAAATATATCTTTCCTAAATAATATACAACTGAATATATCTCCCTTAAGTAACATGTAACTAAATATATCTTCTTTAAGTAACATGCAACTGAATATATCTTTCTTAAATAAGATGCAACTGAATAAAATATATATTTCTTAAATAATATGCAAGTGAATAGTTTTTCCATAAATAACATACATGTGAATACATCTTTCCTAAATAACATGCAAGTGAATATATCTTATTTAAATAACATTCAACTGAATATATTTTTCTTAAATAACATGCAACTGAATATATCTTTCTTAAATAACATGCAAGTGAATATATCTTCCTTAAATATTATACATATGAATATATCTTACCTATTTTCTTTTAATTATATAAAATATTATGCTCATGTGTATATCAATATATGTATACTCATATGTGTGTGTGTGTGTCATTTAATCTTCTCCAAAAATATATATATATTCCCAACTAAAGATCCAGGGTTTAACAACTATTAACATAAACACAAATTTCTCCTAACACGACAAAACCCAAAAAGTCTTTCAAATCTAAAACCTCAAACAATGGAAACTATGAAGCAATCAATCCAAAACCTTGAACAATCTGACAAACACAATGTAAATAGTCTTTTCGAAAGAAAAATGCAAAGGGATTTCAAAACCCTTCCTTAATCCACTAATACTATAAAACAACGAAGACCAATCTCAACCCAAAAAATCCAAGTTTTCAAAAATTCATTCAATTCCAAATCTAGAGCTGAAACTCGTAATTCCTAAAACTTATATTGAAAAATGACCAAAAGAATTTTAATATAGAAAACCTAACAATCAGAACTAAAACATGCAACTCATAATAAAAAATAGAACTCAACTGATAAAAATAATAAAATAGTTAATTTTAAATCTCAAAAATAAGAACGCAACTCCAACAATGTTTTTATCAATTTCAATTAATTAAAAGAATTGTTTATTTATTTTTTCCTCAACTAAGTCATTTTAACTCAACTTGATTTTAAAAAGTTAAGTTCTGATTTTCATAATAAAATAATGTTTAAATTGTATTATTATTATTATTATTATTATTATTATTATTATATACAACTCAAATTAAATATCGCTTAACTCAAATATAGTAAAGTTGCACAATTGAACTCCTAATCTAAGTTCAACATTATTTTCATTAACTTTGGGCATTCAAAAGTGCATGATTAATTTTATATAATAATGATATGCAACTCCAATTAAATGTTACTTAATTCTTTTTATGCATTTAAATATCGATTTTATATTTAATAATAATAATAATTAAATTCCTTAATTATTATTTTGACATTATAATTAAATTATTTATTAAACATAGGTAATTAATTAATTCTCATTAATTAATTAACCTTATATTTAAAATTTTGATGTATCATAAAATAAACTTATTTAATTTGATTTAATTAATCTTAATTAATTCCTCAAACCATTTAAACACCAAAACCACATCGAACTGCATGGCATGCAACAAGACGAAAACTAACTAAATCAAACTCAAAGGAAGGGTTCACGAATAACGTCACCTTGATAAATTTAGAGGGTAGTAAATAAAATACTTGTCAACTATTTCAGGATAATAAATAACTTAGGTTAAAATTTGGACTTGTATGTTATCTCCCCTCTTACCATTGAGATATTGCGATAGGGCACGCGCATCTTGACAATTCAGGGAAGTCGATGCTCGGTACTTGCAATGTTGCATCAAAGACGAACACACACACACACACACCAAACAATGGTAAAGATCGACATATAATGTGGATCTCACAAGCAAGTAACTACGACTCTATTCCTTAACCATATCAAACACATCAAATAAAAACGTAAAATATATAGGCAATCCATACACATACAAATATGAGGTCACTAATACATAAAATACATAAACATCAAATCTATGTAAATATTTAATACACATGAAAAATGGCTTAAAAGAATCTAGTCAATTAAACTGAAAAATAAATTATGAAAGAAATATTACACTTCTCATGCTAATCATTAACTCCCATACAATTCTCTCATCATACACAACTATTTTCTACTTCAAAAATTGTTGGGTGGGTTAGGACTCAATAATACAAGTTCTATGGTATGTTATTTCCATTTCTTCTTTCTACTTTTATCATCGACTAACTTACAAAAGGACAAGGTAAATAGTTAATGAATAAGTGGTTGCGATACTCTCTCCAAGGATGCAAAGGCACTTTTGGAAAATAGTTGTTAGGGAGATAAGTGTAATGATTAAGTATACTTCCTCTTTAACAAACTTAAAATATATTTTTCTTATTGAGTGGTTTTAATGTCGATTATTAAAAACTTAAAATTTTGGTTGATTTTATAATTATTTTTAAAATGCGTGATCATTTTGGCCTGTCTATTTTACAACTAATTAAGAAATATACTTCCGCTATTTTAGTCTGAAATTACATGCCCAATGTCACACGAGGGGTATGAGAACATTCACTTGCTTTTAATCTCATTAAATTAATCATTCTTGCTTGATTGATATATATAGATATCATCTCTATATAAATTATTGAGCGGTTAACAATGCATGTTTTCCATTGACACAGTTATTTGTTGATTTTTGAAAGAGAATGTAGTCATGAGTTTCTAAGGATTGTTTTTCCAGCCTAAAAAAGGTTTTTAATGCAGAAATATTAGTGATACATGTACTTCTATGTTGTAAGGACAAAATATTTTATTAAAACTAAATGAATCGCATTTTTTGAAGCATATTTTTGTGTTTTTTTATAATTTGCTTATTAAACTAGCAGCACAACCGTTTAATATTTATCGGCTATGAAATTGCAGATCACATTATTTAGTAGTCAAAATTGAGTTCGAGAGTTCAATAACGGTTGAAGGGGTCTTTCATCTTTTAGTTTTATTTGTTGAAAGCCAGCATCAATAGAAATCTTCATGTGTATATGCAAGCTCATAGAAGCTGCCAAAAGATATCCTGTGTTTAATGATATTGGTTCCAATTTGCCTCGTCGTATATGAGAGAATGATTTTCTTAAGTTCATGCTTTTTGAATACAAAAGTATCACAGCATCCAAACATTTCTCCGCTCGTCCAGGTGGACAGGCAATTATGCCTTAAAAGATATATCTTCGAAAACATAATATTCTACACATGGCATTAAAATTAGAAAAAAATTCCAGTACAGTTTGTAATGTATGTTTCAAACTATTCTAGGCAAGATTTTTAAGTTTTTCAAAACAATTATTTACGTGTTTAAGTATACCCTCGGATTGTCTATCTCCATGCATGAGCTTATATTGTTCGAATTTTGCTTTGTCATATTTAAGAGCGTATTTCTTGGATGCCCTTATACTCCCTGCACCGGAAAAAAATAATAAGAATAAACAAGTTTTACTCAAACGACAATGAAAAAGATTCGACCATATACTTATTTGAGATACACTCCATATGAATAAGTCGAAACATAAAATAAACTACATAAAGAGTTTATAACGTATATTCACATGTTACAACATGATTTGGTTCCATTTAGATCGTTCATTGTGCCATTATTGCTCTACGAAATCCCATTGCAGAAAATTATTTTATACAAGAAAGGGTCAAAAGCATGTCGTTCTATCTTAGTTCCTTGAGTAGAATAACAAACAAAATTAGTCTACCATTGTAGGCAAGTTGAAATCCTACTTAATGTATAATAACAAAGCTTTATAAGGAAGATTATCAAAGAAAGTCACAAAAGCTTTCATTCACCAATTCTTAGTCTACTTTCATGCGACTTGAAGTACGACATAATATATGGGTGGAAATCTATGTTTTATGGGAGTGTGTTCCTGAGAGTTTTCTGAGCGTCCCCAAACTCAAGACATTCCACAGACATAGGGACACCTCAAAAGTGTCCCCAAGCTATCCCCTCCCCTATTGCAATGGGTGTATCATCTGACGAAACCAACACACTCAATTATGTGCATGGGAGCTTCTGTATATGCATCACATTAACTTTTGGTGCTATCGAAAATTCTAATGTTGCATGCAGTGAATAAGGATTGGGTGGCCAAAGAGAAGGTTGGACAAAAAAGGAGATCATGTTAGAAGTAATTGTTGACTCCATCTGTATAACATCAGGTTAGTTCACCAGTCGGGTTAACCGCGCGTGCAAGACTTGTCTGTAGGTAGATGAAGCATTTATTACAAAATTTGAAGTCACGAAGTTTCTAGATGTCAGGCGCCTAGTTTTGACTTTTGAATTAGTTTTGGCACTCAGCTTTGGCGCCCTATTTTATTGTCCTATTTTTATATAACCAATGCATCTCTCTTGTAATATATGCAGTTGTGAGATAAGAGATGTAGAAGAGTTGAGTAACAATATAAAGAATTCTTTTCTCTGCCTCTGTGTAATGGAATGAATATTGTTTTTCACTCTCTGTTTTCTGTTTGCGCCTAAAATAGTTCGTTATATTACAAGCTCTGTTTCTCCCTTTGCGATACAACTATAATATTTCAGAGCTAAATTTATAAGATGGTATCAGAGCAATTATGTTTTACAAACATGGTATTAGAGCCGAGCCTCTGTTGAAATTTCTATCATGGTATCAGAGCCAAGGGTTTGGAGATAAAAGATCGCAAAGGACTAGGAGCATCGTTGAGAGATTGAATCAGAGCCGATAATTGGAGAGAGCTAATGGTTGAATCGAGCTGAAGGTTTTACAGCTGTGTGAAGACTACTGGAGCAGATCCATCCAAATAGCAGTCCCGTTTTAAGCCAATAGTAGAGGAGCCCAGAGAGGCAGATGAACCTGAAGAAGTTGCCAATGAAGACGATGAGAAGAGGTGGCTGCAACATTAAAGCCTGAGTAATTGTGTTTGCTAAAAGCAGGTTAGTGGAAGGAGAAATACGCTACTAAAGAGATTTGGGGATTGTGTAGACTTTAGAGGCTGAGAAAATGCTGGTTAGGTCGTTGTTTATTAATTTTGTGTTGAGTAGTTAAAAATGCCTAATGGGAAAGTAGATAAGAAAATTATTGATACCATAATCAACAAGTGCAGTTAGAAAAGAATGGTTGTTTAAAGTAATATCTCTATAAAGGGGCAAAGATCTGTATGTCACTTAAGCTTTTTGAAGAAGTTCATAAGGGAAGCTCAAAAGGATACAATAGTAGTTGTTGAAAAGGGATAAAGTGAGTTTAATTTCTTGTGTTTCAATGGGAAAAGTTGGAAAAAGAGCAAAGAAAGCAAAAAAATAGTTTAGACGAAGAATTGATGAATGTTAAAGAATGCAATTCGAAATTGATAACAAGTTTAAAAAGGTTAGAAAACAAAGATATGAATATCTATGGCAAATTGATGATCTAGATAAAGAATTAGAGAAAGTTAAAAAGAAAAATGAAGAATTAGAAGAAAAGTTAATGTTGTCTGATAATGCTGATAAAAAGAAGAAAATTTTAGAAGAAAAGTTGAAGTAACTGGAAGAGGAGAATAATTTATGCAATAAGGAAATATCAAATTTGAAAGAAGAAAACAATAAACTAAGTCAATCACTTGTAGCAAGAAATGACTGTATAAGGTCAAAACCAACAGTTCATGATGCTTCATGCAGCACAAAAGATTTATGTACTAAAAAGTGTGACTCTGTTGAAGTTGTTTATAAAAAGGAGTAACTTGAAAAAGAATGTAAGAAAGAAAATGGCAACGAGTTTGCAAATTTTGTTTGTTGTGATAATAAGAATGTTGGCTTGAAGATAATAAAGAAAATGGGCTATTGAGGTAAAGGCTTGGGAAAGCATGAACAAGGAATTAGAGAGCCTATTGAGCCAATAATGAGGGCAAAATATGAAGGACTTGGATACAGTAAAGGTGATAATGGTGTTCAATATGATATATGCTTAAACAAACCAGTTCAAAGAAAGAAAGAAAGAAATCCAATGTTCTCATTGTAATAGAGGTCACATTAAAGACGTGTTGCGATTCGCATCCATGTGAAATTTGTGGTTTATGAAATCATTCCCAAAAAATGTGTTGGAACAAAGAATCGAAGAATGAATCTGTGACAGACTGTATAAAAATGGATTGTGGATGGACTTGTGGATCTAGCTGGAAAAAATTTACAGATAAGTTCAAAAGTTTGTACAAATTTTCATGTGAAAAATGTTAGCAATCATAAAAGATTTGAAGGACTGTCGCAACAGTAAGAGAAGGTCAGCCAAGGGTTTGTAAATAAAAGAAGAATAGAGAATCAGAGGAACTTGCCAGTGTAGTCGCATAAAGTGAAAAGAGAAGGTGACTACTGGATGCAGAAGGACGATAGATGATCTCAAAATATGAGAGAAAGGTGTTTACTAAAAGAAAAAAAATTCTGTTATTATTCAAGAAAGCAAGAAGAAACAAAAGTCCGAGAGGATCACAAGACTGTTGAAAAGTTTTTTGAAGGAAAGGCAACAATGTTGAGAAAATATTTAAAGCAGAGAAGGAGATAAGTTTGTTGAATGGTTGGGAGAAAGTGGAAGGTTGTAGAAGTGCACGCTACAAGTCTGAGCAAGAAGAGGATATCACAGTAAAGAAGTAGAGAGAATTTACGAGAGTTTGAAGAAGTGTGACCAGCCGCAACTTAAGCCAAGGAGACCCCAAATCACAAGAGTGGCAGATAAAGAAAAGACTGTAGATAAGGAAAATAAGAAAGAAAAGAAAAAGGAAAAAAACAGTGCTATAGAAAAGAAAATTGGTAAGAATGTGAGTAATGAAAAAAAGGAAGACAAGGAAAAGGATAATTGATTAAGAAAAGAATGATGAGGGAAAGAGCAAGGATAAAAATAAAATAAAATTTAAAAAAAAGGAGGATAGTGCTGAGGAAAAGGAGGACAAGGGTACAGATCAGAACAAGGAAAAGAAAAAGGACAAAGATGTAAGTAAGGAAAATAATGGTGAGAAAATAAGGGAGGATAAAGACAAGAAATGCAAAAAGAGAGCCATAGCTACAAGAAAAGATGACGGAAAGTGAAGACACAGTTGTAGCTGTTAGAGAATCGATTATTGTAGCAGCAATTGAAGAACTTGATCAAAAGGTTGAGAAAGATGTTATGTACAAATTAAGGAGAGTTGATAAAAGAGATCAGAAAAAATTCAGAAGAAGATATCAAGTATTTTTTGTAAAACTAAAGTATCAATGTTGGATACCACAACATTCAATATTTGTATTAGCCAGCCCCGAGCACCCGCAGTGTGTCTCTATGGGAAGTGCTAAGAAAATATAAATATAAGGGTTTCTTTAGACTTCTGAAAAAGCGTTGACTTGAGGAGATTGAGTGTTTGGGTGAACCAGTCGTGTTCCTACCCTGCAAAGACAAAAAGAGAACCAGTCGTGTTCTACCTTGCAGATACAGAGGCTACTACAGAAAAAAGGTGAACCAGTCGTGTTTACCCAATAAAGATAAATGCTGCAAGAAGACTTGTATTGTAGATGCCGAAGTATCAAAAAGAAGAGAAGAATTTGTAAATGTAGTAGCATTCATGGAGTCAAAACTAAGGAGGTGTGTCCGAAGTAATTGTTGACTCCATCTGTATAACATCGGGCTAGTTTACCAGTCGGGTTAGCTGCACGCGCAAGAGTTGTCAGAAGGTGGCTGAAGCATTTATTACAAAATTTGAAGTAACAAAATTTCTTGATGTCGGTGCCCAGTTTTGACTTTTGAATTAGTTTTGGTGCTCAAAATTGGCGCCCTATTTTATTGCCCTATTTTTATATAACCAATGTATCTCTCTTGTAACATATGCAGTTGTAAGATAGATGTAGAAGAGTTGAGTAATAATATAAAGAATATTTTTCTCTGCCTTTGTGTAATGGAATGAATATTGTTTTTCACTGTCTCTATTTTCTGTTTGCTCCTAAAATAGTTTGTTATATCGCAAGCTCTGTTTTCTCCCTCTGCGATACAGCGATAATGTTCCAGAGCTAAATTTCTAAGATGGTATCAGAGCAATTATGTTTTTCAAAAATGGCATCACAGCTGAGCCTCTGTTGAAGTTTCTATTAGGTCAGAGGATTTTTGAGTCTCAAGCTAGTTTCTTGCTTTGAGATGGTTGATTGTTTGAGTTCCATGACATAGATGGGTAGTGTAACTTGTAAAATAGGTGGGTTAGTGTATCTACATTATTTTTATTTCTACTACACATTGGACGAGGAATTTGGTTCCCACAATTGCAAAGGGATATTGACACTTCTAAAGGAATGAGGACGAGGAATATTGACACTCTCATTGTGCAAGCATTGGACAAGGAATTTTGACATGCTCAAAGGAAGGTAGACTTTCAAAAAAGTGTTGTTCTCTTCATGCTTGAAAAAAAAAAAGAGTACTTGCCAGACTCACAAGTACTAACACGTCTGAAAGTTTAGCAAGTCACTTCCAACAAAACAGTGTCCTGCCAAGCCAAAAAATCACAACAATTTCAGAACAAAGACTAGTGGGTTTTGCAATGAACTCCCAAAAATCCCAACCCAAAATGTATACAAAAAGAAAAATGGTCAAGCCTAATTTTTTTGAAGTCGTTTACCTATTTTTTGCAATGCGACCGGTTGTCTACATGACACAACTAGGATTCATGACCAGAATTTGTGGCAACACAACATTAGGTCTTATTCATTGTCCTTCATGATATTTGATTTTGTGGAATGCATTAAAATAGAATGGGTACAAATGCAATTTGCAAATTCACACCATTTACGATAGCTGAAAATCATATTAAAAAATGTCTCAGTGGCTTTGACTGGGATGATGTTCAAAGGAAACAAGAAACTAATGCAAGAATGTCATAAGTATCATGCCTGAGCATACATTTTCTGAAAGCTGCCGGACAAGAATTTGCTTCTTTTCATAAAAATATCAAAAATATCATAGAAGAATGGTTCTTTTATTTCTAAAAACTTGATCAACATAATGATCTCTTGTGACAAACAAAGGCTAATCATTCACTGCCCCACCAGTTGATAAGCATTAAGGAAGAGAACAAAATATCTGACAATACTTTTAAACCTAGAAAAACAAATGCATGCAAAATTACATGTCATAATTCACGTAGTGATAAAAAACATTCTGTACAGATCTGCTTCTCAGCAGGTACACATTGTCATATGACTTTTTTCAAGAGGCTTCTTAGCGGTTCACATTGTCATCTGATTTTTTCAAGAGGGTTCTTTGCGGCTCACATTGTCATCTGATTTATATAAATATTCAAATTTTTCTAGGGAGTTGAGCTGGCCGTTTCTCCCAAAAGATGTCTCTGTTCAAGAAACCACTACCATCTCAATTAAGGATCTCATAGGTGTTTGAGCATGCATATTAGTTGCATTAGCCACACTTGCATATGTTGCTTTGATTAATTATGCACATGCTAGAGAATATTCTCATGCATATTATTATGCATAATTAAGCACATATTTACACATTCATGATCTAGCTTAAGTTCACTTAGTGAGCTTGAATTTAGGTCAATCTAGTTTAGTTAGGCTCTAGTTTACATATCTTAGCTTTAGTTTGCTATTTTTAGTAACAATTAGCTTTTTTATTTTTAGTGCTCTTGCTTTCTATAAAAGCAAGTCATTCATTCATTATAATGCATCCTAATTCATTACTTGTGAAATGATGCAATCAATCTAAGGTTATTATAGAGCATATTATCTTTGCTTGGTCTCTTTTGTGTGATAGGTGTTTTGCTTGCAGATGATCCTTGGCTTCTGTGGTTGTTTCATTATTTCCTACACGGTATTAGGGCTTCAGATCTGACAAGTTCCTGTCCGCATGCTTGAGGTATCCAACCTTGTGTGACATTTATGTGCACATTGGGGTCAAACGAAGGTTGCCATCGTGTCTGCAGCATTTCATAACCCTAGGATTGACAGTCATTTTGTCAAAATCTGAGCAATTGAAAAATTGAGTCAAATTGGCTTAAGGCACAAAAATTGAGGCAAATCCAGGAGTAGCTGAAAATTTTGGACACTTGCACAAAATGGGCATCACCGTTGAGCTCATAATGCTCAAAACCCCTAAATCAATATAAAATTTGTCAATTTTTTACATCGTCAAATTTGGGGCATTTTGGGGGGCTGTACATTTTACGAGGTTGTTCGTACAGTGCTTACATCAGTATCGACACAGGTGTACAGATCCCAGTAAGCGTTGCAACAGAAAAAAATTAAATTAGAGACCTAAATTTCTTTAGCGTTGTTTTTTAGTCAAAATTTTCATTGATTTTGTTCAAAAAAATCATTAAAAAAAGGGCCGCGATTTCAATTTTCATTAAAAAGGAGGCATTATTTGTTGCCAGTCCATATGGACCTCATATCTTGGTTCGTACGCCTGCTAATGGTATGTCATTCTTGCCCATATCAGTGCTGCTAAATTTGGCGCAAGTCCACCGATTTTAGTATCATCTCCAAATTCAACGGAGCCTGCTAAAATTAGCACAGATTCTTAAGGAATAGTCCTTAGCGATTCTGATTCCAAGGACAGAATATTCCATTGATATAAGAATATTCTGTGCAGCAAAAGAATATTCCAACAGGGAGAATACTGTGTGACGGGCGTCAAATTTATTCTTGCAAGAAGTATTGACCACTTTGACTTCCAAGTCCATAAGGAGCAGCAGTCAGTTTTTTGGCCATATCTTGGTCATACAGACTCAAAATGGAGCAAATCATACATCATTGGAAAGCTGATTCTGTCGTGCATCTTTCCAGTGTTTCAGATTTTTGTGATTCTTCACCAATTTTCCATACCAGGCCTCCAAAATAGGCTTCTTTTTTGTACTTCTGGGACCATATCTTGAGCAAACGGACTTCATTTTTCGAATTCCACACATCGTTGGAAAGCTCTCGGTGTCCTCTATATAGATAACAGGTCCTCTGAGATTGTTGGGAAAAACAAATGGAGATACACTTGAAGCATCTGGGGTTATATAGAGTGACCATGGGATTAGAACCTGAGCCTACAGAAGTTGTTGAGAAGAGAAAATGGTTTAACGAATGAGATGAGGCTTTTGGAACATTACGCATGTCTATGTCTCCAGATCTCTTTCATGTTGATTCTTGCACTACGCCCAATTAGATATGGACTACATTGGAGAACTTGTTTGGGAAGCAAGATACATTGCGAGGGTTTCAATTGGAGAACGAGCTTATTGGCTTGAATCCCAATGATTTTGACAACATCCAAGACTTCTTCACCAAACTCAAGTCTATCACATTGTAGTTGAAGCAGTGCAAAATTGAGGACTCTCAATTGATTCTTTCTATTCTTGCCAAGCTTGGTCCTGATTATTCAGTTTTTGTTTCCACATTTTATGCCACCAAGGATGCACTTGGTTCTCAATATAGTATACACCATGCCTTCACTTGATGAATTTGCTTCTCAACACACACGAGAGCAAACCAAGTTGGCTCAAATGTGGAGATTGAAGTCTTCCAAATCACAGGCTTTTATTGCTTCTGAGAGTTCCACAGATCAAAAGGCTTCACAAGGCAAAGGAAACAAACAGAAACCCAAGGATTCCAAGTCACATGAGCAGCCCAAGGACACACACTCACATAATTCTTTAGATTCTTCTTCCTCTTCCAAGAGGTCATCATCGAAGAAGGATAACCCAAGTGTGCATATTGCACCAAGCTAGGACATGATGAGCATAGATGTTATGCAAAGAAGATTGATGAGCTCACACAACTTCTATAGCAACACAATATTCAGCCGCCTTCATCTCATGCATTCTCTTCTACCACATCAGGACCTACACATTTTGGGTCAACTTCTATAGCATGTGGTGAAGACAAGATGAAAGGCCATGCACTCTTTGCATCGACACACAGTCGGTCCAATAGGTGGCTTCTTGATTCGATCTTCACATCACATGGCATCTTCAGAGGGTACGTTCTCTTCTTTTGAGCATCATTCATTTTCACATATTTCGATGGGTAATAAAACTTACATGAGTGTTACAAGGAGTGGTTCTATTAAGGTTGATGATGGGACATTCAGTGATGTTCTTCGTGTCCCTTCACTATCTTCCAACATTCTTTTCATCTACCAGATTATTCATAGTGAGAACGGCAAGACAATTGAGTTCACACTTGATTTTGTGCTTATCAGAGATTAGCATAGTGGAGAGATCATGGCAATTGGTAGAGTTGATCACTCATCACGACTCTAAGAGTTCTCTCATTTTCCTCCAATTGAGCATGCAGTTCCATTGACCGGTCCTACCTCTCATGCATCGAGAGTGGCTTAGGTATCTGAGGAGAAGCTTGGTCACTTAAACCTATATGTGCTTGAGTCATCCACAATGGTTCCTGAGACTTCTTTTGATCCTCCTACACCTCCCACTTCTTTAGAGTTCAGATCAGTTCAGAAGGATATTTGTTCCCTTCCAGTTTTGCTAGAGTGGGATGACTATTTGTCAGATATTGAAACATTATTTGATACATCACACACTCCAGACATTGGGAACATGATTGAGGATATTTCGTTCCTCCTTGATGACAGTTTGAGCATTCCTATCATCTCATCGTCTGTGTCTTCGGAGATTGTTCATCAGGCATCTACAAAGTTGTTTGGATTTTCTTCAATTGATTTAGATAGTTGTGTTGGCAAGTTGACTTTACTTAGTATATATGACTAAGTTTTATGTTGTCAGTATGGCAACAAAGTCATGAAGTTTTGTAGTCAGTGCACTAACTTAGAAGATCAGAATTTGGCTAAGTATGGAAAACAGAGCAGACAGAGAAGCACTTGATGATCAGAGCATCGGCGCACGTGTGTATGATCGAGTTTTGGTATGCGCCCTTGGATATAAGCTTTTGAGTATTCTGATATGCTAAGTCTAAGAACGCATGGTCAGATTTAATAGTATGAATAAGTTACAACAAGTCTAAGTGACACTGGCAGATAAGCGACAGAGCAGAACAGAGCATGCATCCGGCAGATAGTTTTTTTGTTTAGCGTGTATCATTTTGTTTTGTAAAGGCTATGCGCCTATTGTAATAGTGATCTAAACATGTTAATATCATTGTATGTAAACACGCTTGAGCCAATTAATTTGAAAGCGTTGTATGTGTTAGGTTTTAGGCCAACACAATAGTTAGTTTTGGTTGCGCCCATTCAGCATGTATATATATGACATGCGCTTTTGTATTTGGATATGAGGAGAAGATATAGAGTATGGAAAAGAAGAGCAAATGTATGCGAGTTTAGTCAGTATGAGATAAAGCTCTAAAAGGAGTTAGAGCATCAACGCACAAAAGGAACTGATTAGACAGCAGTGTCAAAGCAGCAATTCACCATTGCAGATATAGTGTGTATCTGATAACCAGGAGGTTGTAGCCTTCCTCATTGAGCAGTGAGGAACATGGTTCGCAGCTCTTGGATCTTCATCAACATTTGTCCTTGAGCCTTCATCTTTGGTAGTGGAGCTTCTTTCTTATGGGGGATACATTATCTCTTCTTCTCTCTTATGGGGGAATTCATTGTACTTATGTGACCGATCAGTCCTTCATCTTAGTTACATGTAGTACTTTTTCTTTTCTTTTTCATTGCATCTCTCGTTTTTGGAGAAGGGTTTTTTCCCATGTGGTTTTTCTCCCTTTCTTCATTTAGAGCGACCTCATTGGTGTGAGTTGTGTTTCTTTGTAAATGAGTACCTAATCAGGCCTTTGTTGCTGGAACTCATTAATGCATTTCATGCTTAGAGCCTTTTTTTGTCTTCCTAAGTTTCACTTAAGGGGAGGTGTTAGAGCATGCATATTAGTTGCATTAGCCACACTTGCATATGTTGTTTTAATTAATTATGCACATGCTAGAGAATATTCTCATGCATATTATTATGCATAATTATTCTCATGCATATTATTATGCATAATTAAGCACATGTTTGCGCATTCATACTTTAGCTTAAGTTCACTTAGCCTAAATTAAGATCAATCTAGTTTAGTTAGGCTCTAGTTTGCATATTGTGCATATCATGCACCTCTAGTTTGCATATCTTAGCTTTAGTTTGCTATTTTTAGTAACAATTATCTTTTTTATTTTTAGTACTCTTTCTTTCTATAAAAGTGAGTCATTCATTCATTGTAATGTATCCCAATTCATTATTTGTGTAATCAATCTAAGGTTGTTATAGAGCATATTATCTTTTCTTGGACTCTTTGTGTGATAGGTGTTTTGCTTGTAGATGATGCTTAAATCCTGCGGTTGGTTCATCAACTCCTACAATAGGAGTTTATTAAACCATGTCATGAATCTCAAGGGGATATGCTGGACACTTACCAACAATCTCCCCCTTAGTGCTACCTAAGTAGATTTGAACCTATGACCTCGCTCTAATACCACTTAAAGGGAGTTGAGCTGGTCGTTTCTCCCAAAAGATGCATCTATTCGGAAAACTGCTAACATCCAAGTTAAGGATCTCACAAGAAGTTGTTAAACCATGTCATAAACCCTGAGGGGATATGCCGGACACTTACCAGCAATTTTATTTTTTATTTCATCTGCAATAAATCATGCCAATGAACATACAACTTTTCTTCTTAAATTCACCAAATAAAACTAAATATGTTCATAGTTCAACTAACTGAATTGTGTGTCATCATCAATCAAAAAAATTCATGATATATATGTTCAAAACCCTATTTACTACATTCCTAATAGCTATGAGTTGTGAGATGTGATTGTTGTAGTTATCCCTTTATGAAAATTCACTATTTAAAAAGGTTAAAATTTAAATGGATGATCTAGTTATTAATCATTTATGTTGTCTCCCTTTTGTTAGGTTCTATTCCAATTCTTCTAAAAGAAAATCGCTGCAGAAAGTAGAACTGGTAGCAAACCAAGGGATCCTTGTTGGAAAAATGGGACACAAGGTGTTACGAAGAGAGGTTATCTGTATCAAATGTCCATTGCACTAAGTCTATGAATAATGGCATAAATCAACTCAAATATCAGTTTGAGAGGGATGTGCAAGCACTCCTCGCAACATATGAGCAAAAGAGAACAATGGAAGCCCCAAAAGCAGATTTCAGTTCTACGAGGTCATAGGGAGATACAGGGCCTCTTCTTCCATGGAATCAAGAAGATCAAGAAGTGTGGGCAGCCATACTCCTAGCTTTTTTGTTCCCTATAACACTCATAGTGCACAACCTTCATTGCAAGGTACTGCATGGAATAGAGAATTGCAACATGAGCCGAAGTTGGCATGCATAAAATTTTGGTACTACAATAATATTTCATTCATTTTTGCTTCTAATCCTTATTGGAAACAATTCATCACAGCATTGATTGTGGAAGGTAAGGGGTTCATTATTCAGAATGAGGTCCAAAACACACATCGACTAGTGGAAGAACAAAGGAAAATTTGAGAAAAGATAGGTTGCGCCATTTCATTTGATGGGTGTACCAATGGTAGACATAGAACACTCGTCAACTTTTTAGTGGCTTTACGAGGATGGTATTATTAGAATTAGTTGATACCTTATGCAACATATTATATGAGGTGGTTATGAAAGTGGGAGTGCAAAATGTCATTCAAATTGTGATAGACAATGCAATTGCATGTGGCAATCGATAAAATTCTACAAGAAAAGCACTTGACATTATTTTGGGGCCCTTGTGTTGCCCATTTTCTTACTTGCTCCTTGAGAACATAGGGAAATGAGTTAGATAAAAAATGTGGTTGAAAATGGAAGGAATTTCACATAGTACATCTCCAACCACATATTGGTCCTAAATCTTATGAGAGCACATTAATGGTAAGGATCTCCTGCAATCAGAACTCACACTTTGCTACTAATTTTCACACTTTGCATAGCATATTAGCTACACCACCCAACCTTAAGTGAATGTTTGAGATTGAAAGATGATTGGTAAATTCTTATATAGGAAGCCTAAAGGAAAGGTCATGAAGGCCATTTTTTATGATAGATTTGCCATAGTCATGTAGGAGATCATCAATAAGTTTTCAAATTTTGATTGACAACTTTTTTTATAAAAGTTCTAATATTACAATTTGCCGATGTTAAATTCTTTATATTCATGTGTCAAAATCATTGTTTAGGGTTCTACAATTGGTGGATGGGGATTAAAACCCCATAAGGTATTTATATGAGGCCATCTATAAAGCCAAACAGGTGATTCGACATTTGTATGGATCAAACAAGATCAAATATGAACACATAACCAACAACTCCACCAACACAATAATGTTGTTGCCTACTATTTGAAGCCCAAGTTTTATTTTTCCCCTAACTTCCAAAGCTGATGTAGAGATTCTTGTTGGCCTCAACACATGCACTGAGAGATTGGTTGATGATGTTAACCCTCAAGACCTCATACTTGATCCTATCACTATGGATGATGTGCCTATTGAAGATATTGCAGCTGTACCATCTACTTCACCAACTCCTGCACAATGGCAACAAACTTTTTTGAGCTTTAGTATGTATTAAATTCGTATTTATTCAGAGTGGTAATTGCTTTCAGCCTATAACTTGTATTAAACTGAAATTTTGATTTATATATGATGGAATTTAGTAATATGTTCTACAAGTTCACTATATTTGTGTATTTTTGAAGAATATTTTTAACAATTATGTATTTTCAAATGTTCGATAGATTTGCCAAGTTATTGATGAGTTTTTCTCTGAGTCCCATGATTTTAAAATTTCTGGGCTTGGCAAGTTATTTTTGAGTCCGAGTTTCCCAACTTTGTTTCTATTTTTGTGCATAAAAATGGGGATTTGTTCCCTTGTGTAGCATAGAGGATTTACAAAGTTTGATAATCAGGACATTCGCTAATGCAATCAGTTTGGTGTGTGTTGGGTGCATGGGAGATTTGGATGAGGCAATTCATCAAATTTTCAGATGATTGATGAAATAAGGGGGGAAATGTCAGAAATATATTATGTTTATAGTATATAAGTTAGAAAAAATATAAAATAGATTGACATGCATGCTAACTTATAAATAATTATCATGTTGATAACTAATTAAGGAGTTATTTCCCACATGTGATTGAATTGAGTATAGTTGTGTACGTATTTGTCACGGGGATGCTTTTATAAAGCAAATGCAATACAATGTAACACCAACTTGGTGAAATCAATGTAATATACCACACTCTATATTTGCAGTTATGGTGTAAGCTTGTGTTGTGTATGCTTTGCCAACTTCAATTTAAAGCAAACAAATTCAGCTTATAAAGTGAAATGACACATGGACTGAGATAAAGTTCCATGATGGGGGCTTTGCAAACACGTGCTTTGCCACTTCATTTCACTCTTTTCTTGTCACCTTGGATAATGGGAACTATTCGTCTTAATGGAAAAGGATAAAGAATCATTGTTTTCAACAGCATCTAGTGTCCTATCTCCATGGCCTTGTTCCTAAGCCATGCAACCATGAACATCATTGAACATAGCTAACTCTATATTAACACTTGTAAGTGGATGCTTACAAATACATATTTTGGACCCCATGTTGCATTCATGTATTAAACAACGGATTGAAAGACAGGGAACATAAAATGGGTAAAATGAGTGGTGAAAGCACAATGGACTGTAGATTAAAATACATTTGTTCACCTTGAGTTTTGTTGTGAGGTTTTACAACATCACCCCATATCATGGGAACCCCCGTTCTGAATTTTTGGAGCTTGGATTTTTTTGCCTGGCTTAGTCTTGATTGTTTGGATTCTGAGAGCAATGATGCTTAGATTTGCAATACGGCTGTGGTTTCGAAAATTTTGATGAAGTGTTGAACGTGGTTTGGATTTCATTTGTTCATGTTGATTCATTTGCAAATTGACGTAGTTCTTTATAAGGCAATGGAATTTTGTGGTTCGTGATAATTTGCAAAATGATGTGAAATTTCGATTTTTGTTGGCAAGTTGCTAAATCTGAGATTCTTTGTTAAAATTCCTCAATTGCTCATGCTTGGAAATTCGAAATTTTGAAGGCAATTGAGATGATAAAATTTTCTTGCCAATTTGCAATTTCCACCATGAATTTTCGATTTTGATTTTGGTGATTAATTGGGGATTGATATTCTGAGAATTCATTTTTGAAATCCTCATGTCTTGGGTTTTAAATTTGCTTTGAGCAATTCAATTGCACTGAAATTCATTTTGCAAATGAAGTGATGGCTAGAAATTTCGATTTTTGTTTTAATGGCTGTCTTGGACAATTAGAAAATGACAAATCTGAAACTACATTGCCTTATTTCGTCTTCCTAAATTCATTGTGGCTTTATCAAAATTGCATTAAGGGGATTTTCGATTTTCAAAATTTCCATTGGGCAAGGCAATTCAATTTCATTAAAATCAGTTTGCAAATATTGATAACAATTTTCAATCTCATGTTGATTGGATTATGAAATGTTTGAAATGATCAAAATCTGGAAGTGCATTGCAATTTTCGATTTCCTAAACAATTATTTTGGCATTTTCGAAATTGAATTTGGTGGCCTTTTAATTAGATTCGGAAGGATATATTTTACAAAATCGAAATTGGGCATTGGATTTCACAAACGGCCCCAACACTTTGTTAATTTCGAAGCATATCTAAAAGATTTTTTATTTTTTTTTCCAAATTAATTGTTTCTTTGCAAAAGTCGGCCTCGCTTTGCATAAATTAATTATTTTATTTTGGCAATTTATGTAGGGGGGTCGGCCCTGTATTTGGGCTCCAGCGGCGGCTATATATGGAGGGTGGAGTCCTTCATTTTTTCACACAACCAATTTCGATTCTCAAGCTCTGCATTGAAGGAGCGAAATATCAGTCCTTTGGCAGCGAAATTCTTCATAAATTGGCGACTTTTTATCAAAGTTTTGGCAGCGAGTTGAATCCAAGAGTGGCGGCCTTATTTGAGGCCTGATCTGGGCGGAATTCAAAACAATTGGGGGCAGGTTCGAAGGTGAAAAGAGGGCAGATTCGAAGGTGGAGTCCAGCAGCAACCAAAATTAGATTGTGGTGGCCCTATTCATGCATCAGACCTGGGCGTTTTAGAGAGCATTTGAATCAGTTTTTAGGGCCGATTTAGGGTCAAAATTCAACATTTTCGTCAAGGAAGAAAGCAAAGACTTATTGATTATAATTTGGAGGCCCCTTCTTATGCATTTTGGCATCCAAAATTGAGGTTTTGAAGGCCTTTTTCCAGCGTTTTAAGGCAGATCCGAAAATGGAAATATGAACATGTTGATCTCAGAATTTGGTAGAAGAGGGATTGTTGATTTGAAGTGCAATTCCAGATTTCATCAAGAGGGTGAGTTTAACTGTTTGAGGCCTCATCTCAGATTTTCAAAAGATATTTGAAGAGGAAGTTTTGGGCTATATTATCAGAATTGTGTAGATAGAGAGATTTTTGGGTAGAGTTGTGATTTTGAACAAGGCAACTACATCAATGAGGAATTCAGAATTTCATAGCCGGTGAGTGGCCTATCTTTCTCCTTTCTTCTTAGTTGTTTTCGTTTCATTGGTATTATTGCTAAGTGTTGAAGACTAGTTTCAAGAGTAGAGTTAGAAGTTTGGTCATTAGGTTGATTACTCGATTGTCTTGATTAGCTTATTCCCTCAAGTTCTTGCTTGCATTCCATCATTTCATCATCATAGGAAGAAGATTGGAGTGATAAGTGTAGTCCATCTTATAGGAAACGGTGGGGAGTGATAAGTGGTAGTCCCACCCCTAAGGAGAAGATTGGAGTGATAAGTGTAGTCCATCTTAAGGCAAAGGCGGGGAGTGATAAGTGTAGTATTCCATCATTTCATCATTAGGAAGAAGATTGGAGTGATAAGTGTAGCTCATCTCTTAAGGTAACGGCGGGGAGTGATAAGTGTAGTATTTCATCTCATTAAGAAGAAGTTTGGAGTGATAAGTGTAGTTTCACCATCATTGTAGAAAAGGCGGGGAGTGATAAGTGTTTAGGATGGCGGATGCCAATGCAAGCAAGCAACCCAAGGAACTAATGCTAAAAGAGGAGACAAGAAAGTCATGATACCCAATTCCAAATTCTGCTCGAAACTGAGACACGTTGGAGACACCAACATTGGTACCCTTGATATGATTCAATTAAGAGAGAGGTTGAGAGACAGCTAGTCCCCTATGGCAAAGAACATCAATAAGTATGGATTTGTGCAAGGAAGTGTTCAGTCTACCCCAGCAGCAAACAGAATACAGCAGGTCAAAGTATGGCACCTTCATTATGCTTCTCAGCCGGATCCCAAGCTCTGCTCAAGGTACGCAGTTTGATCTTTGGATGTTTTATTTTATTGAAGGCATTGGAAATGGTAAAGGAAAGATTGATTGGATTAGGATCATTAGCATGAATTTAGAGTTGCAACTTAGATAGTACAAAATCAGAGGCAAATCTACATGGGGTCCTACTTTTTCAATTTGAGTGCAAGACTACTAGTGATGCTTTGCCAGTCGAACCAAATCCAATTGGGGAGATGCACTACACCACTATGGTTGAAGCAGATGCTTATGCCAAGAAGCGAGGTTGTGGCAGTTCGAACAGTTGAAGGCATCCAAGGGTTAACCAAAGAGGGGGGCTACGAATGTGGAGGTAGTTGATGAACTTAATGATTATCTCAAATCAAGTAGTAGGTGGATTGTGGACGATCAAAGAGATATGGCCGAGGCAGGGGACCCCAAAACCCAAAAGTAGTAAAGCAGAGAGGGGGTGCATGCAAACCCAAATTCGAGTAGACAAGTTTGAAGGACCATGAAAAGGAGGGCAAGGATAATGAAAGAGGAAAGCGAGGTAAAAGGTTTTGGGAGGTCAAGTTTGATTTCAAGGCGGTGGCCAAGAGCAAGGTTTTCAAATTGCAAAAAGGTTCACATCCAAGCAAGCCACCAAGGTCAAAGCAAAATTACCCCAAGTGCATGGAGACCTCACCCTTTTGAGGTCGGGACATCAAGTACAAGCAAGTTCAAGTGGTGATGAGAAAGTTTCTAAGGACAAGCTCAAGCATCCAAGGCTTCATCTCATCTCAAGGATTAATGAACTTTATAAGATAAAGTTGATGAAGTGGCAATTTCATGTGCATGCAATCAAATCATGCCAAGTGTCCTATGTTCTCATTGGTTGACAAATTATTGCAATTTTCTCATTGGCCCACAAAGTTGGTGCCCTCATGTAATTGGTTGAAAGATGGTAACCTAATTAGGGGTTGTAAGGTTTAATCTGGATCATTGATTTTGCCTCTTAATCTTGGCCGTTGGTTGTAATTTTGAGCCTCTATATAAGGCCATGTACTCTCATTTGTAAAGGGTTGAAGAAAATTGTTGCTAATATAATACCAAAATTGCTTCTCTTGTCATTGTTGTGTCTTGCATGGTGATTAAGAACACTTGGTGTTATTGCATGGTTTCTACTTCCAATAGTTAAAGTTAGATTTCATTGAGTTGTTAGAGTAAATTTTCATTTTCAAGTAAGTGTTAGAAGTAAGAGTAGAGATAGATGGCTAGTTGTATGGTGATGTTGGTAAATGTTTGATAGGGATCTAGATACTAGGCCACTAGCATCTTGGCAGCTTGTTGAGGAGCTTTGTGTGGTAATCTAGTCTTGTTTCCCTTTGAATCATTGCATCTATGGAGGTAACGCCGCTGGCAAGTCTTCATTAGGTTGATCCCCGTCCATTTGCCAATCTTTCCATTCCATAGGAGTAGTAGTAAAGTAGTCAGTAGTTTAGTAGTTAGAATTTGAAGAGCAAAGTTGGAAGTGATATAAATTGGAAAATCATTGAGTATACATTGCAAAGCTAAATTTCATCATAGCGAGAGTTTGACATTCCTCAAGTGAACAACGTAAGCCTGCCGAAGTGATTACCAGCAAATCACATTTTTATAACTGAGTTAGTATCCACAGGTGTAAGGAACCTTGGAGTATTCTTATATACTTTTCAAGAGAGGCTTGAGTGTTTGGTACGCCGTATCAAGTATTTCAATTGCTATATGTTATGTAGTGGTACAAAACTAACATCAACATTATTTGGCACTAGAAGGAGGGCCAATTGTGTTTCTTTGGGGATTTATTGATATTCAACCATGATGAAGAATGGGGCTTCCTCAGTCGCAACAGCCTAAGGCCAATTGGCAGTCTCACCAAGACAACATTATTTTGACATTCCATTCCTTCGCTTGGAACCAAAGGGTAAACGGTTGGGAGTACTTGCACGTTGTTGACATCTTGGACCAAGAAGAAGAGAAAGCTCAAAGAATTGAAAGAGGTTCAAGAAAGATTGGAACGTGAGAGCAGAAATTGAGAAAAGTTGTTGGTATTTAATCATGGTGAAGAATGGTGCTTCAGCCTAGAAACGTTGTGCCTGTCTTGCAACCAAATCTTGGATTTGAAAACGATCAAGAGGATATCATTTCTGGATTGAACTCATTGGCTTGGAGAGTTAAGAGAAGTGCACCTGAGTATATGCGAGTGACTTTTGTGTTGGAAGAAGAAGAAGAAGAAAAGGCTGAAAGAATTGAAAGAGAAGTTCAAAGGGAATTAGAACGTCAAAGAGAACTTGAAAGGAAGCGTGAACAAGAAAGAAGAGTGCAAGAGCTATCCTTGAATAGTGGTGAAGGTAAAAGTGAAACTAAGGAGATGAATTAAAATGGTGTTGCCCTCTTATGCTCATTTCCCAGTTGGACAACCAGGCCTAGGCATTAGTTGGACACAAGGAGACATCGTTGCTGATTTGGGGGAGTTCATTTGGAATAACAAAGAAAACAATACACATTACCAATTTGCTAGAATTGTCTTAGATCAAGAAGAACAAGTTGGCATTGCATTCCAGAGAGAGCAACAAAGGATTGAAATTGAGATTCGACAAAGGTGGGAAAGAGAACAAGTAGAAAGGATCCAAAGAGAGAGAGAAGCCCATAGACTAGCTCAGCTTACCCTTGAGGAAGAACCCATTTGGGAAGGTCAAACAAATTGAACTATAATCAAGCTGGATAAGAGAATTGGGTCTTTCTCTCCTGAAAGGTTTGAGAAATTACAATCAGATAGGAAGCAAAGGGTACTGAGGTCTACACCACACCAAGAGGAAGACTTAGTTGAGTTACAATTTCACAAGAAAGGAAGGAATCATTGGGTGGCTAATACTGCAAGTTTGGTAAATTCCTCAAGTAGTCCAGTTCAAGTTCTAAAGGTTTCAAGCTTACAAACCCCAGTAGGTCAGCCAGCTCAGGGTCAAGCTAGTCAAGTTGCAATGGCTCATCAACCGCCACCACAACAACAACAACCTCCATGGATCCAAAACAATGCCTCACCCATCTTGTTTCAACAATACCATGACCTACCAAAGAATCCATCAGGATTTTGCTCTAAATTCTTCGCCAATGACCCCAACCGTACAGCTGAAGAGCATATCAAAGTATTTGAGGATGCATTGTGCAACAGAAGGATTCAACATGAAGATGTAGAATGTAGGCATTTTCCTTACTCATTGGCGGAAGAGCCCTATTGTTGGTTTGTCAATTTGCCAGTGTCATCCATAACGGGATGGATTCAACTTAGAGATGCTTTTATAGGAAAATTTGGCATGCCTACCACACCATTGGAGTTGCATAGGTTGTTTGTGGATATCAGGAGACAAGATAAAGAGTCAATTAGTTCCTTCAACAATCGTTTCCACAAGGCTTACACAAGATTGCAAGCTCCTTACACAATTCAGGAGGCGGCTGCTTTGGAAGCATACTACAGTGCCTTAGACAGTCAAACTGCTATGTTCACAAGGATGGCGAATCCTCGCCCTACAACATTGAATGAAGCCTATGCTAAAGCAATTGAAATAGGGAAACAGTTAGGCCAACAAGGATTGGAACCCCAAGGTGCTAGATATCCCAGCAATCCAATCCCACAGCTTCCATATCAGACACCTACAAATCAGCTTGTGGTACATCCAAGACCACCATTGTCTCAAGCACCACCATCAATGCCAGTTTATCTGCAAGGTGCAAGCTCATCTACAACAACACAAGAGGAGAAGGATGAAATAAAGGATCTGATTAAGCAAGTGAAGAAGTTGTCCACAGAGGTGACTTATTTGAGGAATCAGAATAATCAACTCCAGTCCACTCAAAGAAACAATCAAGGAAATTATCAAGGGAATAACTATCAAAGTGGAAATTATCAAGGAGGATATCAAAGAAATAACTATGATGGAGGATACCAAAGAAACTATCAAGATCGAGATTATCAGAGAAGCAACCAAGGTGGAGATTACCAAAGAAATAATCAAGGTGGTGGTTATCAAAGGAACAATCAAAACAACCATCAAGGTGGTAATCAATCACAAGACCAAGGATACAATAACCAATCTAGTCAGAAGAGAACATGGAACACTGGCCCAAATAATGGAAATGTGGTGTCGCCACTTGATAGTCAGGCTCCAACAGATAGTAGGCCAATGGAGAGAATATTTTTGGCCGAGTCTGCCTTGTCCCAATATTGCAGATTTCATGAGACTGATCAGCATTCAGAGTTAGGATGTGCTGAGTTCAAAAGAGCATCTAATCTATTTCAGAAAGTGGTGGATGAATCAATGAATTAGGAAGAGATTAAGGTTACAGGATATGAGATTGTTCCATCCCCAAGTTATCCAAAGTGCTTGACTTTTGAAGAGATTTCGTTTCCACCAGAGTTTTAGACATATGAGGAGCATCAAGGGAGGTTTCCTCCAGAGTCAGCTAATGGACCAGTTAGTGAAGTAATAGATCAGAATGGGTACATCAATGGGACAGATTTTTCTTTCCCACCATTGGGTGATTCTGTTCTAGTTCAAGGAACAGGTGGGAATCAGACGTTTCAACAGCGAGCGAGCAATGCAAGATTTTATCAGAGGAATCATAATAGTAAGAGGAATGATGGACCTTTCACATCCTCAGTGCCTCCGAACAATTTCAATACGCCTCCACATCCCAATGCGAGTAATGTACCAAATCCTCCAAGGGATGCGCCTGAATACAGACAAGGCAATCACAATCATAGTAATGGACAACAGAGTCCTCAGCAGAACATACAACAAAGTAATCAAAGTGCTCAAGGGTCACAAGGTGTTGTGACATCACAAGAAGTTAATAGAGGAAGGATGGTGAACAATTCAGTGAATAATGATGAGTTGAAGAGACTTGGACAGAGTGTGACAGAGGAGATGAAGAAGATCAAAATTAGTCTCCTTTTGTTTGAATTGTTGAAAGTAACAGAGATCAGAGATACATTCCTTAATAATTTGAAGGACAACAAGTCACAAGGGCCTCACACTCCAAGTGCAGCATCACCTAGCCAAGTAACTCATTTAGCAGGGAGGCCTCCTCCCAATCCAGCACATATGATTCAAGACGTTCCATGTGGGAACACAACAAATTCATCTCAAGGGATTTCATATGATGAAGTGAGGAACTCTACACAAGAGGTTGCTTATGGAGATATTAGCAATTTTAACAGACAGTCAGAGCCTCGACCAATTCTTGTAGCTCAACGATTACTGCCAGTAACACAGCAAACTCAAGGGAGTCAGGATTCAGCAAAGAATAAAGAAACAGTGAAAATAGAAGAAGTGGTTCAACCAACAGATTTTGGAACAAAGCCTAAACAAGTGCACAAACCACAAGTGGTATTTTATCAAGGGAAGGATGAGCCAGCCCCATTTTTACTGTCAGTCAGAATATTTGGAAAGTTTCTCCATAATTGTTTGATAGATTCAGGAGCTTCGAGTAATGTCATGCCTTTGGCTATTTGTAGAAGATTGGGAATCACACCCTTAGGATCAAACAAGAAGGTTACTCAACTAGACAAGACTGAGGTCCCAGTGGTGGGTGAATTACATAACATACATATGCAGTTGGCATCTGATCCAAGGATGGAACATATGGTGGACATTTCAGTGGTGGATGTCGCCGATTCTTATGGTTTGATTTTAGGAAGGGATTGGTCCAGAAGATTAAATGGATACATGGCAACTAACTTTTCCCACATGTGGCTCCCATGGAGAGGGCTAGCCAACCAAATTAAGATTGATAGCACACCAAGGTTAAGATTGACAGTTACTGAATATGGGGAACCAAATGAAGTGTTGTTTGCAAAAACAGGCATGGGCGTCTATAAGCCTAAGAAAGTAGAAGTGTTGACATTGAATATCATAAGTGAAGCAAAGGAGTCAACGGAAATGCTGATTGAGTCGGATCCTGACACTTCATTTGACGAGGGTGAAGGAATGTTTGAGAACTTCAAAAGCTTTGTGTTAAAAACTGTTCAGCAAGGTGTAGAGTTGGGTAATAGGACATCAGTGAGCGACTTGTTGTTACCTAATTGGTGTAGGATCCACAACGCCTTCCATTCAAAGCTATCCTACTCTTTGTGCAGGGTTGCATTAGAACAAGTGGAGATAAGAGTCCCTAGGGCTTTGAAGCAAGATGAACAATATGGAAAACAAAGGATTGATATTCCACAAGTTGATGAAGCAGAAAGTAGTAAGATGGGTGAAGCAAGGAATCAGATCACACCACCTAACTTGGAAGTGAGAAAGAATGAAGAATTGGACAAGTTTAAGAATTCTCGAAGAGATCAATCAGAAAGTGATGGAGTATGGACGTTAAGATTTGATGGTTCTAAGACCAAGCAAGGAGTTGGAGCTGGATTTGAGTTAGTCAGCCCAACAGGGGCAACATATTTGGCAGCACATAGATTACAATTTCCATGCACCAACAACATGGCGGAGTATGAAGCTTTGATTCTAGGCCTGTTGTGTGCTATAAAGAAGGGTGCTAAGATACTCCATGTGCTTGGAGATTCATATTTGGTGACCGAACAGGTGAAGCAAAAGTTTACTTGCCATGACAAGAGATTGAAGAGATATAGAAACAGAGTGTGGGATTTGATAGAGGACTTTGATGCCTTCAATATCAAGTTTAGCTATAGAGCAAACAATCAAGTGGCTAACGCTCTCGCGCAAGCTGCAAGCTCACTAGCACCAATCAAGTTGGAAGGCTTGAAGAAATTTAAAGTGGAGTTGGCCTCAGTCCCATTAGTACCAGACAACGTCAAGAACTTCCAAGTATTTGAAGATGATAAACATATTCTTAAGTTCTCGACCAACTCGGATGTCTTCACAGCACAGATCATTGATGGAGAAATAGACGAAGAAGCGGAAATCAATCCGGAAGAGATAATGAATCTAAAGACAAATACCATTCCAAAGGGAATGATTGAACTGGAAAGAATATTTGACTTGGATCAATTCAATAAGGTGTCATATCAACCCACGGGGGGTGATGAGTGCGAAAAGGTGAATATTGGAACAGAAGATAGTCCTAAAATTGTCCACATTGGGAAAGTTTGTACACCCAAGGAGAAAGCTGATATACTGAGTTTGATGAGAGAGTTCCCAGATGTGATTGCTTGGGGGTATGAAGATTTGAAGACATATGACCCTTCTATCATCACACATACAATCCCATTGAAGGAAGGAAGTAAGCCATTCAGACAGCGGTAGAGGCCTGTCAATCCTTTGCTAGAGCCATTGATTTTCCAAGAGGTGAAGAAACTACTAAATGCACGAATCATCTTCCCAGTGAGACATTCAACGTGGGTCGCCAATCTTGTCCCAGTCAAGAAGAAAAGTGGAGAGATAAGGTTATGCGTTGATTTCAAAAATTTGAATAGAGCATCAGAGAAGGATAACTACCCATTGCCATCACTAGATGAAGTTTTGCAAGTGGTAAATGGAGCACAAATGATGACGTTCATGGATGGCTATTCAGGGTATAACCAAGTGATAGTAGAAGAAGAAGATAGATTGAAAACGGCTTTCACCACCAAGTGGGGAACGTTTGCATACAGGAGGATGCCTTTTGGTCTAATCAACGTTGGTGCAACATTTCAGAGGGCCATGGATTATGCCTTTAAGGACTTAAAAGATAAGTGCATCATCATCTACATGGATGATATCACAGCGTTTTCAAAGAATAGAGAAGATATGTTTTAGATTTGAGGAAAGTCTTCACAAGATGCAGAAAGTTTGGAGTTTCTTTGAATCCAAAGAAATGTATGTTTGGAGTAACGGAGGGAAAACTTTTGGGGCATGTAATTTCAAAAAAAGGAATCATGATAGATCCAGAGAGAGTGGAGGCAATTTCCAAACTCAGCCTTCCAACCAGCAAGAAAGAACTGAAGTCTTTCTTTGGAAAGATCAATTTCGTAAGAAAGTTCATATCAGCATTTGCAGAGATAGTAAAGCCAATGAATGACATGCTGAAAAAGGATGCAAAGATGGATTGGACTCCAGCAGCGAAGAAAGCCTTTGAGGAGATAAAACAAGCTATTGTTAATGCACCAGTCTTAGTGAGTCCAGATTATGAGAGGCCATTCAACATATATTCTTTTGCCTCTGATCATGCCTGTGCAACCATCTTAACACAGAAAAATGAAGAAGGTGACGAGCATTCAATTGCATTCATGAGTGCACCTTTCCGAGAAGCTGAACTGAACTATCCAAATGTGGAGAAACAGGCTTATGCCTTGGTGAAAGCAATGAAGAAGTTCAAGCACTAAATCTTGAGAAGCAAAGTACATGTAATTGTGCCTGACATAGCAGTAAAGACCCTTTTAATGCAAAGTGAACTTGGAGAAAGAAGAGGAAAGTGGGTTGTCACTATCCAGGAATATGATGTAGAGATTCAACCAATGAAGTTGGTCAAAGGTCAACAGCTGGCACAAACAATGGCGTCAGAGGGACTTGGACTTATACAACAAGTATATGAATTGGAGGATGTCCGTCCCGATGAATGGTACCAGGACATTATCAATTATTTGTTAAATCATCGGTGCCCTCCACATTTGAATCCAGTATAGAAGCGGGCATTGAAGTTCAAGAGTAAGAGGTACATGTTACAAGGAGCAGTGTTATATAAACAAAATGAGGGGATATATCTAAGGTGTGTTGGAAAGGATGAAGCAAGAAATATTTTGGAACACTTTCATGATAAGTGGGGAACAGGACATGGATCAGATTTGGCCACAGCGCACTGGATACTAAGAGCAAGATATTATTGGCCAACCCTATTCAAAGACACTCATGAACATGTGAAGACTTGTCATATTTGCCAAACTTCAGCAAAGAGGGAGAGGAACCCTGCCATGCCTTTACAGCCAGTCACTGAGGTGAGACCTTTCGCAATGTGGGGACTTGACTTCATTGGTCCCATCAACCCACCTTCCTCAGCACAACACAGGTATATTCTAACCGCGACTGACTACTGTACTCGATGGTCAGAAGCTCAAGCTTTCAAGAATTGCACTGCTGAGGTTGTCATTAAGTTCATAGAGGAAAGGATCACTACAAGGTTTGGATGTCCTACTTTTGTATGTGATAATGGTTATGCTTTCATTTCCTTGAAGTTTCATAATTGGGCTTTTGATCATGGGATTGTTTTAAAATTTTCATCAGGATACTATCCCCAGGGAAATGGCCTAGCTGAGTCTACAAACAAAAACCTTTTGACTGTGATTAGAAAACTTCTGGATAGGAACCCAAGGGATTGGCACACTCAGTTGAGATATGCTTTGTGGGCAGATAGAACAAGAGTTAAAGAGTCCATAGGAATTTCCCCTTACCATCTAGTTTATGGACAAGATCCTGTGTTCCCTATTCAATTGAAAATCCCAACCCTGAAGTTTATCCAAGAATACTATGATGAAAATGAAGACAGAGTTCAAGTCAAGTTGGCTCAACTAATGCAGTTAGATGAGAGAAGAGATGAAGCCCTAGAAAAATTTGCTAAACATCAAGGGGTAGTAAAACGTTGGTTTGACAGAAGAACACAAAACAAGGCCTTCAAGATCTCTGATTTGGTCTTATATTGGGATAAAGCCCATGAAAAGAAAGGACAACACGACAAATTCGATAAACTATGGAAGGGTCCTTTCCAAATTGCTGAAATCATCGGGGATAATGCATTTAAGCTCAAGACACTCACTGGTAGGGATGTCTCGTTGCCTGTCAACGGGCAATTCCTCAAGCATTATTTCCAAGCTTAGGACTCCGTCTGGAGCCCTTTTCTGTACATAGTAGTTTAGTTTGCTTTCAGTTGTTAGTTTAGTTTGCTTTCTGTTCGTAGAGTTAGAGTTTGTCTTGGACCACTTGGCCCGAGAGTTAGGGTAGTTTTCCTTTCAGTTGGTTAGAGTAGTCAGTTAGATTAGATTTCCTTTCTGTTGTTTAGCTTAGGAGTTTTGAGGGAGCTCAGTAGTTAATTTGCACCAAGTCACTTGACTTGGGATCTTTTAGCTTCCCTTTAGTTTTGAGAGCAGTTTTGGTTTTGGAGCTTTGCAAGCCAGAGTGGGTCCCGGTTATCATCCGTGGGTGAATGGTGTTGATCTTACACTTTGGTGACGAAACAGGAGTCTGTCTTGTTCATTTCTTGAATACATTTGACGAGGTTGGAGATTTTAGGATGTGCTTAGTCATTGACCTATGGTAGGACTTGTACTAAATTCGAGTCAGACTCGAAAGTGGTTCTTGAGTTACCTTCGACATGGTTACAACATTATGCTCACACTTAATTGCTCCGAGTTCTTGGTGTCTCGAAGTGAAGTTAGACTCGGTGAAAATCATACACCTGCTTCAACGCCACTGTGGTCTTCCAAACCCTCCACGGGCTTCATTGCCTGCAAGCCAAACAAAAGATTGGTTGAAAAGAAAGAATTATCATGAGAAAAGAAAAGGAAAAAAATGAAAAATGAAAAAATGGGAAACAATATCAAATTGAGAATAAAGATGAAAATTGGCTCTGAGGGCGTGCAGTCATCTCTATCGGTGCTGCTAAGTAGTCACTAAAGGTAGAATCATGATTGTGGTGCCACAGCGATAACTCCGTCGGGACTATGGACGCCTGACTGGCAGTGGGGCTCTATCTAGGATGCTTTTGGAGTAAGGATATTGTAATAGCTAAGTTTATTGGATCTAAGAGATTATCAAGTTCTCGATGAGTGGGGAATGAATCATTTGCACACACATGAGTAACTTAAGGTCAAGGTGCTTAGGTTCAACTTGAGATTTCTTTCCTGGGTTGAGTACTTGTTCTTAAGTAGATGTTCGGATGAGTTATCTTAAAATCTTCGTCCTAAGTTATTTTGTTCTTGAAATGTTCAGGAACATTTCACCAGTGGAGTCGCCAGATGTTGTGAGGTTTTACATCACCCCATATCATGGGGACCCCCGTTCTGAATTTTTGGAGCTTGGATTTTTTTGCTTAGCTTAATCTTGATTGTTTGGATTCTGAGAGCAATGATGCTTAGATTTGCAATACGGCTGTGGTTTCGAAAATTTTGATGAAGTGTTGAACGTGGTTTGGATTTCATTTGTTCATGTTGATTCATTTGCAAATTGACGTAGTTCTTTATAAGGCAATGGAATTTTGTGGTTCGTGATAATTTGCAAAATGATGTGAAATTTCGATTTTTGTTGGCAAGTTGCTAAATCTGAGATTCTTTGTTAAAATTCCTCAATTGCTCATGCTTGAAAATTCGAAATTTTGAAGGCAATTGAGATGATAAAATTTTCTTGCCAGTTTGCAATTTCCACCATGAATTTTCGATTTTGATTTTGGTGATTAATTGGGGATTGATATTCTGAGAATTCATTTTTGAAATCCTCATGTCTTGGGTTTTAAATTTGCTTTGAGCAATTCAATTGCACTGAAATTCATTTTGCAAATGAAGTGATGGCTAGAAATTTCGATTTTTGTTTTAATGGCTGTCTTGGACAATTAAAAAATGACAAATCTGAAACTACATTGCCTTATTTTGTCTTCCTAAATTCATTGTGGCTTTATCGAAATTGCATTAGGGGGATTCTCGATTTTCAAAATTTCCATTGGGCAAGGCAATTCAATTTCATTAAAATCAGTTTGCAAATACTGATAACAATTTTCGATCTCATGTTGATTGGATTATGAAATGTTTGAAATGATCAAAATCTGGAAGTGCATTGCAATTTTCGATTTCCTAAACAATTATTTTGGCATTTTCGAAATTGAATTTGGTGGCCTTTTAATTAGATTTGGAAGGATATATTTTACAAAATCAAAATTGGGCATTGGATTTCACAAATGGCCCCAACACTTTGTTAATTTCGAAGCATATCTAAAAGATTTTTTATTTTTTTTTCCAAATTAATTGTTTCTTTGCCAAGGTCGGCCTTGCTTTGCATAAATTAATTATTTTATTTTGGCAATTTATGTAGGGGGGTCGGCCCTGTATTTGGGCTCCAGCGGCGGCTATATATGGAGGGCGGAGTCCTTCATTTTTTCACACAACCAATTTCGATTCTCAAGCTCTGCATTGAAGGAGCGAAATATCAGTCCTTTGGCAGCGAAATTCTTCATAAATTGGCGACTTTTTATCAAAGTTTTGGCAGCGAGTTGAATCCAAGAGTGGCGGCCTTATTTGAGGCCTGATCTGGGCGGAATTCAAAACAATTGGGGGCAGGTTCGAAGGTGAAAAGAGGGCAGATTCGAAGGTGGAGTCCAGCAGCAACCAAAATTAGATTGTGGTGGCCCTATTCATGCATCAGACCTGGGCGTTTTAGGGAGCATTTGAATCAGTTTTTAGGGCCGATTTAGGGTCAAAATTCAACATTTTCGTCAAGGAAGAAAGCAGAGACTTATTGATTATAATTTGGAGGCCCCCTCTTATGCATTTTGGCATCCAAAATTGAGGTTTTGAAGGCCTTTTTCCAGTGTTTTAAGGCAGATCCGAAAATGGAAATATGAACATGTTGATCTCAGAATTTGGTAGAAGAGGGATTGTTGATTTGAAGTGCAATTCCGCATTTCATCAAGAGGGTGAGTTTAACTGTTTGAGGCCTCATCTCAGATTTTCAAAAGATATTTGAAGAGGAAGTTTTGGGCCATATTATCAGAATTGTGTAGATAGAGAGATTTTTGGGTAGAGTTGTGATTTTGAACAAGGCAACTACATCAAGGAGGAATTCATAATTTCATAGCCGGTGAGTGGCCTATCTTTCTCCTTTCTTCTTAGTTGTTTTCGTTTCATTGGTATTATTGCTAAGTGTTGAAGACTAGTTTCAAGAGTAGAGTTAGAAGTTTGGTCATTAGGTTGATTACTCGATTGTCTTGATTAGCTTATTCCCTCAAGTTCTTGCTTGCATTCCATCATTTCATCATCATAGGAGGAAGATTGGAGTGATAAATGTAGTCCATCTCATAGGAAACGGCGGGGAGTGATAAGTGGTAGTCCCACCCCTAGGGAGAAGATTGGAGTGATAAGTGTAGTCCATCTTAAGGCAAAGGCAGGGAGTGATAAGTGTAGTATTCCATCATTTCATCATTAGGAGGAAGATTGGAGTGATAAGTGTAGCTCATCTCTTAAGGTAACAGCGGGGAGTGATAAGTGTAGTATTCCATCCCATTAAGAAAAAATTTGGAGTGATAAGTGTAGTTTCACCATCATTGTAGAAAAGACGGGGAGTGATAAGTGTTTAGGATGGCGGATGCCAATGCAAGCAAGCGACCCAAAGGAACTAATGCTAAAAGAGGAGACAAGGAAGTCATGATACCCAATTCCAACTTCTGCTCGAAACTAAGACACGTTGGAGACACCAACATTGGTACCCTTGATATGATTCAATTAAGAGAGAGGTTGAGAGACAGCTAGTCCCCTATGGCAAAGAACATCAATAAGTATGGATTTGTGCAAGGAAGTGTTAAGTCTACCCCAGCAGCAAACAGAATACAGCAGGTCAAAGTATGGCGCCTTCATTATGCTTCTCAGCCGGATCCCAGGCTCTGCTCAAGGTACACAATTTGATCTTTGGATTTTTTATTTTATTGAAGGCATTGGAAATGGTAAAGGAAAGATTGATTGGATTAGGATCATTAGCATGAATTTAGAGTTGCAACTTAGATAGTACAAAATCAGAGGCAAATCTACATGGGGTCCTACTTTTTCAATTCGAGTGCAAGACTACTAGTGATGCTTTGCCAGTCGAACCAAATCCAATTGGGGAGATGCACTGCACCACTATGGTTGAGGCAGATGCTTATGCCAAGAAGCGAGGTTGTGGCAGTTCGAACAGTTGAAGGCATCCAAGGGTTAACCAAAGAGGGGGGCTACAAATGTGGAGGTAGTTGATGAACTTAATGATTATCTCAAATCAAGTAGTAGGTGGATTGTGGAACGATCAAAGAGATATGGCCGAGGTAGGTGCCCCCAATACCCAAAAGTAGTAAAGCAGAGAGGGGGTGCATGCAAACCCAAATTCGAGTAGACAAGTTTGAAAGACCATGAAAAGGAGGGCAAGGATAATGAAAGAGGAAAGCGAGGTGAAAGCTTTTGGGAGGTCAAGTTTGATTTCAAGGCGGTGGCCAAGAGCAAGGTTCTCAAATTGCAAAAAGGTTCACATACAGACAAGCCACCAAAGTCAAGGAAAGATTACCCCAAGTGCATGGAGACCTCACCCTTTCGAGGTCGGGACATCAAGTACAAGCAAGTTCAAGTGGTGATGAGAAAGTTTCTAAGGACAAGCTCAAGCATCCAAGGCTTCATCTCATCTCAAGGATTAATGAACTTTATAAGATAAGGTTGATGAAGTGGCAATTTCATGTGCATGCAATCAAATGATGCCAAGTGTCCTATGTTCTCATTGGTTGACAAATTATTGCAATTTTCTCATTGGCCCACAAAGTTGGTGCCCTCATGTAATTGGTTGAAAGATGGTAACCCTAATTAGGGGTTGTAAGGTTTAATCTGGATCGTTGATTTTGCCTCTTAATCTTGGTCGTTGGTTGTAATTTTGAGCCTTTATATAAGGCCATGTACTCTCATTTGTAAAGGGTTGAAGAAAATTGTTGCTAATATAATACCAAAATTGCTTCTCTTGTCATTGTTGTATCTTGCATGGTGATTAAGAACACTTGGTGTTATTGCATGGTTTCTACTTCCAATAGTTAAAGTTAGATTTCATTGAGTTGTTAGAGTAAATTTTCATTTTCAAGTAAGTGTTAGAAGTAAGAGTAGAGATAGATGGCTAGTTGTATGGTGATGTTGGTAAATGTTTGATAGGGATCTAGATACTAGGCCACTAGCATCTTGGCGGCTTGTTGAGGAGCTTTGTGTGGTAATCTAGTCTTGTTTCCCTTTGAATCATTGCATTTATGGAGGTAACGCCGCTGGCAAGTCTTCATTAGGTTGATCCCTGTCCATTTGCCAATCTTTCCATTCCATAGGAGTAGTAGTAAAGCAGTCAGTAGTTTAGTAGTTAGAGTTTGAAGAGCAAAGTTGGAAGTGATATAAATTGGAAAATCATTGAGTATACATTGCAAAGCTAAATTTCATCATAGCGAGAGTTTGACATTCCTCAAGTGAACAACGTAAGCCCGCCGAAGTGATTACCAGCAAATCACATTTTTTAAACTGAGTTAGTATCCACAGGTGTAAGGAACCTTGGAGTATTCTTATATACTTTTCAAGAGAGGGTTGAGTGTTTGGTACGCCGTATCAAGTATTTCAATTGCTATATGTTATGTAGTGGTACAAAACTAACATCAACATAGTTTTAACCTTGATTGTGAATGACAAAATGATTAGGAAAAAAACCCATTAATTGAGATAGAACCCTTGATATTGATAAATGGAACATAAAACAACCTACATAAATGAGTTTATAACATAAGCATTATATATCATAACATGATTTGTTTCCATTCAGGGCCTTCACTGTACCATACTTATACTATGAAATCCCATAATAGAAAATTATTGTACCATTAAAGGTTGAATTCATGTTTGGATTATGCACGATAGTTGATCAAAAACTTATAGTTGTAATTGGTTTTTAACACATGAAACAATACTAATATATCATTGCAGCTTACTCCATTAGGTTTGAGACATGATACAATTATAACACTCAAAAACATATTATACAAGCAAAATTTTATCTAGACTTGTAGTACAAGTTGATATTCTACTTAGCATAGAGAAGCTAAATTAGGGAGAATATGAAAAGCCTCTAGCAATATGAATCCATAAGAAAAGAATTTGTTCACTGATCCATGGCCAAATTTGAGAGACTTGACGTAGTAGATAATATGGGGATGAAAAGCATAACGTTTTGGATCTAAAACAAATTTATAAAACAAAAGTTCAGAAATGTGCCTAGGAAGGAGGTTTCCACTGCCATATTCAAGCATACATCAATACAAACTGTAATTATTTTCTGTAACTCACAAATAAATATTAGCTCAGACTGATAAAACTTTCTTTTGCATCCATTACCTAGAGTATTGGTGCAGGGGCACCAAGCTTATTTTGCTAATATTGTCAATTTTGGTCTTTTCATAGGTTTTAGGGTGTGTGAATTTTTTGTCAAGCAAATAAGGTCATGATAGACCATTCTTCATGTAATAGGGGGCATTAGGGTAATATTGTCATATTATGCAAAAAAAGTTGTCAAGTTGCAAGAAAAGTTGTCAAGCAACTTTTCTTGTGACCAAATTGTCAATAATTGCCATAGGTGTCTAAGATGGTGTTTGTATGAGTCTAAGCATTCACTTGATGTAATAAGGCCTATGAAGGCCATTTGACATGTTGTAGGGTTAGATGTGTAAGTTTTTGAACGATTTGCACAAGTTGCCAAAGATTGTAAACAAAGTTGGCATGGCAAAGTTGGCAAAATGGAAGGCCAACGGTCATATAGTTGAAAAGTTGGTTGCCACTGTCATGAAATGATGTAAAAGGCCTTTGGATGGCCGAGTTGGGGGTTGGTGGTCAGTTTGGAAGTAAGTTGTTAATAAAAATTCAATAAAACATCACTGTTATCCTGCAATTTTTCTGATTTCTTTCTGTTTCAGAGTTTGGCATGACCATATAGAGTTAGGTGATGATGTGGAACCAATTGTGTTTGATAGAGTGATGAGTCTTTTTCCTTTTGCAACAAGTTTGAACGAATTTCATTGAGTTTGCGCAAAATTATGGTAGTTTTTCTGAGATCAATCCCATGATTAAGGGTTTGAAGGGTTTGAATGAATAAATTGAATTCCTGGCATTTTCCACCATTAAAAATCCTTGCAAATTGGTTGGATGAAGGCTTAAGGAGTGTAGTTTAACATTTTACAGGTTGCAGAAGTGAAAATTGTTGTTTGCAATTAATATGGTGATGCCCTAGGCAGGTAGTCTGTGTATTTTTGTCCATTTGACAGTGCAGTGATAAGGGTTTTGTAAAACAAGGAGGAAATGACCCTTCCAAACCATGAAATTGGTTGATTCACTCCATTTGAGACGTAATACAACCCTTGGAGTGCAAATTTAATAGTTGTGGCTAAGATTTCTAATGGATGCTTTGTAAAAGTGGGCTAATTAGCCTCATGATCAGATTACCAGTCAAAAACAGATGTACACGTTCCAAATCAACCCCTAGGGCAAATTGGACATGTTATAGAATGGCCAAAAGGTATCCATAAATGTTTTCATTCTGTCTTGAAACTGTTTGTATAGAGAGTTAGGTTGGAAAAACCCTCAGAGTAGGGCTACTAGAGTTTAGGTCTGTTTATGGGAAAGGTACAGCAGTTGGAATAACCAGTGGTTTTGAGGCTTGTCAAGGGTGTCCATATGCTGTAATTGTTCAGTCTAAAATGTTCCCAAAGTCAGTGGAGTTGTGCGGACCATTGAGCCCTTGATTGGTGTTTGTCGCCCTATGAGGCATAGTGCCATTGTGAAGGGAACTCGGTTTTGTTAATGGTTGAATGTGGAGTTTGGTGAAAGTCCAAAGGGATATGAATACATATGTTGCCAGCATCATGATGGAACAAAGACTAAATTGTGCAGGTTTTCCTTGTCTAATGTGATTGCTTGTTTGGGTCAAGAGAAGGATATTTGCTCATTGTTGTGAAATATGCCTACATGGTGTTGAATTGAACCACACCTCTACATCAATTGGTATCAGAGCTTACGGAGTAGATCTTTTTGGGTGAGATTGGTTGGAGTTTGCCTAGAGGAAGGTTGGAAGTTGAAAGGACAAGATGCCTCCTAAAGGTAGTGCAGTCATTGATAGAGAACTTAAGTTGATCTTAGCCAGACTTGAAGCATTGGAAACAAATTAGAGGAGAGGAAGGGCCACTGAAGAGGAAAGTGACCAAGAGGATGAGGGTGGCAGTGAAAACCCTCGAGGAGGAGACCAAGATAGTGAAGAAGAAATGGACCCTGAAGTGAAAAGGATGGTGAGAATGCTCAAGTTTGTTAAAGGAGATGCTCCTGGTGAGAAAATAGATGTGCCAGTGTACAATGGAAAGTTAGATGATGAAGAAGGATTAGATTGGATAGATGTCATGGACAACTACTTTGAGTACAAGGTGGCTGATGATGATAAGGTGAAGTTTGCTAAAACTAAGTTGAAAGGACTTGCTCTCACATAGTGGAATTATGTTCAAGAGGAGAGAGTGAAGAAGGGAAAAACAAACATCAGTTCTTGGGATAGGATGGTGTCAAAGATTAAAAGCCAATTTTTGCCAAGTGATCATGCCATACAATCATTCAAGAGGCTGCAAAGTTTAAGACAGAAGGATAAAGATGACATGACATATACGGAAGAGTTTCACAAATTAGCCATTTAGTCTGGTCATATTGAGGATGAAAATGAAAAGATTGCAAGGTATATGTGCGGTTTGAGATTCCAAATACAAGATGAATTGAGTTTGGCTACCCCAAGAACAGTGGAAGAATGTTTTCAGTTGGCTGCTAAGGAAGAAGAGAAACTAAAGAGAAGGCAAGAAAGACAAGGAAGGGGCAGATGCAACATTAATAGAGGAAGAGGATCAAAACAGTCCTATGAAGACCAAGAAGATGGAAGCAAAGGTAAAGAACAAGTCACTGATTCTAGAGGTGGTTTTAGAGGCTTCATTTTCAGGAAGGTGTTATAATTGTAATGAATTTGGACATCCAGCATTCGAGTGCCCTAAAAAAGCAAGGTTCTACTACAAGTGGTGGTGAAGGAGAAGTGAAAAGAGAGTGAAATTGGTGCAAGAAGATGAAGATGAAAGTGTCAACTCTCCTAGTCATCTTGCTGCTCCAGAAGAGGGAGTCATTGCTGGTGAGAAGACAACTCCTAAAAGCATCCAAGGAAAAGGAGATGACCCAAAGAAGAACATTATTCGAACATTATTCAAGACCACCTGCAAATGCAAAGGCAAGGCATGTAAGATAGTGATAGATTCATGTTCTACTGATAATATGGTGTCAAATGAAATGGTAGATAAACTGAAATTAGAGAAAATTCCTCATAAAACACCATATAGAGTGTCTTGGTTGAATGATGATCAGTCCATTTTGGTTCATGAACAAGCTTTGGTTGAGTTCAGCGTTGGTGGATATACAGATAAGATACTTTGTGATGTTTTACCAATGGATTGTTGTCATTTATTACTTGGAAGGCCATGGCAGTTTGATAGTGGGAAGACTCAAAACGAGCTAATAAAGCATGATGAAATTCTGAATGGGACAGTGATCTGTCCATTGAAACCAAAAGAGGTGAAGGGGCAGTCTAATACTGTCAAAATTGAGGTTGGTAAGACTAATAGGACAATGGACTTAAGGGCAGAGAACATGAGGACAGACGAAGACAAAAGATGAAGTCAACCAGAGTGTTTGGCAAAACCAACTTGGGCAGATCAAGTATGCAATAAGAGGGAAGGACTGGACAGTCAGGGATAGAGTTGAAGCAGGTACAAATGAAAGTTTTACATCAGCTTTAGATGGTGGAGAGATCAGAGAACAATCAACTGATCAGTTTGGAAAGATGAAGCACTATCCAAGTGGCAACAAGTTCAAGGGTGCCAAGCACAATGCAAGCTTTCAGTTTTTAACTTTGTGGAAGGGAATAATAGATGAAAGAGCTTTTAGAAGTTAGAAGTATGGAGTATTCAAAGGTGGACAAACTGCGAAACAATTTCCAAGGGACATGGAAAGTTTTTCAGGCCGGTTGTATGGTGCAGGGGCACCAAGCTTATTTTGCTAATATGGTCAATTTTGGTCTTTTGATAGGTTTTAGGGTGTGTGAGTCATTTGCAAGCAAATTAGGTCATGATAGACCATTCTTGTTGTAATAGTGGTCATTAGAGTTAATATTGTCATATTATGCAAAAAAAGTTGTCAAGTTGCAAGAAAAGTTTCCAAGCAACTTTTCTTGCAACCAAATTGTCAATAATTGTCACAGGTGTCTAAGATGGTGCTTGTACGAGTCTAAGCATTCACTTAATGTAATAAGGCCTATGAAGGCCATTTGACATGTTGCAGGGTTAGATAAGTTTTTGAACGATTTGTACAAGTTGCCAAAGATTGTAAACAAAATTGTCATGGCAAAGTTGGCAAAATGTAAGGCCAACGGTCATATAGTTTAAAAGTTGGTTGTAACGATTGTGGTAAAATAATGAATGTGTTATTAAACAATGATCATGAATGATCTATATATACAAGATACAAGAGAATGTTTCTATAACGAACAGGAGAGAGGAAATAAAAACATTCTTGTAGAGTGAAAGAGAAAGTTTCCATAACGAATAGGAGTTTATGGAAACATTACCAAAAGAGTGACCATTAGAAATAGACGAAAGAGAGAGATAAAATTAGAAACTATCTATTATCGTAATACCCTCCCTTAATGGTCAATCTATCTTCAAAAAAACAGATATTTGCATGTCCTCAAAAAGCGTAAAAGGCAGCCTCAGGTTGATCGGAGAGGTCTGCATGTTCTGCAATGTTGGCATGTGGTTGGGTCCCACCCTGCTTCCACTAATCAGAAGCAATGTGAGCCCTACAGTCTCGAAGCATATGACCAAATTTGTGGCAGTAGTTGCACCAAATGTTCTTCTTGGAATTATCCTGAGACAGAGCTGATGAATGAGATGGGCCTTTGTCCTTGTGAAAGGATTGGGCTGAAAACGCTTGTTCAAAGGAGGACGAAGGAGCACTGCTACCAAACTATTGTTTCCAACGATCCTGCTGTAGAAGTTTGGTGCACAGATCTAAGAACTTCGGGTCAACATTAGTTGCAGTAATGTTGAGCGTCTCAATAAAGTGCTCATAGGACGGTGGTAGGCTTTTTAGAGCAATGACCACCATGTCCTCTTCCTCCATTGTACAGCCAATGGCCTCAAGCTGATCCTTGATGTCCTTAATCTTCAGAAGATGTTCTTATAAGGACATATTCTCATCCATAATAATGGAGAATAGCTGATTCTTTAGAAAGAAGGCTCTACTTTTATCTGATGTCTCATGGAGATCCTTCAATACTGTCCAGATCTATGCAGTTGTCTTGCCAGACGGGATTTGTGGCAGTTGATCATCAATGACTGAAAGCTTAATGAGCATAACCGCTTCACAATTGCGTTCATCAAACTTGTCACGAGTTGCATCAGTTGTGGTAGGACGAGTCGTGATACCTTGAACAAGCACCTCAAGGCAACGATACTCGAAAATTGTAAACTTGCGTTGCTTCTAGGTGTTGTAGTTCTTTTCGTTGAAATGTTAACTGCCTTCCAGCATAAGACTAGTGAGAGATGCCATAGCATGTTTTTCAAAGAAAAAATGTGAAAAAATAAAAAAGGACACAAACTTCAAGGCAAATTAACGGAAGACCCAGAAAATTTGAAGAGGCATCCAGTGAAGAACTCAAAAAACCCAAATAGAATCTGTTGTCAGATCCTGAATCTGTTGGCTCGAAAATTGAGGCACGGAAAACGATGCACCTAGAATAAAGCGAGACTGACCCAGTTGAGATCTCAAAAAACCCACCAAAAATCTGTAATCAAAATTTTGAGACAAATTTGTAGTAAACCCTTGACAGGTTTAAATCAGACTGCAAATATTCAAAGAAAAAAATTGAATTTTTCCTTCACAAAAAAATGCCCAAAAACCTAGACGGGTGGGTGAGGAAAAAAATGCAAATATTGAAAACACTCGGGGCAAAAAGGCTTCAAAAATCTTGAACTAATAATTTCAAAAAAGAAATTAAAAATTTTCAAAGAGGCCAGGAATTTGCTCTGATACCATATTGTGATAAAATAATGAATGTGTTATTAAAAAATGATCATGAATGATCTATATATACAAGATACAAGAGAATGTTTCTATAACAAACAGGAGAGAGGAAATAGAAACATTCTTGTAGAGTGAAAGAGAAAGTTTCCATTATGAACAAGAGGAGTTTCTGGAAACATTACAAAAAGAGTGACCATTAGAAATAGACGAAAGAGAGATAAAATTTGAAACTATCTATTATCGTAATAGTAACTGTCATGAAATGATGTAAAAGGCCTCTGGATGGCCGAGTTGGGGATTAGCAATTAGTTTGGAACTGGAAGTAAACTGTAAATAAAAATTCAATAAAACATCACTGCTATCCTGCAATTTTTCTGATTTCTTGTTGTTTCAGAGTTTGGCACAACCATATACAGTTAGGTGATGATGTAGAATCAAATTGTTTTTGATAGAGTGATGAGTCTTCTTCCTTTTGCAACAAGTTTGAATGAATTTCATTGAGTTTGTGCAAAGTTATGGTAGTTTTTCTGAGATCAGTCCTGTGAGTAAGGCTTTCAAGGGTTTGAATGAAAAAATTGAATTTGTGGCATTTTCCATCGTTGAAAATCCTTGCAAATTGGTTGGATGAAGGCTTAAGGAATGTAGTTTAAGATTTTATAGGTTGCAGAAGTGAAATTGTTGTTTGCAATTAATATGGTGATGCCCTAGGCAGGTAGCCTGTGTATTTTTGTCCATTTGACAGTGCAGTGATAAGGGTTTTGTAAAACAAGGGGGAAATGACCCTTCCAAACCATGAACTTGGTCGATTCGGTTCAATTGAGACCTAATACAACCCTTGAAGTGCAAATTTAATAGCTGTGGCTAAGATTTCTAATGGATGCTTTGTAAAAGTGGGCTAACTAGCCTCGTGATCAGATTACCAGACAAAAACAGAGGTACACATTCCAAAGCAACCCCTAAGGCAAATTGGACATGTTATAGAATGGCCAAAAGGTAACCATAAATGTTTTCATTCTGTCTTGAAACTGTCCGTATAGAGAGTTAGGTTGGAAAAACCCTTGGAGTAGGGCTACTAGAGTTTAGGTCTGTTTATGGGAAAGGTACAGCAGTTGGAATAACCAGTGGTTTTGAGGGTCAAGGGTGTCCATATGCTGTAATTGTTTGGTCTAACATGCTCCCAAAGTCAGTGGATTTGTGTGGACCATTGAGCCCTTGATTGGTGTTTGTAGTCCTATGAGGCATAGTGCCATTGTGAAGGGGACTCGGTTTTGTTAATGTGGAGTTTGGTGAAAGTCCAAAGGGATATGAATACATATGTTGCCAGCATCATGATGGAACAGAGACTAAATTGTGCAGGTTTGCCTTCTCTAATGTGATTGCTTGTTTGGGTCAAGAGAAGGATATTAGCCCATTGTTGTGAAATATATGCCATCTCATACTCAAGTAAACAGCATGAATATAAAACATTGCAAGTGGAGGTTATCAACAAATATCAAGCCTATTATTATATGGGTTTAAGCTACTTTGCAAATAATATTGATGAAATGAATTATAATATAATAAAAGAAAAGATATATTAAGATAAATTATTGTACAGTATTTGAACTTGTGAAAATAAGCTTCCGCTAATCCTTCTCTATCTTCAAGCATTGCTCTTTTTCTAGTCATTACACCTAGAGTATTTTTTATCCATCTCATACTCAAGCAAACAACGTGAATACAAAACATAGCAAGTGGAGCTTATCAACATATCGCAAGCCTATTGTTATATGGGTTTAAGCTACTTTGCAAGTAATATTGATGAAATGCATTATAATATAATAAAAGAAAAGATATTTTATTGTACAGCATTTGAACTTGTGAAAATAAGCTTCCGCTAATCCTTCTTCTCTAACTTTAAGCACTATTCTTCTTCTAATCAATACACTTATAGTATTTTTTAGCTTCTCACAGCTTAAATATGTAAAGAAGTAGAGAATTTTAGAGCCTTCAAACTCTTTTGACATGGGTTATAATACTAAATGTTAGGCCTTGTCTTTCACTTCCCATATATTCGCCATTGCTTTACTCAATGTTCAGACCCGTGATTTGTGAACAATCAACGTCTATGCAGCTTGTTAAGGTAGCTGTATTTTCTTTACTAGTGGGAATACCAGGAACAATCCTTTAGGATCATGTATTCTAATCTGACAATGTTTGGATAGAACTCATAGCCAGGTGGTTGAGAGACCAATCATGTTGTGAAGGGATTTTTTAGCAGAGTCGGAGGGAAATAAGGTAAAGAAGCGGAAGAAAGCCGAAAGATGACATTGTCAGCTGTAAAGGAATACATTCAACGGTTTCAACAACACATAAATTCAACATGATGGGAGAGGAGTGCAGCTGACAGTTTTGATGGCAGATGAATACATCCTTTATGGGGCAAAAAAGCAGAACTGAAGACTCGTCCAGGGATTTGACTTTGTTCTTCTGAGTCTATGCATGGAAGACACTCCATTAACTCTTGGTTGACTCGAGTACCCATTCTTCATCACAAATACACCATTTGGGGTATGTGCCAGAGGATTCTTCCTTCATGGGAAAGCAAGGAAGATTAGGAGAAACAGAGTTCCCTTGAGAATGGTATTCCAGTTATACTAGCATTAGGATTATTAGCAATTAAAGTTAGCAATCCACTGTCATGTTTCTTGAGATTGTGCAATTTAATTAGGTGCAACTGAGAGGATGCTAGAATGGTGTTCTTGGGCTGTACAATTGATTTTGATAGTAAAGTTTTTGGAGTTTTATCAAACTGGGTTTCTCCGAGGTAAGTCTCTTGTGCCATCTTTTGCTTGTGTTGTTCTCATTTACACGCTTCCTTCTAAATTTGAACGAGTTGCTAATAAAGATGTTATGCAGGGACTTAGTTCCAAGTTATGTTGAAGGAATGTAGCTTAAGTCAGAAAAGATAAAATTGAGAGAGTTTACTGTTTTATCAAGAGCCATAAGAAAATAGAAACGGTATCCAATTTAGATGGAAGATAAAACAAAGAATTGGTGATCTTACTGAATTTCGACAGGTAGATGAAATTCCAAATGCAACATATACCCAACTGATCATTCCCTGTCTCTATGCATAAGATATAATCCCCAGGAACACAACTAAATATGGCATTGCTCCTTAAACAGGTCAAGGTCATGATGCACACCCAACTCAAGTGGCATCTCAAATGATATTTACAGGTAGTCATTACTGTGGTTGCATTTTTTATAGTGGCAACAAAGAAAACACAAAAAAGAGACAAGTGAAACAAACTAACTCCAATTTCTTGCCCAATGCATGTTAATGTTGTTGTAGTTATGGTCGGATTCCTTCAAGCCAACATAGATAACATAAAGGTTGTGATAATATAATTATTGTGATATAATAATTATATTAATAATATAATCATAATATTATTATGTGATAATATATAATATTATAATAATTATATTGATTATATAATAATTAAATTAAAGGAGCCACATGTGAAGAGTGGTGACCCTTGGTGAAGGGGCACCACCGATAAGTATGAAGGAAGAATAAATCTTCCTCTCTCATTATCTATCATACACACAATCCGAAAAATAACATGGTATCAACGATACATTGAGACAAAGAATTAATATCTAGGTTGCCAATAATATTGACAAGAGCAGTTAGATATTGTATTGAGTCTCAGCATAATAGTTATCATTGTCCACCTTGGCGACTCCCAACACCAAGGTGACTTCATGGCAGAGTCCCTGTGAGGCAAGAGATCCCGTCTTGGTCATCGGTATTGTCGGCATTGAGGAGTGTCATTAGGATTGGTCATATCCGGGGATTGCATGTTCTGTGATTGATGCACGCACATGTCTACAAGCTCCAAGGTAGACTTGTGGTTGATGAGTGAAAGGACTTGCTAATCGTTGTAAAGATCAATAGCGGAGCCTTTGCTTTGAGGAAGGATCGAGCATCACATTTGGAAATTGAATCTACTGGTCACTATTATGTACTCACATTTGAATTACCAGAGCCATTACTTCTGGGGGCTTCTACAGAGCATCAAGGATGTTGACTGAACTCCTAGAACTCTTAGGGATTATATATGTCAAGGAGTAAGGACTAAACCATATAAACGATTGTATATCCTGGCAATTACAGAACTCACATCCATTATGATAAATTGTAAAGAAAGAATCAACGATAGATGGGGCATGGAATCATCTAGAATACAAATGCAGAGATACACACTTCAACGGAGGGCAATTAGATATCTATACACTTCAGAATATGAACACAGCGGATAGCATTCGAGAGAGTTGAGACTTATTATTGAATATCTTTATTTCTACATCCGTATGAATTAATCCAGATTGGACGGTAGCCTCTTGGCCTTAGGGCCACGTATTTATATATAATATAAATCAGATATAGCAATTTCTATACAGTCCACCTTTCAGACGATCTCAATAGCGATATAAGTATCATGGAATCAAATAGCCGTAATTTTGTGAGGCCATCAGAGCAAATATGGCCAAATTTGTGTCTACCTATGTACTATGCCTCTCATTTACAAATGGCGATAGAAGGAATCCATCAATCAAATCTTACGTGAATGCATCGAGTATAGGAATTATTTGATTGGTTCTGATTTATAATTGCCATCCATTGGATAACAACTGGTGATTCCTGTATATGATGAATGACAGCATACAGAACAACATAGAAGATACAATCACTTGGCTATTGAGAGTATGGAGATTATAAGAGATTCAATTCGACGAGAATGTTACAGATCATTAGTTTCAAGTTGAGCAATGATATTAATTTATTGATTGGGAGATTATTGTTGCCCAAAATTTCCCTCTTGTTCATTTTCGGCCACAGCCCTGTTTTCCAAGTGAAGTGCTCAAAGTCGAAACTCTCTGTGTTTTCTGCCTTTTAATGTCGAGAGTCCAGTGTGTTTTTTGCTCAAGTGTTGAAAACCCAGTGTGTTTTCGACCTCCTCTCTGCAGGCTCGAGTTGTTTCTGCCTTTTTTCCAAAAGTTCGGTGTGTTTTCGACCTCTCCGCTCTGAAAATTTGGTGTGTTTTCGGCCTTTGCTCGAAAACCCTCTGTGTTTTCGGCATCCTCTGTGTTTTGACCCTAAGCGCGCAACTCCGATCAGGCGGGTCCCAGTGCCTAAGGCCGTGCCAGTGCGGAAGATCCGACGGCTGTCGCATGATCGCATGGGCTCTTCCGAGCCCATGAGATCATGCGACAACCGTTGATGCGGTATCGGCGATCAGCGGTCGTGGTTTCGATGGCGGTCAGTGCTAACGTTTTACGGTTGGTCGCATGATCGCATGGGCTCTTCCAAGCCCATGCGACCATGCGACAAACCGTCAGCGGTTTCGGTGGCGATGGTTCACGGTTCCAGCAGTTAGCATCACGCGGTCGGTCGCATGATCGCATGCGGTCTCTTAACCGCATGAGATCATGCGACAAGCGGTCAGTGGGGCCTGAAGTCTACATTGGCGCAAGTGCGACGAAGATCTACGATGGTCGTATGATCTCATGGGATCTTCTGATCCCATGCGATCATGCGACAACGGTCCGATGGGATCTGCTGAGTTAGGTGGGGCCCATGCCAGGGGTTGCTAAGGTGTTGCTGACAAAGCAGTCGGAACAAATAACAGAATGCCAAGTGGCGTCAGTGGGCTCAGTTGGTTTTTCAACGCACCACTAGCGGTCTGTCGCATGATCGCATAGCCCTTTTTTTGGCTATGCGAACATGCGACAAACCGTTAGCCGCACCGATAGAGCTTGCGGTTTACAGAGGGATAGAAAGAGATGAGCGGCTGGCGCAAAATCTCAAAGAATATTCCGACCCCATGAGATCTTGCGCCCGCCGTCCGATTGGAATCTCAGTCTGCGGATGCGCGGTTGAGGGATTGCACGTGGTCGCTAAGAGGAACCCGGGGTTAAGAAAAGTTCAGGCGACTTGGTGACAAGAGATTTGAACCCAAGGTGGAGCCGGGGTTATTTTTGCAGTGCGATCGTAAGCCCGAGCATTTGTGGAAAGCGGAGGTGGATTTTTTAAGGGTCGTCACATGATCGCATGAAGCCTTTCGGGCTCATGCGATCATGCGACCGTTGACTTTTCAAGGCAGTGTGGTCGTGGGTCCTGCCGTGTGGTCGGCTCTTGTTGGGCCACGTGGCAGGGTTTGGCAAGTATGATGTCTGGCGGGTCCCGAGCGATGCTTATGTGGCGGCAAGGCAAATTTTTAAAAAAGTTTGTCGCATGATCGCATGAAGGTCTTTCAGCTCATGCGACCATGCTTTGTCAAAGCAGTGCGGCCTATTGTTTGTTTTTTTATGAGCTTTCTTCTGAGGGAAATGTTTGCAAGTGCGGCAGCTAAAAAATTGATGATATTTTCAAGGCAGTTGCAGTTGGATAGATATTTGTAGAGATCTTTTAGGTTGTTGTTTTGGGTCCTTTCCAGTATCCGATCGGATTTTTGAGCATTCATGGCTGAGTGGGTTGCAGGGGTTGTCAGGGTAAGGTCTTTTGTGCCTGCAGGCATGATCAATTCAGGGATGGACACGCAAGAAGAAGATATCTGATCGGCTATGATTTTTGCAGAGTTTAATTATGATCAGAAGTGACTTGTTTTAGGGTGGATTATTCTATTGCAGATTTATGTAACCCTAAGGAGATATTTTGATTCCTGCCTGTGTGCAGGGGATGTATATATTATTTTTTTGGAGCCTGTAGTGCTCAGAATTGGCCAATTGTAAAAAAAAGGAAAGTTTCTTTCCCCAAAGGTTATTGAAGGCATTCTTTCTGCCCCTTAACTTTCTGCAATTGTAAAATTCCCATTGATTGTTCAAATACTGCAAGTATTCTGTGATATTCTTGTTGTCCTCATGCTTGCTTGTCTAGATTATCTCTTATTGGATCAAAGTGTATGCATGATTTCAATGATATCTCAAGTTTCCTGATTCCTCTTGCTTTCTGCAATTTTGTGTGTTTCCTGTGTCTGATCTGATTTAGGTGTTTTGCGGGTATACTACAGCCCCTAGCAGCCTTGTCTCATTCCTACACCTAGTTGCAGAAAAGGATGTCTGTTTGCAAGTCATAGGTTGAGCCTTTGTTCAGACCCTCCTATGAAATACTTATGCAAGCCTATCTAGTGAGTTGTAACTTATTGGACCTGATTCCTTCATTGTTTTCATCCCTCTATACTGAGATCCAAACCCTAGTTTCGGTGTATCACCTGGTAGGATAGATTTGCTTTTTGTTATTTCCCTTTCCATGCACTCCTTCTATTTCTTTCCCCTCAAAGTTTACTTTCTTGTTAAGAGCAAATCAGGGTGATTATCCAAGAGGAACCAGCCTAGAATCTGGAGGTCTCATCTCGGTTAGCAAAAGGTCCCACAACCTTGAGATGATTCCCTTGTTATACTGAGTTATCAAGACTACGAGAGCTTGAACTAAGGGTGCAAATTCAGTGTATAACAATTATAACATTGGATGGCCAACCTGAAGTTTATTGGCTGGAAGTAAATAAAGGGTATTAATATACATTGGGTCCAAGACAAAGTAGAAGTTATCAGGTGTGGACTTCTATTTTAGATGATTACATATTCTATTCACTTGTGAGGGTATTTTATGTTTGGTGATAACAGGGTATTGGCAATCAAGGTTGGGAATGATTACTGGCCTATGTATTTCTGTGGTATAAAGAAACATATCAGTAAGTTATAATTCAGATTTATTTATAATAGCAGTAATATTATGGATAAAAGTAGCAGACGTCTCACTGTGTAATTGTCATTTCGAAGTGTTATCTGCTTGAGTCTGGAATGAGGAGATAGATGTTAGACAACTATTGCAAGCAGAAAATAAATATTTTCATAGGCATGATCTTGACTGCACAGTGACAGAGGATCACTCAGAATTTATAAACCTGACAAGAGGACTCTCCCAGTGAGAGGGAGCGGACTGCAAGGGGATTTTGTTCTAATCTTAGGATGGTCATATTCCTGTCTGGCCTAGGGCTCGATCTTATGACAGTAGGTCCTAAGTGGTCTTGTATCTAGCACTTTCAGTCGTATATGGATCATGCCAAATGATGAGAGTCTCTCACAGCAAGATACCTTCCATAATTGGGACCATGTGAGTAGGGTACGCTTCCATGACAAAGGGAGCAGCTAGAGGATCTACTTCAGCTGACTTCCGAGGATCTTGATCATATTAGTTCAAAGGGAGTCGACCATGTCGAGATTGTTTCTCTAGTGATCACGTATACTTCCATTTGGACCATGACTTCTCCAGTTCTGACATGGGATGGAAGTTGCATCAGTGAGATATGATGATTGATTTCCTCTTTGAGAAATTGTAATTCATGGGATGGACCTTTATGCTGACACCTAAGTTGTGATATTCCTGGATAGATACTTGGTGAGCTTGGGATTCACCAAGAGTGATGCAAACTCCAACCTTGTTTTCATGACAGGTCAATGCATGTGTAGATCAAATATAACTATATTAGAGATATGGTGCAAAGGAATGCTATTCAGTTAAGGTACATTAGCACTGAAGAACAAACAACCAATATTCTCACCAAGCCTTTTGCCAAAGTAGAGTTTGTGCATTTTCGAGACAAGCTTGGAGTTGTGGAGAATGAAGCCCTTGTTGAGAGGGAGTCTCAGCATGACTGATTTCTCGAGATGTACTTTAATGCATTTTTCTCTAAAACAGAGAAATTTGAGGTGTCAGCCCTTGAAATGCATTTTTCTCTAAGATGGAGAAATTTAGGGTGTTAGAGCTTGTAATGCATCTTTCACTGAGACGGAAAAATTTGAGGTGTCAGCTCTTGTAATGCATTTTTCTCCGAGACAGAAATTTGAGGTGTCAGCCCTTATAATGCATTTTTCTGTGAGACGGAGAAATTTGAAGTGTCAGCCCTTGTAATGCATTTTTTCTCCGAGATGGAGAAATTTGATGTGAAAGCGCTTGTTGCTCTTTCCACTCATTGGAGTAACCTAGTGGATGTCATGTTAGAGAATCCACGACTTCGCACTTGTGTTCTTTCACCCTCTGGGAGTAGCCATGGTGAACGTCATGATGAGATGACGACATCACGTTGAGCGATTCCGTGATGAGCACTTGTGTTCATTTGTATTTCCATTCATGGGAGTAGACATGATGAACCTACCCTCTAGGAGCAGCCATGGTGGATATCACTATATAACTCAGATATCGAGAAGGATTCCTCCCTAGCTAAGAGGGAATGTTAATGTTATTGTAGCTATGGTTGGATTCCTTCAAGCCGACATAGATAATATAAAGGTTGTGATAATATAATTATTGTGATATAATAATTATATTGATAAAATTATTATGATATAATAATTATATTATAACAATTATATTGATTATATAATTATTAAATTAAAGGAGCCACATGTGAAGAGTGGTGACCCTTGGTGAAGGAGCACCACCAATAAGTATAAAGGAAGAATAAATCTTCCTCTCTCATTATCTAGCATACACACAATCCGAAAAATAACAATGCAAATTGGTCATCAATGTAATAATAAATATCAATCTTTGATCAGATTTGCATAAGTTCAAACATTGAAAATATCACAACAGAACAGACAAATCACATTGAGAGCTGCTACTATTGGTAGGCACCTTTAAACAAATTCAATTGCACTTTTATTAAATAATTAAAACAAAATCTACTAATTTGCGTAAAGACAATTGTGAGCTACAATACAATGATTATATTATGACTTAATAATCAAGTTATTACAAGCATTAACACAGACTAATAGTTTTGTTGAAAACTAAATTTAGTCCAACTTATCTATGAATCCCACACTACACTTCAATATCTAAAATGTGGCAATGTTAAAATATTTCTTTGTTCACAACAACTGGCAGTTCATAACCATTACAAACTTTCTTTATCAATTAATGGTGGACTTTAAACTCCAATTCATATTGTTACCCTACTTGCATTGGCCAAAAGAAAGATGGAAAATAAAAATAATTGTACATACCATTCAAGTCCAGCAGATTAAAGAAAGCAGAGCAGTGTCCAATACTTGTAATTAAAGTAATTGCACACCAAACTTTCTGGTGTTCCCTTCGCAAACATCTGACAACGCACAACTTTGTAATTGGATTGAAATATTGAACTGCAGCCAAAGCATCCATAAAAAAGACACAACTCAGTCCTGAAATGATTTTGGTTTCATGAAAAAATAATTGTAGTTTGATATGTATAATACACACTCTGATATCTACAGTGACTTAAATATTAGGTGATTTGTATTTCACAGTCTTTCTTTTTGTGAGAGTGATGCACTAATACAGATGGTCTCCTACCTGACAGGATTAATATTTGTTTTAAATAACTAAATCATTTTTCGTGGATGATATTACTTCAGTTGTAACACTGTGAGCAGTTGAGCACAATCCTGCATATGATGGGTGTAATGCATAATAAAGTATACTTCCTAAAAATAGGAAGCAATGGACCTATTGTGGCTTGTTCCCGCAGCTTGTCCCACGTTTGTTAAAACTGGGAGCCTCTAGAAAAAACATTCCATGCTTGCCCTGGTATTACTCCGTTCCCTTTCCCTGTTAAAGAATCCTGATTTGTCCAGTAATGTCCAAGGTTTTATTAGAGTTTGGGATTAAATCAATATTACTTTCCCAAGGTACTGTAATATTTTGTCACAGATAATCAGGTTAATTCATGAGTGTTACATGGTAATTTAAGTAACTTGAGGAATGGTTCATTTTAAATCTGGTTTATCACTGTTTAAGCTAATCTTTATTTGTTTCAACCCATTCATAGGGACAGAACATAGGGTGGAAAATCTGGCCTTAAAGGGTATATAAATAAGAGTTTTTGAAAAGTCACATCCAGATCCTTCTCCACCCCAGATATTTCATTTTCAACCTTCAATTGCCCTGAAGAAAATTGAAACCACAGTGGGTTCATAATATGGTTTATACAGTTTTGTTTTCAAATCCATATGGTCCAGAATTTCAACACATAGCACCCAATACTACAACAAATGAAACATGATCATAACATGTAATTTCAAGGTTTGGTTCATCCAAGAAGCTTAGTCAGAGAAATAAAATATGGATCCAAAAAGTTTGTACAAAAGGTTTCATAAGCAAGTTTGCAATCTGGATTCTCTCCACACCCTGGGTTAGTCATTTTCTTAGTGGATGTCTCCAAGATTACACCAAATCCAAAAAGTCTATAACTGGATTTAATAGCTTGTAGAACCTGGACAAATAAATATTTGACAGCTGGCAGAATACTACATCTAATATTTTTACACATGCTATCCAAGATTTAACAAAGTTTAAAATACAAAACATGGATTTGAAGTTATGATAATACAGGTTTTCCAGAAGTTGGACTCATTTGCATAAAAAAAATGGCAAATATCACTAAACAGCTCCAAGCATAACCCAGGTCCAAAAGTTTCAACCTGATTTATAGTTTGCTCCGCATCCAAAAGTTTCCCTAGCATAAACTAAAAATCCTGATCCAAAACTTTATATATCCGATTTTAAGAATCTTTTTAGTTCAGGTATAGTATGGTGATATTTTGCAAGGAAAACAAGGATATTTGAGTCTTTCAAAGTTCAAGAGTGGACCAGGTGCAGAATATTATTATTATACATTCAAGTTAAATAGATTCAAAACGTGAATAGGGTGTGGTGGCAACACCCGTTCCTTGCAAAATCCTAAGTAAAGTCAAAGATATCAGGCAGAGCATTAACATCCAGGTAACATTAAAAGTGAAAAGTGCTGCAAGATATAGTCCGAGACAAGGACATGTCTCAAAGTTGGATATTCCTGAGAATTTATATGCAACCATCAAATTTAAAGGGGAATAAAAGGCCAGTAATCAACCAGGTAATGTGGCAGAATCTAAAGGTTTAATAACCAATACTTGTCTTGCATGAAAAAAAAAATTTTGGCCCAATTTTGTTCCAAGCCTTACTTGGATGTGAAATTTTATTCAGTGTAGTTAATTTCAAGTTCACATCTTGAAAAACACAATCACGAGAATATGTAGAAATTTGGAAGCAAAATGTTATATAATACAACACAAACGGATTTTGGATCTGGATTCCTAACACACCGTGATTACTTCAAACGGTTAATGAAACCAGAGGTAATTTTAAATCCAGTTTTGTTTAAATTTGGATCCAAATTTGTAAAGACAGATCCAGGATTATTTTGGGAATGTGACAACTGTGGATTAATCAACAGATCTTCAGAGATAATACTAACCATTAATGCAGTTCAGGCTCTCAAACAAGTTGCTCTTGTTATTGCAGCACTCAAGATTTTAGATTTATGAGTTTAGCCCATCAAATCAAAGAATGAGCAAGGGAACTTGTGAAGAATGTTGACTACAAGGTGACATTGACAAGTAACAAAAGACAAACTCAGTAATGTGAATAAGTTTTGATTATTTAAATTCTAGTGCAGCTAATTTTGGTATGCAAGCCAATTAAATGGATCACAAATAGAAGATTCAAACAAGGGTTGCTGCAAGGAAGAAAAATTAGAAAATCAATAGCAAGAGAGAATTTTACTAGAATTCCAATTTAGACGAGTTTAGCAGGATTAAATCAATGAAAGCAGGAAATCGAAGAAAATTATGCAAAGACATCTCAATTCATCCAAAAATAATAGAGCTAATTCGGGATGCATGAGAAGAGCACCCAAAATTGAAAATACAAAAGATACCCATAAACAGAGGAGAAAATTGGATGGACAAGGATTGAGGCAGTATGTCAGCCAACTAAAACAGGGATAACATGCATTTCAAAAAAAGAGGTAAAACCAGATAATTATAAAATTTCATTTGGATCTTACACCACAGGATATTAAAATATTAGAAACAAACTGCAGTTAGATTTTTAAATATGTTATTTTTAGATGATCTATATCAAGTACTGTAGATTGATAGATAAAGAAAAAAAATTATATAAAGCTCTATAGTGCTACTATGATTTTTATCAAAACATCAATAAGGAGACTATGCATAGTAGCTAGTTTTGTGAATTCAATCATATCTTTGGTCATCTTGTGTTGAATTGAGTTTTAGAGTTAATTACTGTTGGGGTACCATTATTCATCAGAATTGGTTTTCAAATTGTGTTCAAGTTCAAATTAATGTTTTGTTTTCAAACTTAGAAAAAGAACTTAGTCTACTGTAATTGAGTTGTATGCATATCCATGGTCATTCTTTGAGCTAAACTTTTCTTCAACCCGATTCAAAAAGTTGAACTAAGTTGCTCTAAACTTAAATGCAAATCACATTGTGGTATGCTGGTGAATGCATGTTTAGTTTGGTTCTTTTAAATACAAGTTTTTGCCCTCCTTAACCCTTCTTATCATTTGATATTTCTGTTAAAATCTGTGTTAGATTACAATTAAAACTAGATTTTTTGTTGTTCCTCTGTATAAAGAAATTCAAAAGAAAACTTAAACAGTTAAGGAAACTATATGAAATTCAGTATGCTGTAGCCCTTTGTAAGCATAAAATACTTATATTTCCAATTAGCAATCTATAAATGATAACCAGGCCACTTTTCAAGAGAAAAGAAATGTTCCACAAACATTGTTGTGCCTTTCCATGAAACACGCATCAACAGGACCTACATGTCATGTACAATTATTTGTGATAATGCAGTACCATTGTGAAATAAATGGGCTAAGCAGTGGCATAACTTAGTACATTAATTCTACAGTCTGAGCTCATTGGCACATTAAGTCTTTTGTGTAAGACTATAATATCGAGTCCAATCTGTTTCTTCCAACATGACAGTCTCAAACAACCCATGCTATTAATGCAACCTACACCATACACCTGTTGGCAAGTTTGTCACTGTTCTGTTCATCAGATGTCTTTCCTTGATCAGATTTGTCCTTTCTCTGTCTTGTTCGATTGTTCGGTTTTGAATTTGTTTGAATATGGATGATGCTCAGTTTTGTCCGATCAGACTTGTCAGGACTGTTACAAATTCTGTTTGCAGAGTTAGGTGTATATCGATTATGTTCATCTTTGGCAGATCAGTTATGAGTTTGAAGGTTCTGCTAGTGCAGTTTGTCTTTAACAAATTTTCTCTATCAATGGCAAATTCGTTGATGCTTTATCTGACGTGCTTATGAAATAAGCTGGCTGCTGCTTTGTTGACAGTTCTTTTTGGCTCATCTGGAAAGCTGGAACTACCTATGCTATGTTAAAGAAATGCATAGCATTTTTTTGGTTGAGTTATGTCAAAAATTGATATAGCATCAACAAAGTCTGTATTTTTTTTTTAAAGTTTTTGATGTATGGAAGGAATATATGATATGCTAGTTTTGTTGATAGTGTGTTCATGATTTCTGAGAATGTTCTGTTCGTTGGTTAGCGTGTCATCTCTCCCCCTTTCCCTTCATATTTCTCTTGGGTGAGGCCTTGTCTGCATTTTTACTATTCTTCCTGGCACTTTCTCTATCCTGATGATGGATCACAGAGTGTGATCCGAAACGTTGATGCTAAAAATACGCACACAATCGAATCCAGAAATTCATAAATGTATTACTAATGGATTGTGGAAATCTAATGCTGTTAAGGGGTGGAATGTTATAAAGAGACATGGGTACGGTATTCATGTATGTGATGTTGGTGATGTAAAAAGCTAATCAATTTTTCATGGTATGAGTGTACTGTTGCACAAGCTCACTACAATATAACTAGAGCATTAATGTTTAAAAAGGGGGTTTAGATTCAGATCTGAATATGTGTGATATGCATTAGAGACGTAAAAAATTCTGAGATGGTTGTAGGGCTGTGATGAATGAATTTCATATAGCTTTTCTTGCTGGGATGTACTTTGTTTTCTGAATGTTTCATGTAGAACTTCTGAAGATACAAAGGTCTAATCAAAGTTTCTTCTTTCAAAAAATTGTCATTGATTTTTATTGAGTTGTAGCTCAAACAGGGGTCGGAGTCTCTGCTGTTTTGGGAGTTGGTGCTCTTTAAAGAGTTGGAGCCATAGTAGCCGGAAACTCTTATGTCCTCCTCGAGCACACGTATCCCCATACCCAATTTGGATACATATCTGATACAGCCCCAATGCATGTTGAAAACTCTACCCATGTGTGCCCAAAAATCCTTGATTTTCCAACCATGCTGAATATTATGTGATTTATTTTTTTAAAAAATTTACATAAATCTTCCCAAATTTAATTTTAAAAACTCCAAGTATGCAATTTTTTAGTTAATACTTTTTGGTATAAACAAAACCTACACCAAAAAGAAAGACAAATGAAATGTTTTTCCATTTCAATGACTCAGTTTTTTGGGTTATCTTCCAATGCAACTCTACTATTTGTGCATATTGCAAAGTGATAAATTAACTAATAATTAGTTATGCTACTATGTAGTATTTGTGTCTGTATTGCTTTTGAAGTAATGAAAATCTCCTCTAATAACTAAGAAAATTGTGTTAAATATGTGTCCAAATTGGGGCTTTTAAAAATGGCCATATCTGTATCCATATCCGTGTCCATGCAACCTTGGTTATAGCCCATTGGGTTTGAGCCCATTTTTTGTTATATTAGCTTTTTTGTGCTGTTGTTTTTTACCCGAAAGGGTTCTCCACGAGATATATACTGTGTCATCTTGATGGTTACATGCTTTGCTTGTTTCATTTGGGTAAATATGTCAAAATATTTAAAATACTGATTCACACCCCCCCCCCCCCCACTCTCATTATTTTCTGATTTGTTTTTTTTTCAACACCTAAATCTACTATACTTGCCAAAACTTACACCTATAAGTCAACAAAAAATATTCAAATATTATACTTTTTATTTTATATTTGAGGAAATGAAAAGAATTTTACTCATCAAATATTATACCTGATGAAACCCTAAAGAAGATATTGTGTACCTTACCATGGAAAAAAACAACCAGTACTTGTAAAGGGTTTTCACGATACCTTGCAGGCGATTAAGAGAGGCTGCTAGTCCATGTTCCCCAAAATTAACTTCCAAGCTCTGCTTGATGGCTAAAGTAATTCCATGTTCACTAAGCGTAACCTCATCCTCTCCTTTGCCTTCTCTATTGGGATCCACAAATATCTCAAATACCATGTATCTATGCTTGAATACAACCATTGAAGGAAACTGCTAAAAATGGAATTGTGTGCTGCAAATAATCAGAAGAAGAATGTTTTAAGAACAGACGAATATATAGTTAGGAACGTACAGGAGTCAAATGATATCATGATGTGTCCTAATCTCATATATTTGATGCATGAGAGATGAGGATGGAAACATAGAAACAGAAACTATTTTGTTGAAGTGTAAGTTGTAATTAAAGGAAGTATGTTCATTTTAACTTAATATTGTCAGCCAAAATGGAATGAAGTAATATTGTTCAGAAAAGCAAAACAGACTTTGAAAGCATTCAGTGTGTATAGTACCTTAATATTTTTGTCCTATAGTGCCTTTATTTGATATCAACACTAAAGTTCAATAGCACCCCAATATTCTGTGTAACAAAACATTACCTTAATTTTGTGGTCCTAAAATGCCTTTACTTCATGCTCAACAACAGAGTTGAGCAGCACTCCAATACTGTGTAACAAAACATTACATTAGTTTAGAAAGTAGGGGAGGGGAGGAACTCAAAATTTCAAAATTCATATTTAATAATAAACAACATGGACTGATGTTTAAATAAATTTCAATTGTTTGGATTGCAAAAAGCATGCTAGTAGTAAACAAGAAAATTTGACTTAGCAATGCTCAAAGACGCAAATTCAAAACTGTACAATATAAGGGTGGATTTGAGAAATGGCGCTCAATTCTTTAATAAGGAAAAAACAAAAGCAAAATGACCAATCAATTTCAGTCATGAAGCCTTTATCATATATAGAGATTTACTAATAGCAACCTTGTAATATAACTATAAACATATAAATAAAGAAAGGAATGAATCCATCTGATGCCTAAACCAACAAATAGAAGGCATAAAATAGATATGAACCATTCTTAAGCTCAGATAAATAAAATATATCAAGCAGTATACATTAGAATACAAAGGTTCTGTTGGAGCTTTTTCGTGCAGGACCAAACTTGAATCAAATGGTTGGGCTTGAATCACAGGTTAGGCACTCAAGCTTGACAAGAAAAACAATCCAATTGATGAGGATAGAGAGAAATCCTCCTTCTTCTTTGAGCTCCACATTCACTCAGGCGGGTATTGCCTTATCTGCACACTCATGCCATCCTTTTGGTGAATAAAAGGCCTGCAGACAGATTAGTGTGGAATAGCTTTCAAACCCCTTCAAGTAACCTGTACCCCAATGAAGCCAATTTATATACAAACAGCCCTATTTGCACAGAATGAGTCTGAAGACTAGAGAGGAACTCCTACTACTACCACCAACATGAAAATGGTATTGATATATAAAGATGCAGGAAATAGCCAAAACCCATCAGACATTGGACTCAACTGAATATACGAGCCCTTGATCAGTGCCATTATCCATTGGGCAGACCTCACATACAAACAATGAAACATGAACCAACTGTTGTCAAAGACTCATAGCCATAAATATAAATGTTCCAGCCCATCCACTACTTATAAGATCCTTCTGTAGACAACCAAGATGAATCTATGTCCCTTCTAAAGTAAATTTCACTTAATCCTAGATCAAGAACTAAAGACAAGAACATATGCAAAGGTAACCCTATGCAATGGATCAGAAAATCCAAAACTCACATGAATGACACCAAGGAGAGACTTGTAAACATGAAACAGTTATATTAAGTATGATGAGTCATGTACATGATCAAAGTAGGACAGAGATCAAACCACTTCAATAACCTGCAAAAGACTTCCAGAAATTCTATTCAGCTTACATGCAATGTGATACAACCTTGCTACAAACCCCTGGAACCAATCGAAATCAGAACCTCTTGACTGATCCCAAATTCGAACCCTTACACAGTCAAAAAATAAAAAATTTATACCACTAGCCACCTTGGGAATCTCAAAGAGATTGCATGAAGCTTAGGGTGACTAGGGTCAGGGTTACAATGGCTAACCACAGTAAAATTTCAAAAAACCACTGGAGGGAAAACCAGCACCAGCCTGTCAGACCAAGGATGATCTTCGCACCTGAGAAGAATCTCTGAGAAGGACAGGAAGATCATAAATTTACCATGCAAATCAAACTGAACAGACCTGCAAAAAGCCTCGAGCAACAAAATCTGTCCATCACCATACGGTACAAATCCTTGCAAACGATCATGGAACACCCTGGACCACACTGCAACCACCAAACAAATCCAATCAGGCCGCTAAAACATTTAAAACCAGTCCTTCCTGTTGCAAAAACTCTCTGCAAGTTCAAACAGTCACATTCATGGCGCCAGAAGTAAATCGGCGGTCTAAAATTAAAACTCGGCCAACTTTATATCAGCACTGTAGATCTTCATCCCTTTCCTGGGCATCGGCAAGATTAACCGCAACAAAATCTCGGTTACATTTGTGCTTGGTCGCATGATCGCAAGGCATCAAACTCACCCTTGCGATCATGCGACCGCAGTCTCCTAGCCGCGGTCAACGGTCACAAACCCCGCTGAAAAGTCTTCGGCCAATCAGCAGTCAGGCAACCAATCAAAAATCAGCACGTCGACAAGACTAGCATCATGGACCCACCTTAGAACTCCGCAACCGCGACGTCCGGCGGTTAGTCGCATGATCGTATAGCCCGGAGACAGGCTATGCGAACATGCGACAACTTGCAAACCGTAACCGCCAGCATAACCGCCGCCGCAACCAGTCATTAAGTAGCGGTCCCACCAAGCACATCCACCCCAGCACCCTGCCGACCAATCAAAAACCTTACACGCCAACACCAAGAAACCGCCACATCAGACCACGCGGACCAACCAAAACACAGCGGGACCACTGCCACTCTGCCGATGGGCCCCACACGCAAGGAAGGACCCTTGTCGCATGGTCGCATGTCAAAAAACTCTGACATGCGATCATGTGACAACCAATCATTTTAAGAAGTTTGAAAACCACCGCGGACGCCACATTACCACCTGCCACCGGGCCCCAGGGACACGTGTCAACCGGTCGCATGATCGCATGTCAGAAAACTCTGACATGCGATCATGCGACAGCCAACTATAAACCGCCACATCACCGCCAACGGGACCACCAAATAACAACCACCATCGGGCCCCACGCGCAAGGAAGGAACCGGTCGCATGTCAAAAATTTCTGGCATGCGATCATGCGACAACCAATAAGAACATGCGCCCCTGCTCCCCTTCTGACACTGGGCCTACCTGGACCCACTTCACGCCCACACAAGAAAATCCAACGGCTATCGCAAAAGCGTAAAGGATAAACATCGCGCATCTTCACCATGCGAACATGAGACAACCACCGATCCTGTCTGAACTTTAACCACACCGGGCAACTGAGAAGAACTGGGTCCCACCAACTGATCGCACTTGCGTAGTTAAGACCGAGGTCGAAAACACACAAAGTTTTCAACACGGCGAAAGACTGAAAACACAGAGTTTTCGATGCCAGAAGACAAGTGCACAAAAGCAGGAAGGCATAAGGTCGAAAACAACGAAAGTTTTCACACAGATCGAAAACATCATGGATTTTCAAAAACATTGTGAGTTTTCGACACTGAGACAGATTTTAAAATTTGTTTTCTGCAGACCTTAGAACTTGAATAACTTTCTGAATTTGCGATTCAGCACGTGCAATTTGGACTAGAGCAAGGTGACAACATGAAGAACACAGGGCTAAGGGTGCACATCATGAAACAAATGGATTGTCTTTGCAAGTTAAAACTGAGATTGCAGGCAAAGCGGGACACTTAACAAAATTTGCAAGGAAAATAGGCCACTTTCATAGGATTTTTTCATTGACAGGAAAATGGACTAACAGTGGCTCTATCTGAGGATGCATGCCTCCTGCAGGCATGGCAAGAATCCAGATCTCTGGGAAGAAGCAAACCAATCCACAATCACATTCCTTATCACTCCAAAATTCTCAAAACTCAAAACTCCAAGGCTCTCGAAAACTGGCTCTTTATTCCAACTAACACTACTGCTGAAGCAAAGCAACTGTACAAACATTTACACAACTAAAACTACTAAACCATGTCAATCATTTACCTCTATCAAACACTTGGTCCTCATCCCTTTGCATAGAGATGACCCTGGAATTTTCCCTTTCATGTACACGGTCAAACTCATGAAAATTCTTGACAAGCAAATCCACAAAAATGTAATAAGTGTATCCATCTTTGCCAAGTGTATGAGGATCAAAATCTATCTTATCATACCAGACTGCCTCACACATACACTCATCAAAATCAACAGTAAAATTAGTTTGCAGCAAAAAATTGTAACCTTTTCCCATTACATCTTGCAAGCTAATGTAAGGCTGATCATCATGAAATGTGAGTACACTTACCAGCTGAGAATTAACATCATCTTTATCACTATGTTCAGCACTTGAACTTAATTCAAAACTAAAATCCTCATACTCACATTCATCCAACTCAGAAACATAATCAACACCTTGCAAATACTTACTGCAGCAACTATGAAAAGAAAAACTTTCATAGCAAGGCATGTCTTCAAGCTCATTCCGAAACAAAACATCGGAAACTAGCAAACTATCACAAACATCCTTTTCATCACTAGCCAGATCTTGTTGGAAACATACATATTCCGGCTGAAATAGCTCTGGAAACATAGTGCAGTGCATTTTCAAAACATCATAACTCTTCACTGTTTCCAAATCTGAAAAACACATTTCAAGAGGAAAATCACTTCCTCTTTCCTCTTCACTTTCCAATGCAGACCTGGAATTTGAATCAACCAGATAAGCAGTATTTACATTCACTTTACAATCTAGTTCTTCCTTATCCGGCTGAATTAAAATATTGATTTCTTCTTCCATATCTCCATAGGTCTCCACTGAAAAACCTTCAATCACTGGGTCATATAAATCTGAAAGTGGGATCCTACTAACATTTCCATACATGTTCTTATCTTCAAAAAGAAACTTACCTTCAGATTCACAACTTGAGTGATGTTTATCAACAAACCCTTGCTGGTTCAAATTCATCACACTTGTAGACTCATGATTGGTATCAAAAGAATCATACTCACATTGATACCACCTATCCTCATTCAATTCATGCAAAAATGCTACCCGACTATCATCATTCGAACTAGAACTACCCACTTCATCAGATGAACATTCATCATCAGCAAAAGACTGATTACAAACATTACTAATCATACCTTCATCTGATACACTTTCAGCATAACACTCTTCTGATAGATAGCTATCCGGTTCATTGTCATAATCTAAAGGTACACATTCATTGGACTGAGCAAGTTCTCTGCCCATGGCTCTACACACCTCTAGTTCTTCAAGTTTCTTACCATTAATGGCAAGAGCTAACTCCAGTTCTTCAATTCGCTGCAAACGCCATGCATACAATCGTTCATCATATTGAGTTTCAGCTGGATATACATCAGCAATAAGTTCATCATCCACACAAGCTTCAGTTACAATGCAATCTTCTTCTTCAAGTGATGCAAGATGTGGCTGTAAGTTACTTTCCTTTACATAATCATGGATCACATCCTGTTTAGAAAACTGAGGCACATCACTAACAGGGACAAGAATATGCCGATATGGCTCTAAACCTTTTAGTGCATCCCTTTTCCTATTATCTACCACATTTTGAGAATGAAAATCAGCAGCAACATGTGGTCTTCTTACAACATGATATCTCCAATTAGATTCAATATCCATTGCAAACTGAAATGCCTGATACAAAGTTAGTGGTTCCTTATCCCTTAAGTCAAAATTCAAATTCTTATCAAAAGCATTCAAGTAGATGATCAAACAGATATCATCACTTGGCCTACACTTCCCAGGGATATTTTCCCATGTCTTGATAAATCTAGCATTGAAACTAGGAACCAATTCATCTTCCTCCATTTGTATATCCATAAGGGCCTTAAGCATGTCAAAGTCATTCACCTTTTCAACAAATCGGACTAAGAAACTTGCAACTAAATCATCCCATGAAGAGATGTCATTATCCGGCAAACATGAGAACCACTCTCTTGCATCTCCTATCAGTGATCGAATGAATAATCTCATTATCACATCTTCATGCTCAACATCATAGTCACACATCATATCTGAAAAATTTCTAGCATGTTGATAGGCAGACTCAAAAGTTTTCCCCACTGAACTTCGGTAGAACTTTTATAACATTTAGGGGAATGGAGTTTGGGTAACCAGGTATACCAACAAAATTCACAGCCAGGTAACCTCTTATGCAAAAATTTCCTTTAACACCCATGACTTAACAAATCTTTTCAAAGGAGTAAAATCATTTATCATTGAAATTCTTGAAACTTAATTTCAAAACTCCTTTGAAACCACTACACACTTAAACGACAAATTTGTCAACTGACTTTTAAGAGCTAAGTGTGCACAAACTTCACTATCCTCTCATTAGTGACTTAATCACTGGATAAGGACCATGTTCTTTCTCAAATTTTTTAAGAAAAAAGGAAAAAGGAAAAATACCTGGAACACCTCCTTTTGCTGCGGCTGTCTTGACTTTTTCTAGCTAAGATCTGAAAGAAAACTTCAGATCTCAAGTTCTTTCGAATACAGAGTCGCCACCTCCTTAGGAGGAATGTTTTTCTTTACTTAATTTGCACTTTCAGTGCCTTTAACTTTTTTGAGCTCTTCACAGCAGAGTCACAATTTTGCAAATAAGTTTCAAACAGCAAATCCAAGTACATACAACTTGTAGATCTGAAAAGGGACCTTCAGATCCAAAACATTTAACTCTTTTCCCACATTTTGAAAAGGCATGACTCATGGGTACGTTACAAACAACAATTTACACATGCATCCCCAGCAGAGTCGCCATCTTGTTGGAGCTTTTTCTTGCAGGACCAAACTTGAATCAAATGGTTGGGCTTGAATCACAGGTTAGGCACTCAAGCTTGACAAGAAAAACAATCCAATTGATGAGGATAGAGAGAAATCCTCTTTCTTTGAGTTCCACATTCACTCAAGCGGGTATTGCCTTATCTGCACACTCATGCCATCCTTTTGGTGAATAAAAGGCCTGCAGACAGATTAGTGTGGAATAGCCTTCAAACCCCTTCAGGTAACTTGTACCCCAATGAAGCCAATTCATATACAAACAGTCCTATTTGCACAGAATGAGTCTGAAGACTAGAGAGGAACTCCTACTACTACCACCAACATGAAAATGGTATTGATATATAAAGATGCAGGAAATAGCCAAAACCCATCAGACATTGGACTCAACTGAATATACTAGCCCTTGATCAGTGCCATTATCCATTGGGCAGACCTCACATACAAACAATGAAACATGAACCAACTGTTGTCAAAGACTCATAGCCATAAATATAAACGTTCCAGCCCATCCACTACTTATAAGATCCTTCTGTAGACAACCAAGATGAATCTATGTCCCTTCTAAAGTAAATTTCACTTGATCCTAGATCAAGAACTAAAGACAAGAACATATGCAAAGGTAACCCTATGCAATGGATCAGAAAATCCAAAACTCACATGAATGACACCAAGGAGAGACTTATAAACATGAAATAGTTATATTAAGTATGATGAGTCATGTACATGATCAAAGTAGAACAGAGATCAAACCACTTCAATAACCTGCAAAAGACTTCCAGATATTCTATTCAGCTTACATGCAATGTGATACAGCCTTGCTACAAACCCCTGGAACCAATCGAAATCAGAACCTCTGGACTGATCCCAAATTCGAACCCTTACACAGTCAAAAAATAAAAAATTTATACCACTAGCCACCTTGGGAATCTCAAAGAGATTGCATGAAGCTTAGGGTGACTAGGGTCAGGGTTACAACGGCTAACCACAGTAAAATTTCAAAAAACCACTGGAGGGAAAACCAACACCAGCCTGTCAGACCAAGGATGATCTTCGCACCTGAGAAGAATCTCTAAGAAGGATAGGAAGATCATAAATTTACCATGCAAATCAAACTGAACAGACCTGCAAAAAGCCTTGAGCAACAAAATCTGTCCATCACCATACGGTACAAATCCCTGCAAACGATCATGGAACACCTTGGACCACACCGCAACCACCAAACAAATCCAATCAGGCCGCTAAAACATTTAAAACCAGTCCTTCCTGTTGCAAAAACTCTCTGCAAGTTCAAACGGTCACATTCATGGCGCCAGAAGTAAATCGGCGGTCTAAAATTAAAACTCGGCCAACTTTATATCAGCACCGTAGATCTTCATCCCTTTCCCAGGCATCGGCAAGATTAACCGCAATAAAATCTCGGTTACATTTGTGCTTGGTCACATGATCGCAAGGCATCAAACTCAACCTTGCGATCATGCGACCATAGTCTCCTAGCCGCGGTCAACAGTCACAAACCCCACTGAAAAGTCTTCGGCCAATCAGCAGTCAAGCAACCAATCAAAAATCAGCACGTCAGCAAGACTGGCATCGTGGGCCCACCTTAGAACTCCGCAACCGCGACGTTCGGCGGTTAGTCGCATGATCGCATAGCCCGGAGATGGCCTTTGCGAACATGTGACAACCTGCAAACCGTAACCGCCAGCATAACCGCCGCCGCAACCAGTCATTAAGTAGCGGTCCCACCAAGCACATCCACCCCAGCACCCTGCCGACCAATCAAAAACCTTACACGCCAGCACAGAGAAAGCGCCACATCAAACCACGCGGACCAACCAAAACATAGCGGGACCACTGCCACTCTGCCGATGGGCCCCACACGCAAGGAAGGAGCCTTGTCGCATGGTCGCATGTCAGAAAACTCTAACATGCGATCATGTGACAACCAATCATTTTAAGAAGTTTGGAAACCACCGCAGACACCACATTACCACCTGCCACCGGGCCCCAGGGACACATGTCAACCGGTCGCATGATCGCATGTCAGAAAACTCTGACATGCGATCATGCGACAGCCAACTATAAACCGCCACATCACCACCAACAGGACCACCAAACAGCAACCACCATCGGGCCCCACGCGCAAGGAAGGAACCAGTCGCATGGTCAGAAATTTCTGGCATGCGATCATGCGACAACCAATAAGAACATGCGCCCCTGCTCCCCTTCTGACACTGGGCCCACCTAGACCCACTTCACGCCCACACAAGAAAATCCAACGGCTGTCGCAAAAGCGTAAAGGATAAACATCGCGCATCTTCACCATGCGAACATGCGACAACCACCGATCCTGTCTGAACTTTAACCACACCGGGCAACTGAGAAGAACTAGGTCCCACCAACCGATCGCACTTGCGCAGTTAAGACCGAGGTCAAAAACACACAAAGTTTTCGACACGGCAAAAGACTGAAAACACAGAGTTTTCGATGCCAGAAGACAAGTGCACAAAAGCGGGAAGGCATAAGGTCGAAAACAATGAAGGTTTTCACACAGACCGAAAAGATCATGGATTTTCAAAAACATTGTGAGTTTTCGACACTGAGGCAGATTTTAAAATTTGTTTCCTGCAGACCTTAGAACTTGAATAACTTTCTGGATTTGCGATTCAGCACATGCAATTTGGACTGGAGCAAGGTGACAACATAAAGAACACAGGGCTAAGGGCGCACATCATGAAACAAATGGATTGTCTTTGCAAGTTAAAACTGAGAATGCAAGCAAAGCGGGACACTTAACAAAATTTGCAAGGAAAATAGGCCATTTTCATAGGATTTTTTCATTGACAGGAAAATGGACTAACAGGTGCTCCTTACTATCTAACCAGCATGACTAACTGAAGCAAATAATATAAATTACAGTGTTAATATTGTGATCCTTTTCCAGATTGATATCCGAAATTACTTCTCATTTTTAACTTATGCTAAAGGTACCTGTAGTTAAGGGACCCTAGACCCAGATAACCTGTTGGAAACAAGCCAACTGCTAGTTAGCATTTACTTTCTGGTCATAGGACAATCTCCATGATTCAAGTCCAACCATATTCGCAAGAGAATAATAGTATGAAGTGCACTGCATTCCACTATCTGGTTTTTATTTGGCTCAGTTTTTAAATGCTAAGCTCCGCAAGGCAACTGCTACTGTTTTCTGCACCTTGTTATCAAATGACTCAAGCAAATTGACAGGAGGATGAATTCCTTCTTTTGTTCAGCACCTTCAATGAGTCATTGATGCTCTTGGCACTGCAATCTTGTCAGTCTTTTATAACACTAACATTATCCTTTTTCCAAAATCTTTTGAGTGGGAAGGCAGAATGATATGAATGTATTCTCTGCCACTATTATCGCCTTACCTTAGTTATTAATTTTTATATTCTCTACCAGTGCTAGGAATTTAGCTTCAACCAGCACATCAACATTCACATAATATTATAAAATGATAGAATTTGTCATATCAACCTGGGTGTCTGATTAAATTACTGGTATTGATAAGGTGGTTAAGAGAGATATTCCATGACTGTGTGTGATAGCTGTGGAGCTTGGGCCTTCATTGGATGATAACTAGAGTGTGCAACCATGTTTCAAATCAATACCAATCATGTGCATAATTGTCAACAATATACAAGTTCTTCTCTTACAACTTATGACACCAAGGAGCTTTCAATTACAAAGGCCATTGAAAATAAGGCCTATATGGCACTTACTATAAATGAAGAACTTCTGCCTAACTATTTGATCACTTTTATCCTGAGCTACCATTTCACTACTCAGTGACCCTAGGTCCCGGTCCAATTCAAACCCAGTTTAAAGGTATCTACACGATGGCAGAAATTGTAATGTCCCCTTTTGGGGATATTCTTTAAACTAATAGAATTCACTCAAGATATAATACCTTTATCAGGGATTGCAACCTATATAATTATATTCAAGTCAATAAATCACAAAACAATACCCAAGTTGATCAGATTGTGAATTCTCCGTAAATACCTTGCAGATCTGCTGAGCTAAAGGACCCCTTCCCTAACTCAACAGTGACAAAACCAAGGACCCCATCCCTAGCTTGTCAAAGGTAGGAAAAAGACCTTGTCCCTCAAAACCCTAGCTCACCCCGTGAGCCTAGACCCCATCCCTAGCTCACCAAAGGGCAGGAAAAGACCGTGTCCTTCCAAACCTTAGCCCACCCCGCAGGCCCAAACCCTGTCTGGTTTGCAAGTACTGACTAGAATTCAAAGTTGATGACCTCGTATATTTGCTAGGCTATTGCTAAGTAATATTTCTTGAAGGGTTGAACACCAATCCCTTAAATAATGTTTGAAAGTTATTGGCTATAATTATTTAATGAATTTATGAAATTACAAGTACTGCTAAGTGTATTTCTGGAATTTTGCCTTGAATATTGACTTATAGATTGATGCTTGATTGATTGTTAATTGATCTCTATCCTGCTGTTCTGAATTTATGTTCTGTGTTGTTGCTCTGAATTGAGGATCTGAATTACTTCCCCTTGAATCTTTTATTCCTTATTTTCTCCTCTGATTTATGTATCTCAATTATTTTCATCCTCTTGCCCAATGAGACTTCTTTCCTTTAATACCTTCCATGGTGGGAAAGGTCATGTCTTTTAGTTTTGAAAAGACACATTTGTTCATAATTGCTGCCCCTTTCCTTTCAATCGCTGCTCTTTGCTCAGCGAATGAAAGGAAAGGGGCAGCCATTTCACTAGATTTAATTCGTCTAAGTTGGCCCCTTTAATAGTCACAACAAATTTTACTTATTTTAATTCTAAGTCGGCCCTTCTTTCATTCAATTAACCACTATTATTATTATAATTGTTATTTATTTCTTATGTATTTTATCCCCACCAGCCCTCTCTAATCAGCCACCTAGCATTTATTATTTATTAGTGCAGTTTATGATGAGCTATGAGTTTGTGAGCATGACAAAAAACCCTACTTATTAAGTTTTGTTCTAGTTGTATAGGTACCTTCATTTTAATATATCAGAGCGGAGTCGATAAGCCTTAGACCTTTCAGGAAACTGCCTCAAAATTATAGCAATGATGCTGATGAATAAGTTAAGGGCTTGCATTTAAAGGCACAAGCACAATTGAGTAATGAACAAATTGCCTCCCTTAGCATGCTGTTTCAGATTCTGGCCCTAGACTAGTATGAATGTCCAGGTTGGAATGTCAGATGGCTCCCTCCTAGAGCGTTATAGTTGAGATTTGCTCTGTCAAAGACAAGAGCAAAGAAATAGATTTCTACTTCAACCGTGACTTGCTCCTTGGATGTGTGTCTGAACTCTGAATCAAGTCCTAGTTGACTAATGCAAACATAGATAACTAAATAAAATAATGTTAGCTTAAGTGGAAATTTGATACAGGCCACATCCTCTCAGTTCACAATACTCAGGTTGTCATCTACATATTAGCTCCATTCATTTAATCCAAAAGACGATGTATTCTTCGGTACCTAAGCCTTCACATGAACCCTTATAAATACCAATTGTGTACAAGTCAGTCTCAAATGTAAACTGATCAGGGGTGATTAAATTGAGTCAGTCAAAAACAAGAAAAATTTATTTAATATTTTTATTTATTCATAAATTTAGTTTATGACTTAATTAGCAAACTATTATTTATTTATTAGAAATACCAAGTAAAGAGGTGGGTGTTATCAAACACAGCAAGGGTGAAGCTAGTCGGTCAGCCTTTTGGGTTCATCGCACAAAAGCTAACTTATGCACCATCCCTTGTCAAGGAATAAAAGTTTGTCTGAGGCTAAATAAAAAAGGGTCGCCAAAGAACACAAGGATGTTGTCACGAGAAGTAATAGATCAAAGGCACTTGCGCATCCTCTTTCCATGGAAAGCTTGTGGAAACCTCCTTGTGGCTTCACACAAGCAGTTGGCTCACATTCTTTCATGCCAATGCCACCATCTTCTAAAGAAGAGAATATTTTGATTCCACAAAAAAAGAGGCCCATGAACAAGGCCTTCAAAAATGAAGTGAGAGAGGTTGCAGATTGGAGCATTGTTCATTGCATTTATGGCAATGAGCTTCCTTTCAACATCGTTAGATCACCTTTTTGGCAACATATGGTGAATACCCTTTGCAATACACCTCATTATGCTAGTCCTAGATATGAAAAGGTGTGAACCACCTTACTAGTGAAGGAGAAAGCATAAAGATGTCACTGAAAGTGATCAAGGATTCACAGCTCGAAATAGGTGTCTCCATCATTTTTTATGGATGGAAAGATTGAAAAAATAGATCAGGGCAATGTTTTTGAAGGCAAGGGGATTGAGAGGAACAAGTAAAAGATGCAAGTTCCATTGCCAATATCCTCATAGAATCCATTTAAATGGTGAAGCCTAAAAATGTTGTCAAAGTTATAACAAAGAATGCTAAAAATTGTAGCACAACTAGGCCTATAATGGAGACAACATATAGTCACATTTTTTGGACACCATGTGCACTCCACTCACTAAATTTGATATTGCAAAAAATTGGCATACAAATTGAATGGGTCAAAAAAGTCTTCACGGAGGCCAAAGAGATTCAAATATTTGTGACTAATCATCATATTTCACAAGCCATATCCAAGACCTTCTCCAAGTTGAAGTTATTGAAGGTAGTTTAAATAATATTTTTAAATTTCTAATTTTATTGTTGATATGTGACATGTAATTTTTATACCATGTTAGTGTTTTAATTGTTTGTCATTAATGTCAAAATAGGTTATCATTTGTGTTGAAGTTTTGTGAAGATGATCTAATATTATAAAGTGGCAGCGATTGACATTAGAGAAATGAGCAGTCAATAAGATACCTTATATGCCTTCACTAATTGCCGGCAGATGGCATTCTTTCACCGTCGAAGGTTCTGAGATATTGGCATTTTTCCACCATCAAAGATTCTGAGATGGTTGACTTATACAAGAAAGAGGACAACTTCAGATTTTACTTGGAATGCCGATTAGAGATTGGAACGACAACTTCAGATTTTACTTGGAACACTGATTAGAAGTTGGAACAACAACTTCTGATTTGTTTGTGTTATATAAGAAAGACAACAACTTCAGACTTTTGGTTTGATTGGAACAGCGATTAACAAGCATCGATATTAGAGGCATCGCTGAAGATAGCAACTATAGTGGCCAGCGATCATAAGAAAAGAAGCGATAAGAGTTAGCAATGTATGAACAGCGACTATATTGGCGAACTAATAGAAGAAATCAGTGGTTCTTATATATCTTCTGACATTGGGACGAGTACAACAGGGAGGCACTGTATTGGTGATGTGCAACGGAGTTTTGGTGGTCCACGGCAAAAGTGCATAGAACTACTAAAGTTTCAAACAGAAAAGAATTTATAAACAGCATATACAAGGAGCCGACTTCATAAGAAGAACAAACTTGTCAAAGTAATTAAGTTTATTATGAAGACAGTTCTTGTGCGGTTGTGGACAGGTATCCAACCAATTCAAATTTAGTTGTCTTGCTGTCAACTTGAACAAATCAATAGTTTGTGTTGTTTATTTGAGTTAAGATGATGTGGCAACAATACTACGTGTAGGTGGAAGTAGTTGCAACTTCCTATAACCACTAAACCGACTTGATAAAATATATGAGGCAGATTGGAGTTCAATGGAGATATAGTGTGTGTGATGATTTGAAGAATATATCTTTAATAAGTCAATTATGCCTGTGTAGACATTATAAAGCACAGCAGTGGATGTGTGAGTGATATGTGACAGGAATACAGATTGAGAAGAGGTCGATTAGAAGACTGATAAAGCTAAGGGAGAAGTGTGCTATGTGATTGAGGAATGTAGTTTGTAAAGGCTGAAAGAGAAGTGTGAAAGTGATGTTCTCGTAATGTAATTTTCAGATTAGTATAACAGCATTTTGTATTTCCTTTAAGCATAATCTGAAAGTTCAATGATTATCTATTTGAAATGAAAATACTGTGAATATTCAACAGTCAATAAAATAGTACAAGGTGCTATGATCAGATAATTGTTTTGGAATCAAAGTTAAAGGTTCTGTGATCAGTTTTCATTTGCAGAATACTACTCAGTTTGCAGGAGGACTTTATTGTTATGGAGTACAACATTATAAAAAGTGTATGAAGGTTGTTTATACTCAAATTGTGAAAATCTATTTATATAATTCTAATGTTGTAAAGTGTTGTAATTCTGAAGTTGAAATCAGTAACAGTTTGTATTGATGATATTCCTAACAGTTAGTGCTTTTTACTGAGTGGGTGCTCAGATAAGAAGAGTTAGTGCTCTAGAACGGGGGTTTGGTGACTCCTTAGGTTTGGTGCCCTTAAATGTTTTAACTGAACTTATTCATGATGCTGCTTTTGGATTCGATTGTGTAAGTGTTTTTAGCCACAACGTTTCGGATCACACTTTTCTCCTTATGCTCTCTATCATCCTCATGATGGATTGTGGAAATCTACTCACTTTGACAATAGATCCTAGCAGCATTTCTCACTGTGGTTTTTCCCATCCAGGGTTTCCATGTAAAATTTTGTGCATTGTTCATTGTGTGGTTGCATCTCTTTCCGCATTCAGTTTCAAATTCCGTTCAGATTTGAGTTTAATTTTTAACAAGTTTAAATTTTAATAAGGACTAAAAGCATGTATCTACTACTGATCCCCCCCCTTAGTAATAGAATTGTGTTCTACAGTTAGGTTGTCGAAACAAGATTTGCAACACACACAAATATCTGAATATGACTTGTGAAGGTGTGAGAGGCCTTGAGTTCTATGATCATGAACAGCTTGTGGAGCGAATAGAGGTAGTCAAGCACAAAAAGAGCCAAGAAAGTAAAAGCATTGAAGATGTATAGCTAATGATGTCAAGAAAAAGGAAACAGAATGACTGCTGCTGTTTGAAGCTTTTGTAATTGTGAGAATGTGACATGCAAAGGAATCTAGAGGCTGCAAGTGTTTTATCGGATGCTTGAAAGTGTTGTAAGTTTATAAATTGCAATCCTTTCCTCTCCAAGACTTTTATGTATGCTATGTAGTTGACTATAGCAAGAAGAAACTCTCAAAGCATCTCTGTATCTCTTGAGAAGGAAGATTTTGAAAAAAAAGGAATGGAAGAAGAATCCCAAATATAACTATATTTTCCCTATTTATAGCCCTCTAGGATAGAAAAGATAGAAAAAGCTAGTTCTAGGCTTGTTGGGCTCTTTCACCAATCAAAGGAAAAAGTCAAAAAGATGGAAGAAAGAAGCCATGGAAGAAAACGACAATGAAAAGCAAAATTAGCACATTCACCCCTTTCACTGATAATTCATTTTTGGTAGGGGACCAACAAAGAAAGGGGCAAATGCACTAATTAAAGGGTGAAATTTGAAAGTTGAAGAAGGGGAAAAGAACAAACACTTGACAAATGGTCAAACAAACATGAAACTATAAGTGGGAAGATTCCAAGGATCCATCTAGATACTTCCATCACTTCAAGATTGGTTTGGAGAGAAAATTTATCAATTTAAGCAATATCTGGTCATGCACAGGGCTGCTAAATCATCATTAGACTTCAAAATGTATGCCTATTCAAATTCGCACATTTAGGAAGTTATTGCTCGTGTTAATGTTGTCATAACATTACATTAGTCACGCCTAAAAAGTGACTTACAACCACCAAGGTAGCTTCCTTAATCAAAAAGAAGTACAAGCGAGCACACATTTAAGTGTGTGCCATCCAATTCTCGCAAACTTTGTGCATGCATTCTTCCAACATTTGGTATTAGAGTAATGATGCCCTAGGAAGGGTACCTTATTGCAAAGCAAGAAAGCCTTGTTGATGATTTAAACTCCGCACTTGATGGAGAATTGAATATGCCAATTCCAATCCAGAAGACCAGATGCCTGCTTACAGAACTTAAATGTACAAGCAATCTCTAGAAAAGCTTGGTTCCCAGGTAAGCTAAAAATTGTAGGTAAAAGATCAAAGAAAAAGAGAGTAGAGAAACAAAAAAAGGCAGCCAATGTACCAAGATAAGGAAATTTATTGTTAGTCTATTATTAAAATCATTGTTCAAATTGTGCTTGAAATTAAAGAAAATGAAAAAGAATAGTTGCTTACTTTAGTGTTGAAGTTATTCTCATAATTAGTTCAATTCATTCAGATTGAATGCAATAAAATACAACAAAAAAAGAACAAAATATTAGTTTCATCAACCTTCCAATCAGTGGAAGATAATGGGCATCAAATCCAACAACCTATGACAGTTCCTTGTGTCTGTCACAGGCAGAGATCAACTTCAATTGTTGAAGCTCAAGCATCCCGCCCTCTGAAACCCTCCAATAAATCCCTCTTATAAGCAACAGCTCTTTTCATCCAAGGAAACCTTAGACGATTTCAGATTCTTTGCTCTGATACCATGTTTAATTTCAGACCATGGCAAGCAGATACTGCACTTAAAATTTAACCTTTAAGCTAGATAGCTTAAAACGCAAAACCATCAATCACTAACAATAATGTCTCAACACACTAATCTACAAAAAAAATGCTACTAATAATATGAACGGTGAATATACAGTATTGAACTCTCAAACCTGCAACTGTCTTCTCATTAAATCTGACACGAAGTACACTGCACTGTCTCAAAATTGGAATGAATAAATCACTCATACCCCTGCCTTTCTTTTGTAGATGAAGAAGGCTACAAAATGGAAGTGCATCCTAGCTTGCATGATTCAAATTGCGTACAATCTGAAATTTCCGTAACTTAATGCCCTTTAGCCGAACAAAGAACTGCAGCTAAATATGGCACCTAGCTAAGTCTGAAAAAGAAAACTCCTCGATCTAAAATAGTGTAAAACAAAAAACAAAGTCTAAACAAGGACTTCTAAAGTGCACCAGCAGCCCCATTTGAGAGAGTACCAGTTCAAATTCTGGTGGAAAACTTATGGCTGATTGTTCTCGATGAAAGAGGTCCTGCTTTTGCATGTTCCCATTTCCTCTACACACAACTTTGTCAGTGATTTTTAACCAAGGTTTTAAATTTGCACTCTACGATGCATCATCGGGATGAAAGCAGATATTATTTATATTTCATCTCAGAAAACAGAGTCTCATTCACAAAGTGGAATACTTATGACATAACCTTTCCCTAGAAGCCAGTGCTGGAATTAGTCCTGTATTTTGTGCCATTTCTGAGGAATAAAACCAAACCTTTTTTAATTAACAATGATAGAATGCGATGGAATCTACAACAGGTTAATCGGTCCACACATATCACATTTTGATCTATATCTCTAGGGTATTTTTGCTAGGTTTGATTGTTTAAAACTTTTAGGTAATCACAGTACTAAGGACATAAGATTTTCATAGTCCATGAAATAATTAAAAAAGTTAAAAAGATTGATTCATCATCCGGATGAAAGTAGATATTATTTTTAACTCGTCTCAGAATACAGGTCTGTTTGACGAAATGGAATGATTTCCTTCGAAATCAGCATTAGAATTATTTTTCGCATTTGAAGCATTTCGAATGGAATACCAATGAACAGTAATTTTTAATGATAGTGATGGAAAACAGTAAAGAATCTACAATACGTTAACCAGTCAAGCCCTAAGTTCGGCAATCGCGTCTTGATATATATCTCTTAGGTATTTTGCCAATTTTAGATTTGCTTAAAACCAATAAAATCACAAAAACAGAAAAGAAAAGAAAAGCAGTTTACCCACATGCGAATAAACATCAAGCCGCAATTCTTTTCTTCGCCATTGCCAGTTTGCGAAGGACACTCTCTGTGAAATTCAGCGAACGAGTCACCAAAACAGTATTGATATTTACTCAAGAATGGAGCAGTAAAAGAAAAAGGCCTTGTGAAGTAATCAAAGCACCATCAAAATGCATTTCGGTCTTCTCTGTAAGCACCGTCGGTCCTCTATGTTGATTATTGTGCTAGGAACATGCCAGTTACTTACTGTCAGTGAAGTTTGTACGGAAATTTTTGCCGAGGGCGTTTTGGCTAATACAAACCTTAATCTAAAGTTGATAAAAATTGCGTGAAAATGATATCATAGCAATGAGTCATGTCATCACTGCCATTAATTGTTTATAACCCAGTCTTCCTCTGCAATTTGTGATCTGATTTCAAACCAGTCTTACTCTGCAATAGTCTTCTAGAGGAGTAGCGGATTCATGAGATGGGCTTTAGGATATCGTCTCTGAGTTTTTTTTTGCTAGCAGGAGGGTTTGAAATCGAAAGGGTCGGATACTCACCGTGGCAACCGGGGGCCCAGTCTGTAGCGGTGCCGCGGGAAAGAGGCAAAGGCAGTCTTCGAGGACAGAGAGTCTCAGTTTTCTAATTTTATTTTTTTAAGTTTCAAAATAAAAGATTTGCAAGAAAGGATTTGCAAGTTCTTAATAATATAAATTTACTATAACATTAATACATATATAATTGTTAATTAATATAATTAATATAAGTACTTTTGAAATTAAATATTTCAATATTTTTATAATAAATGTATATGGTATTTTTATATCTTAAAATTACGTTTATTATACATTATATATGTTATATTATAATAATTATTAATATAAATATAAATATTTTAAAAATCAAATTATAATCTAATATTTAAAATATGAAATAATATAATTTTAATGATAATTATATTTACTTTTATGATAGATATTACCAATATAAACTTTGTTTAATATTTTTAAATTATTTAGAATATTTATATGATATTTTTTCTAGATTAACAAGATATGTATTGATGTGACCATTAAATTTAGACTTTATTTTCTATTTTTCTAATATTTTTTTAGTATATCATTATTTGTGCAATGAATATTTAACAAATGAATTTAGATTTAAAAAATTAGTAATATAATATTCATTAAATTGGAGAATTTGTAAATATAAATTACTATTAATTAAAATAAATTATTATTTATATATAATAAATTAACTATCCCTACTTAATTTATATTGATATTTATATATATATAAGGTGTAACACTTGTTCAAGATTTTAAATGAGATAGTAAACTAAGTGGGCTTAATCTTGGATAGGTGACATTTAAGAATGGTTAACGGTTCACCCTTGAATACAATGGGTGCTAAGGGCCCATTGGCGCCTGGAATAGGCATTATTGAATGCCCGAATAAATTATTTCATTTTTTGTGGCATCTTTCTTAATTCTCGAATTGGAAAACTAATTCCCGTTTTTGGGCTAATGCATGGATTAAATAATTTCGAAAAAAAGTTGGAATTAGTTTTATTCCAAAATAAGGCTATTCGAGAATTGAAAATTACATCACAATTTAGTTTCTCGTTGGGTTCATGCATTTTCTATGCCTAGGGTTTTTTATGAAAATGCGTATGAGGTTTTTTATGTTGCAAATCGTGACATCCTTCATTTGTATTTGCAAAGAGAGTTTTATGCGCATGGTTTTTTGAGATCCATAGCCTCCACAGCGTGTGTATGGTTCACAGCGTGCGTATGGTTCAAGAGTAAGAGGCATACATTTGAAGATCTGAGGAACATTTTGTAGTGTTCGATTTGCATGGATTTTTGCAATGTCGATTTGAAGTAAGTGCATTTCTACGCGGGATTTCTGCAGCAGAAGCAGAAATACTATAAAAAGCGGGATTTCTACAGTTGAAGTGTCTTCAAATAAAGAAGTAAGTTTTTTAAATGGTCAAAATTCTAGGGTTTCAAGGTCTGTCTCTAAGAAAAATAAATCTAATGGGTTAAATTAGTTTAATAATTGCTTATTGAGATATTTACATTTCTCTAGGGTTTGAGGTCAAGCTTTGCCAAATTTTCTTTCTTTTTTGCTACTGAGTCCAAAAGAATACAGTATTTTCTAATGCTGAATCTATTTGTGGTAACTAGGCCATTTTCTTAGGCACTCTGCGTGATCCAAGGAACATTTTGATGGCACTTGCGACAACTATTAAGAATCTGACGTAGGAAGAACAATTTTTCTAAAACAATTTTTGGTGAGTTCTTGGGAAATAGATTGTTTGATAATTTCATTCTTCTTATATGTTTTGTTTGCCCAAATTTTGTTACGTATTGTGCCTTTCTTATATATTGTCAGGATATTCTGTGATAATCTTCAAGTTTTGTATAAGTCTTTGATACCCATTACTATCTTTATAGTACTGTAAATATTTGTTTTATTATTGGATATAGGAAGGTCAAGAAATTTATAGATCACAATAAATGACATCTGAAAGTTATAAGATCCTCAAACATGAATAAATACTTTACCTATATTAATCATGTGCATTTTGAGTACTGGTTAAGATAGATAAGGAGGGAGAATCAATCATACACACTGAGCATTCAAATATGAAAAATCACATATGGTCCCCTTACAAGCACACCCACCAATGCTAGTCCATCCTTTCTATGGAAAACCCAAAACTATTCAAGGTAGGAGATTTCTTCATGGTGAATAGTGCACACTTTTAGTGCTATGGGGAGATTAAAGTTTCATAAAAAAAGAAAAGTCCCTTATAAACTCCATATGTGCTTAGAGCACAATCTAGACCATTCACGGCGGGCCCTTATAAATACATAGTGAAGAAAATGAGGTGATTACCATGCTAAATCCATGCCCATTATGATGGGGATGCATTCCCATGGAACACTGCTTCAAATAGAATACTAGGATTGGTGATCTAACAATTATTGCTATTAAATTGAACTAGATAGATGAAGTAATAGAGCATATGCAAGCCCAGAAACTTCCTAGCTTTATTCCCAACTTGATCACTGTTGAGGGATCTTGCGACTATAAGCACAAGTAAATGTTTTGACTCCACACTCCAAACATTGTTATTGTTATTTTTTCTTGAAACTATAGAAAATAAAATTATAAGCATTAATACAAGCAGTATAATTGTTTTTTTATAAATGACTAGAAACATGAAGACCTTTAATCATCTAGAACTTGGAACTTTGACATCTATTGCCTATAACCAAAATGTGATGAAGAAAAATTCCTTTCAAAATCTTAAGAATACTTTTAGACTTAAGACCAATCTTCCACGACTTTATTCATATATGTTGTTGACACTGCCTTGGGCTATAAGCACCAAGAATTAGATTTTTATTGATTAAAATAAAAGGATACACAGAAAAAATCAATTAGCCTCTCTTCATTTGATTTTTACATGTACTTTTACATGTACTCAAATCAAATGGAAATGATAATCCATTACTCTTCACTATCAAAATCAAAAGAAAGATGAATATACCTAATGATACAATAATGATGGTGCTCTTTCTTTAAATACATATCTATGATGCCCCCTTCTTCGACCAAATTCAAGCACTTCCCCTTCCCCTTCATTGATCCTTGTGATCTTCAGGAAAAAGTACTCGCATATTTCATTCCATAGGGTGTTCACAAGAAAGAGAGAGGCCCCCTTATTTTTGAACAACATTGTCAATATTTTCCTTCCCTTCAAAACTAAAATGTATATCCTTTTCATCTGGAGTATCTACACTGCAATCTCTATCTATACTTGACAGAAAGGCAAGCCATGATGGGATTTCAAATACATTAAGTTGAGTCAAATTTTTGATGGGGGATTTGTCTTGTAAACAATGACACATATTCATCGCATTACAAGCAAATTATAGTGAATAATATTGTGAAACAAAGGAAATGAAAAAATATCAAGTACATGACAATTGCAATTAATAAATTACTACTATTTTAGAATTTTAAATTGTAATTGAGCCTATAAAAGATTAATTGTGTTTTACACAACCAAAATGTTGTATTTTAGCTTTGAAGATCACTATCAACAGTTGTCTTGACAACAGTTCATACTACCATCGCTATCATTCATACTTCTTGTCACTGCTTTGACGGTCTCTGTTTGACAAGTTTTGTCGTCACCTAGGACCATCTTGATGTCTTCTCCTTGTTGCACAAAAAGTTTTTTCATGTTGAGGACTGCTATTTGAATACTGTGCATGTTGGTATGAACCATAGGTTGTCTCCTATCTCACTGTGATTGATGGCTTCAACTTGTAGTGATCACCATTGTCTTTTCAAAATATACTTGTTGGACTGCATTATTATATGCAACTTCCCTCGTGAAAATGATGAAAAGATTCTTAGAACAATGAGAAAACCTAGTTAAACAATGACCTATCTGTTGTAACAGACATCAATCTAAATGTGAAAGATATTTTCTAAAACGGTCAATAGGTCTCCATGACAACAGGTTATTCCCTCATTTTAATAGCCATGACTTACATCAAGATGGTGGAAAGAGCTTGAAGGTTGTCAAAGAACCTTTGCTAAGACAGTCCACAACTCTTTAATTAGTCCAAGAACCTCTTAAAATAGTGAATAACAATGAGTGTTTCTATTTGTAACTGTAATTTATCACTTTCATATACACTCAGTATTCTCACTATCCTTGCAGCCTAATACAAATCACTATTTTTTATCTCATGAATATCTATCATTGTATTTATTTGCTAGTATTTGGTCACTACTTATATTGCACACAAAAAGGCCACTATGAATAATATGTTGGTATTTATACATTTCTAACTACCGATGCTTCCTTTTCTATAAACAGTTACCCAATAATATAATGTTGTATTATTTTATCAATAAGATCATCAAACATTCAGGAATATCTCAGATATTTTGTAGCATAGATAGGCAGCGGAAATAACTACTAAGTTTTCTTGCCTTTTAGGTAATGGATCTTACCAAATTGTCACACCTTCAAGGTCTCTCTCTCAGGAAGAAGAGAGTCAGTATTTGTCTTGCATGCGTGCTTGTAGCCATTGCGGAAGCCATAGTGGCAATTGCAGATGAAGACAAAAGACAAATGCCTAAACACTTAAGGGATGAAATTCCATTTTATAACATATCATCCATTCCAACAACATGGATTGTCATGACCAAATACGCATGACTAGACTAGCCTTCTTTCAGCTAGCAAATATTCTAAGGCAAAAAGGAAGCATCACAGATACATAAAATATCACATTAGAAGAACAACTGGTGATGTTCCTACATACCATTGGGCACAATCTGCATAATCATAAGATTGCCCATAACTTTGGGCACTCAGGAGAGACAGTTAGTTGATACTTCCACAAGGTATTGATGGCTATCTTAGCACTCCATGCAGATTATCTTCTACCCCCTGGTCCTAACACTCCTCCAGAAATTAGTGGGAAGGACAGGTTCGACCTGTACTTCAAGGTAAATCTCCTTGCCATACACATTTGTTTGATTGAGTTTTAATCCCGTTTCCACATTTTCATTGGATTATCCATTTGCTGACTATAGGATTGTGTAGGAGCAATTGATGGATCACATATACCAGTCACTGTCTATGTTGACCTCCAAGCCAAATATTGTGATAGAAAAGGTAATTTGTCACAAAATGTTATGGGTGTATGTTCATTTGATTACCAATTTCAATACGTCCTTGCTGGTTGGGAAGGGTCTCTTGTAGATAGTTGTGTTTTAGCTTCGTCTCTCTCTAGATTAGATCCACTTGTGGTTCCCCTAGGTATGTAGACTATGATTGTCATATTCCTGCACACGATAAATTTTACACTGTCATATTAATATTCTTTATTATATATGGGAAAGTATTATTTGGTCGATGTTGGATATCCAAATGCACCAGGATTTCTCACTCCTTATAGGTGTATACGTTACCACCTAAAGGAATTTGTAAGAGAGAACCCCATAAACACAGCAAAGGAGTTGTTTAACCATAGACACTTGTCACTTAGGAATACAATAGAGCGTACATTTGGCATTTTGAAGTAGTGTTTTCCTATATTAAAGCATGCGACATCTTATAAAACCATAACACAAACGAAGATTGTTTTGGCATGTTGCATTTTACACAACTTCATTATGAGAGAGGATGGCCTTCCACCGGTGGAAGAATGTGAAGAGGAAGACGGTCATAATGGGATAGATGTATCACTGCTTGACACTTATGGTTTGACTCAGCGTGATAGAGATGACTGGGGGATGTTTTGAGATGAAATAGCAAGAAGGATGTGGGAAGACTATACATCTCGATAATTTTGTGAAGTTTTTTTTGTGTATTTAAGAAATTTGCCATGATATTTTAAGGTTAATGGAGACTGGCACTGAATTATTTTCATTTGCTGCATGTCTATTAAATCAGATGGAATTCTACAATGTGGTGTATGTGACTTGTATGTGGTATAGAAATAGAATTTGGAAATTTACAAATCACCTTCTTCAAATGGGTGTCGTGTTGACAACAACTACTCTTATTATCAACTTATTTGTTATTTTAGCAGGACTAATGGGCATGAACATCATGATTTTGTTATTTAATACTGGCTTTCCACAATGGTTGTAGGAATAGTTAATCCCATTAAATTAGGACTAGTTAACTCAACACTAATTAATTTCAATGAATTACTATATTCTACAAGCTCAAAATTAACTTATATTTATTTATATTTTCCAACTAGTAAATCTCATTACAACCACTTGCTATTCTAACTCTAACCTTCAATAGTTTATTAGTGGATTTGGCAAAAGAATCCATTTATTTACCTTATAAGAATTGGTCTCAATATTATTTTGAGATGATGCTTGTTAACTATTTGTCAATGTGCTTCTTTCACCAGATTAAGGTAGACCTAATATAATGGTTTGATAAAGTGCCTTGAAATGATGTTGTCATATATGAATGCAATGATTGCAATACTCATGAATATGGATTGATTGAAAAAGCTTCAGAAACATTGAATCAAATGTAATGGTCACAAATCATGTTGCTTGTATTCCCTATATATTTGTAGTTCACTAGTTTGGACTTGAACAATCCAGCCTTCTTGATTGAACGTCCATCAGTTAATATAGATGATATATATTGATTTCAGAATATGACAAAGTGTTGTTAATTGTTTTTTAGAATCTTTTTATAATTTTGATCATAGATAGAGGAATACAATTTTCACCTATATACATACATATTTGTTTGCATATATAACATTTCAACAACTGGGTAGAGATACAAATATCAATATAGATTTTGCAGCATAAACATTATTTTAGCTAACAAAGACCAAAATAGTATAATAACTCCTTGATGCTCCAGTCAAAAAAAAGATATACTATCTCTTGAACTTTGATTCTTCTGAATAGATTTTTTTTTAGCAAGAGAAAACCATGTATGTTTATTTCAAATAAGAACTGGTTAGGATTACAATTGAAAGAATAAAAGTGGGCCTTGAAATGGATTTGCAATCAAGTGGAATAGTTGAAATGATGAGCTATTCTCTACTAGCATGCATGTTGACTCAGTTTTGTCTCCAAATGTTCATGTGATTCAACGATGTCATTCACAGACCTTCTGACAAGCATAGACAACAATGCTTCTCAAATGAGCCATGCATTGGACAACGATGTTGTTCAAACCAGCCATGCTAATCATTCTACTAGGATTGTATGGACCAAAGATATGGAAAGAAAGCTCCTAGACTTGCTCCATGAGCAAGTTCAACTAGGAAGAAAAGTTGAAGGCAGTTTCAAAAAGGAAGCTTGGACTACTATTGAAAAGAGGTTCAAGGAAGAAATTAAGATGACTTTGACAAAGGAAAACTGCAAGAACAGACTAAAAACATGGAAACAAGATTACAGAATGATGAAAGAGTTAAAAAACACAAGTGGTTTTGAATGGAACGAGAGCACTCAATGTATGGACGCTCATGAGAAGGTTTGGGAGGAGCTCTTGAAGGTGAAATGCTCTTTACAATTTTTTGTTATAAGTTAATCTATCTTAACAAGTTACCAATCAAATACAAATAATTAATTGATTCATTATGCCAACATGCAGCGAAAAGATTTCAAAAATGCAAAGGTGTTTAAGAGGCGTCCCTTTTACTACTTCAACGGGTTATCCATCATTGTGGACAATGACATAGCTGAAGGGAACGCAGCTGTAACACCTCTAGAGACTGAAGAAGGGATTTTTGTAAATGACAGCTTTGGTCCCGATTATGAGGAGGATATCAGTGCACCTTTTGAAAGTGTTGCTGATTTAAATGATGATGATATCCCTACACATGTACCCACTCAATCTACTACATCCGACAGTGGGATTCGCTCATCAATGACATCAAAGAGGCCAAAGAGGAAGCATTCTAGCATGGCAGGTTCCTTAGACGCCATATATGAAACCATAGGTAAGATAGGTGACAACATGAGGGTGACTCAAACTATGAAAATGGATGCATCTGAAGTGAATGTTGTCTATGAACAAGTACATGTTGCACTACTAGCAATCTCTGGGCTTAGTGAAGCAACCTTGGTTGATGCATATGATACTTTTCTAGTTGAACCTGGAAGAGCAAAGGGGTTCTTGATAATGAGTGAATCGCAGAGGGTCACATACATTGAAAGAAAGTTTGGTAGTCTATAGTTTTCTTAAAATTATCTTTAAAAGTGTTTTAGTTTCATAACTTCTAATCAGTATTTTCAGACCGAATATATTTAAAGAAAGAGTTCATATTCCATTTTTATGTCTGTTGCATGAATATTATTGTTATATATTTAAAAATATCAACCTGGAAGAAGCCTATTTTGTTGTTATACTTGTATGCTTTATCCTCTTTCTTTATAAGCCACTGTCAATTTTTTGTTATAAGTTTCTTAAAGAAATGTAGTTTATCTTTCTTGGCATGAATTAGATATGACCTATCCATATCCATTGGTTTTTGTAATATGGAAAGTAGTTTTTTTTTCCTGGAGTTATGCATCCATATTATATGTTGATTCCTATATCATTATTGCAATATTTACAAAGAAACTAGGACTCCATTCATAGCAATAAAAGCAAATGTTTGTAATTTGGTGTTGGCATAAAGTTGGGAAGAAGTACTCATGGATTCAAATATTGCCAAAATGAAAATAGCTAATTTGGCCTATACCCTTACTATTTGTGAATTTCCTTACAGTGTATCCTTCAACTTATCTGCCACAACTGTAGGGTATCTCTTCCATCCAATTCACCCAGGTCTTACACTTGACCCTACCTGATGCAGTACACCATTCTCAAAATTGAATGTGGTACCATTCTCAAAATTGAATGGGATTTATATGAAGGAAATCATCATTGTTAAAAAAATACTTTATTATAACTACTAATTTTGGATCGCTGTCATAATGGGCATATTATTTAATGGAAATATTAAAGTTAACAATGCATACTTGTTTATGGAAATGATAGTGTTTTTTTTTGCATAAATCTATTTTTAATAGGAATATAACAAGATTTTATTTTAATAACAATTTTGATCATCTTAAACACTCTTAATAATCTATCATCATCAACAACATTAAATAAACAAGGAAAAACACCACACACCCAGCTATGACTTATCCCACAAGTATCATACAAAATTACAAATAAGGGATTTCTACACTCACAAAAGAGTTGTTCTAACTGATCACAGGACCTGAACATGTTTTCTTCTTTCACACCACATCAGACGTACTACTCATGAAATCAAAAGAGATAATGTCTGTGAAGAATTTACCATCAAAACAATCCAGTGTGCTCATCATGTGGTTAGTAAACATGTCACAAATCTCCTGTTGATCAACACCATCATACTTGTTATTACTTTCCTGGGCCATCTTGGGAAGAATAGTAGTATCAGGGATGCCAAGAATTGAGCAGAACTGAACACTGCCAGTACGATTGATTCATACAGAAAATAGACTCAAGGCAAGATAATAGATCATAACAAGATTGGTAATGGTTCAAAACTACAACAACAGGGGTTTCTCCATTCGAATGGCCTAATAGTTGAATACAAAGTCACAATGTCCTAAGATGGACCTGACAAATTATGCAAATATTCTTTCTAGTTATAAACCATGGTGTTCCTCCTGAGCTTGTTAAGGCTTCCCACCAACATATGCAGTTGTTCTTTGGCCTCAGTCTGTAGGAGAAACAGAAAGCCCAGCGTAAGGTGGGTGAAAGCTTTGGATTTTCCAATTCTTTTATTGGAAGGTTTGCTTCTAGGATTCCATGGAAAGAGACTCTATCGCTTGAGTGCAGTGCCCCTTCTGGTGTTAAGGATTACCTTGAAATGATCATGGGCTGCCACTTCTCTTTGAAACAAGGTAAGAACGCAACATAAGAAACAAGTTTGTCTTGTGAGATTTGAAAGTTTGACATAAAATAATCTCACATAAATTTAAAAAAAAAAGAAAAGAAAAGCAAAATGTAAGAAGCCAACCCAACTTGACTGAGAGATAGTTTTATACTGGTAGTAGGTTGATGAAAAACAAGTCATCGGTTTAGTTACTCCATATGTTGTGTTAGTATGAATTTCATAAGAAATGACTCTTGTGAAGAAGGAATTTGATCAAGCCAACGACACTCTATTTGGACACTCTGTTTTATAGAGTTTTGAGGTACCTTATACACTATTTGGACACTCTGTTTTATAGAGTTTTGAGGTACCTTATACACTATTGGTTTAGATATTGTATATTTTATTGTTGGTCATTTAAGTTGTTAATTATTTTACACTATTGGTCATTTAAGTTGTTCTTAAATAATTTTTTGTTCTCCTTAGATGCCCTTTAGTTTTGACAGATAATATTTTCTAGTACCTCTATAGATGGATACGATATCGTAATAGAGTTTATTTTTTTATACAATATATGTTTGAGCATTGTTACATGAGTTTGTTTTTTATAGTTTTGTGGGGGATATCAATGGTTGTGCTAAATGTGCCAGACTATGAGTGTGGTGAAGGGGCTTGCATTTTGAAAACCTCGCACACAGAGAAGAACCCCGAGCGATAATTTTGGAGCTATCCACTTGGCAAGAAGGTTGGTAGTGGTAATTTATTTTATGTTTATAAAAAATGTGCATACTATTCATTGGAGTATGAAGTAATGTAGAGGTGATATTGCAGGGCAATAATGGCTGCGGCTACTTTAGGTGGGCAGATGATGTGTCAGCTACATATGTCTGCCCATTTGCACCTATTGTCAATGAAGCTCATTAGTGTAGCTTGTGCTATCGAGAGGCGGCTATGGATGAGATTATCTCAATGGCGAAGGCTGAAATAATTTTTTTTACAATGGCCTCACAACATTTTAATTACATTTATTTATATTTTAATTGTGTTTGTTTGTTGGGAACATATGACAAGATGAACTTTGAATGTATCCCAATTAATTTGAGACAAAATATGGACATATAACTAGTTTACGATGTACTATAATATATGTGGTGACTTGTTTATAATGTTGTCATGTCAATTTTTTATATATGTGGTAACTTTTTTATAATGTTTTTTTTTTAGACAAAAGTGGGCAAGCCACCAATAATATATTTATAATAACTGGTTCAAAGACTCGTCCATGGACGAGACTAGAAAGAAACCTCGGAGTCATTATCAAATACAAGAATAATATTTTGAGAGGTTACAATATTCACTTTCTAGTCCACCCAACCTAAACCTATGAAACATTACATATTTTCTTGATTGCAAAAGTTGGGATACAAGACCAAAAATTCTTCACATGATGAAGAATTTGCTAGCAACTATACATTAGTGGGATATTACATAATCAGCAACCAGATATCACTAAAATCGATCAAAATTACAAAATATCCATGTAGGATCAAAAATTTTAGCATCAACTAAAACTCATTCGACCATGTCGCAATGATCAGAAGGACTGTGTTGGCAATGACCCTGTGAAAAATACCAAGAGTTTTCCCAGCCATTGGGTGGAGCATTTGGCACCAGAGAAAACCAACCATCATCAATTTCACACCAACTGAAATAATCTGGATCAACAGATGGAGAGCCAGTATGCATTGTAGGCAAGTTTAGATCAGGAACAGGGGGCACTCGCAAGGGGTATAGTGGTGCCGAAGCAGGAATCAACTTCACCAGAGAAGACCGTGACATTACATTGGGTGTATCCAGCAAATCAAATAATGCATTAACCGTACTTTTAATGTTAGATTGAAGCTCCCTATCAATAGCATGAGAGACCACCAACAAAGTAGATTTTAGCAACCTAAAATTATGGCACTCGACAACCCACTTAATACACTCATAAACCAGCATATATTCATGCTTCATTAGAAGTAAATGGCATGGAAAAAAAACCCCTACAAGAGCTTTCCCATGCCATAAATCATATTTATGGACCGCAAGCAATAACTTATTATCAGCGATGAATTCTAGTTGAACCACCTTGTGTGCTATTATAAATAGGAGCTCCAGTGATTGAAGTAGATCAAATACATTTGATAGGAAAATGGATATCATTTGCGAAGGAAATAAAATGAATTTCGATTTGGGTTTGAGAATATTCTCACCAATCAACTTTTGAAGGGCTCTGCGAATGACTGGGGAATGGCAAATGAAAGCACTGTCAACAGAGGCATCATCAACATGTGTTGGTAACAAATGCTCTGCGATCCCAGGGAGGAGATGAATTCTAAAATTATGTGGCATCAATTCCTCATGAAAGGTCTTGCAGGAATCACAGCGCGGGCAAAATCCATGCGAGAAATCCATATTAGAGAGAACTCACAGAGCAACAGTTTTGAGGGTGACAGAGACTAATACCACTAGCACCACCGAGAAAAACCCCAAATTTGCAACTATCTTTATTTCATCTCATATATAATGAACTGGCAGTCGTATACAACGCATTCAACTATCACATGGCAAGCGTACTTTGCATAAATGTTGGCAAAATCCATGATGTGGCCGCGTGTGAGACAAGATTTGGCAGCTGCCAAAAAGGAGAACGGAGCCATGTCATTACTGAAAGCATCATGAGAAGAACTGTTGCTAATTGTCATGTGATAACCTCAGCATACCGTAAGAAACCTTTCAAATCAAGAATTTAAAGCCTCTTTATCTGAGATGATAACTTTTTGAAATTCATCATCAATGGTACTATTTCCAATTGGAATAGTTTTTTCTTGGTGAATACCATCACAACCTCAGTTAGCTAAAAAGTCTGCTAAGCTATTTCCTTCGCGAAGTGTATGCGAGACCTGGATGTCATCAAATGTATCTAGAAGGATCCATATTTGTTGAAAAATATGACTTTTTTATAATGTTGTCATGACAATTTTTTAGTTTTTACTTTGATATGACTTTGGTTAGAAAAATATTAAAAATTAAAAAAACGAGCAACAAAATTGATAAAAGTTGAAAAATTAAAATTTGTAAGAAAAGATTTTTTTTATAATCTTAATTTTTAAAAGTTAATAATACATATTTTAATTTAAAAATATATAAGTTAGAAATACATATGCATTTTAATTAAAAAACCAGCAACAAAAATGATAAGTTAAAAAATGAAAAATGAAAAATGAAAAAAATGAAAAAATAATCCTTATTCACATTCCACATTATGGGATCCAAACGCAGAATAGATTATTTCCCAGTCATATTCTATGTGCACCAAACAGGTCCAAACCTTATTCCAGCTCTCATTTTGAGGATTAATTAATCCAAGAATAGGTCATTATTCTAGAATAGGCCTATTCTGGATAAGTAAATTCCATGCACCAAATGGGCCCTAAGTGTTCTATATCACAATATATTAGATGTTTATAAAAGTTATATTTAGTTTCAAAGGCTAAATAATCCAACATTGAATATAAAATAAAAACATTTATATTTTAAATTGTTCTTTAAATTTGAACATTATAAACTATTATTTAATCATATGTGTATTAAATAATTTTGAATGTCATTATTTAACTATATATATATTAAATAATTTTTTAAATGAAACAATATCATTATTAAAATTTTCATACAATTATATTTGTTTTTGATAGAAAAAGCAACAAGAGGGTGCTGGCCCATGGAACAGAGAATGCTAAAAGCACATTAGCAGCACATTAATAGCACTTAGCATCTACGTAGATAAACATCAAAGTAATAGTGTCCAATCCACCTCTATCAAAAACAAGCTTGATGGTCCTTAACAAAAAGAACGAACCAGAGTTGCAGCTCAACCAAAAAGTAACGAACATAGTAATAGAAGACTGCCACGCAGGGCTAATCCAAAGTCTTAAAAACATAACCATAAAACAAAGAAACAAAGTAAAAAACCTGGGGCTTACAGGCCCAACCCAAGATGAAACCATCATGGCAAAAGCATCAGCTAAGACCTCTCGCCCAAATGCTTGGACATCAGGGTAGCGGCCCATTCTTCCTGTAGAAATAGGAAGAGGTCTCTGTTGTCTTTGTTGGCTTCTAGTTTTCTACCAGCAATCTTCTCCTGCACATTACATAGAGTCACAGTCGACGCATGCATCACTTTAAGAGAAAATTTATTCGAATCAGCGATGCGAGCCTTGATTTCCTTTATATTGGCCAAGTATCTCATTATCCAGCTCATTGAATTTTTGTTTGAGGGAACCTTTGAACTTGTCCTTCTCAGCCATAGCCATGGTAGTGTGCTCAATGTGGGGGGATTTGACCTGCTGAGTGTGGGGAGAGGTCAGGGTCGGGGTATTACTGCGAGGGATTTCATTCCCAGCATGCGGGGGATTCACAGGAGGAACACTGCCAGACCTGGGGGAGCTCAAGTGCTTGGCCAAGGAGTCCTTAATCGACCCAGAGGAGCCAGAGGTATCCATATCCTCCAAAAGCGTCTTATCCTCAGAGGTCATTTCCCTGAGACATATTTTGCATTTTTCTTTGGCAATTCTATTGGATCACCAGACAATACCACCCAAATCAACTTCCAACCCCACCAAATTGCCCAACATTTTCAATTTTTTGAGCCTCCTTTCAGCTTCAGGGGTGCTATCAACCACCATCTTATCCTAGCTTCCATGGATTCAGAGACATGGGACTCCTCTAAATCCTCAGCCCTTTTGAAGGGGTTCCACACACATGTTTTGCAGCCTTTACCATCTTGTGGGACAAGGTTAGTTTCCTGGATAGACAGGGAGGGGGATTGAGAGGGGTTGTTGGCTCCTGTAGGAGTAACTTTTGGGGTGATATTAGTGATGATAATGGGAGGTTGAGGCGGGGGGCAAATGACTTTATGGAAATTGTACAAGTTAAGCAGGAGGCCTTGGTGAAGAATGGGAATCAACTTCTCAGGGTTCTTGTTCTCTTTAATGTCCAAGATGTTGCTTTCCAACGAGTGGAGGAGGTAGAACGGGATGGAGATAAGGTCCATGTTCCTAATGTGGTTAAGGAATGATAGATGATAGTAATAAAAAATAGTAAATTTTCCTTCAAGAGTGAAATACTTCATAATAATGTGACAAACCTTGGGCCAGTAATTAGGGAGTAGCTCCCAGTTGAATCCCTCAGACTTTTTGACAGGTTTTTCACTTGGCCTGAAGAATTGATTGAGGTTGGTTATGTCTGGCGTTCGGCTAGTTTTTTTGTACTTCCTGCCCTCAGTTGATAGCCCTGTCGCCTTGCCTATGACCTCCTCATTTATTTGAAAGTGTATGCCCCCGATAGACACCTTCTTGTTGTTCCAAGAGGACATGAATTGCTTGGAAATTTATTCATCATGGCCACCCTTCATTCTTTCCATGAAACCCCAAATGCCACTGTCCTTGCAATAGTCAATAACCAACAGGTTAGTAGTGAACTCCTCTTCAATTTTATTTGGTTCAATGCGCAAAGTTTTGCCACCCATCTCTACCAGACTTGTTTCCATTGTAGACACCTTCTGTAAATTATAGGGCTGAGCTTTGCAAGCCAGAGCATAAAATAGGGCTTTTTGAGTTAACTGTTTTATGCGAATTTTGTTCATAAAAGGTAGGGGTTGGGTGGTCTTTGGGGAATCAAACCCCGTACAGATAAATCCTGCAGATCTCTATGAGTAATTATTAGAGGTTAAGCCATTTATGTCTTTAATGTCCTTGGTAGTCTAAATGACCTGTCAATGCGGACAACTATCCTTCCACACGTAATCTCTTAAAAGGTAATTATGAACCTTTATAAGATTTTGTGCATACATAGTCATAATGACTATTATCATCAAATTGAGCAAGCTCAACAGCATGGTGGGGCCCTCAATAATTTTATCAGCAAAGTGCTTCATTTTAAACATTGTTGGTGTCATGTTTTCTTGCCTGATTAACTGCTGGGTCTCCTTTGGAAGCGCACTAATCTCCTCCCAACTAACCACCCTAGTTTGTTTAAGCCCAATACCAGCCACAGAATCAACCACCGCGTTACCTTCCCTATAGGTATGGGAAATGATTATGTCCTGGAAGTTGTTGAGAAATTCCTAAATTTCCACTATGATTTTGTTCACCCGCCACCCTACGTTTGACCTTCAATTGACAACCTCCATAATTACTTTGGAATCCCCCTTGATCATCAACAACTTGATATTCTTGGAGATGATAATTTTTTATATCCCATAGAAGCATCATGCCTTCAACTTGGTTAACAATAGTGTTTTTGAGCGTCCCAGCATAAGCCAATAGGAAAGAACCATTATGGTCCCTTAGCACTCCACCCCCACCCTAGGAAAGGTTATTCACCACCCCATCAAAGTTTAATTTGATCCAGCCCATAGGCAGGGCAACCTAGTGAGTAGCATTCCGAGCCATCAACCTGGAGTTTTCGAATCTAGTGAATCCGGCCAATAAGTTCCAATTGTCAGTCATTTTGATCTCCCAGGCTAAAGGGGGAGTAGAGGGAAGTTTCCAATTAGCTGAGGCAACATTCTCACATAGGAGCTTGGAGCCCAGATGGAGAGAAGCCTCGTGCAAGGAATTTGTCTACCTGAAGATCTTGTTGTTCCTTTCTTTCCAAATAGTCCAGAAAATGTGCGGGGGGAGAAGGCGTCATAGGAGTTGGAGGAGAGGATGATTGGAAGGGGATTGCCAAACAGTGAACCGGTGGACATCCTCTTCAAGGGCCCAGGAGATTCCTAGTTTTCCAATAACTCCCTGCCAAATACTAGCAGAGTATCTACAGTGTATGAATAAGTGGTTCACAGTTTCCTCCTCTTTTTTGCAGAGGACACATCTGTTGGCTAGGGAAAACCCTCTTCTAATAAGGTTGTCATGGGTTAGAACTTTTCCATGTATTAGCGTCCACTAGAAGAAGTTGATTTTCAGAGTAAGGTGAGGGATCCACACATTCTTCCAATCTCCAAGGTTATTCTCCTCCTTTAGAAGCAGGTTGTAAGTAGTCTTGACCAAGAAGGTTCCCGCTTGGGTGGGGGCCCAAATGATAGATTCCTAGTCAATAATTCCAAGAATTCTGACATTTCCCAAAATTTCCACAAGCTCATTAGCCAAGTGTTCCAAATCAGGTATGTTCATGACCGAAATAGCAATATTTTTCCATCACCCTCCAGTCATGTACTTGTAGGTTCTATCACCAAGGATAGGCCTGATGTAGGTCATAAGGGGACCAAACTGTCTAGCCAGGGTAGTGTAATTATGAATCCATGAGTCATGCCAAAATCAGATGGATCTCCCATTCTCGAGTTGCCAGAAGACACCCTTAGAAAGCATGGTTATGCATTTGCAAATATTTGTCCAAAGTTTGGAACCTTGGGGAAGGTCATTGTCCTGGTACATAAACCCATAAGGGTGCCCTTACTGGTACTTAGCTTCCATAATTTTGTACAAATCCTCTTTTCTTTCTATAAGCTTCCATGCAACTTTTGTGGTGAGGGCCCTGTTTAGCATGCCAATTCACCTAAGACCAAGACCGCCTAGTCTTTTAGGAAGACACACAGTTTCTCAATTAACAAGGGATATCCTCCTTTTCTCTTCAAAGCCATCCCACAAAAAAATTCTTTGGATCTTTTCCATTCTATCAGCCATATAACTTTTGATCTTGAATAGGGACAAAAAGTAAACTGGAATCCCCTGGAGAGTAGAAGCCACCAGTTGGAGTTTCCTAACATTGCTCATAATCTTCCCTTTCCAGCTAGCAAGTTTTTGTTGGGTTCTTTCTAGGATGGAGTTATAGAATTCTTGAGAGACCTCTTTGATAGTGAGAGGGAGGCCTAGGTAGGTGGAGGGGAGCGAAGTCAACTGACAGCTCAAGATTTGAAGCACTCTGGTTTGGGTCTCAATAGGGGTATTAAAGAAGAAAAGTCTTCTTTTCTAGTAGTTGATGCACTGTCCTGAGGCCATAGCATAATTCTCCAACAGGTTCTTCCACTGTCTAGCTTCAATAATTGAAGAGTACCTAAAGAGGAAAGTATCATCCACAAATTATTCCAAGATAGCTTGCTGAAGAGTAGAAGTTGGTTTGACTCCTTTTATTCTTCTCGTGGAAGAGAGCATAGTCAGATTCCTGCTAAGGACTTCAACCACCATAATGAATAGATAAGGGGAGAGGGGGTCACCCTGTATAAGACCTTTTTTAGGTTGAAAGAAGCCCCCTGGGGAGCCATTGACCAACACAGAGAAACTAATAGTTTGTGTACACTCTTGGATAATGCAGATAACCTTATCATTAAAGCCCATTCTATAAAGAATTTTTAGGAGAAATGACCAATTAACTTTGTCATAAGCCTTAGAGATATCAAGTTTGAAATCCATACCTGGTGCTTTGCTCCTTTCCATGGAGTAGATAATTTCATGTATGGATATGACCACATCTAGAATTTGTCTTCCCGGTACAAAACCTTTCTGAGTGGGGCTGATCAGTTTGTCCAGAAGGGGCTTAAGTCTATTAACCAGAATCTTAGTGAGGATCTTATAGAATGTGTTACACAGACTGATAGGTCTAAAGTCCAGCATAGAGGTAGGGCTATCATTCTTAGGGACTAACACAATATAAGTCTTGTTGTGGTGCTTCAGTAGTCTCCCCATTCTAAAGAAATCTCTGGTAGCACGGGACACTTCAAGACCAACAATATCCCAATATTCTTGAAAGAAGGTCAGGGGGAAACCATCAGGTCCCAGTGCTTTATAGGCACCCATTGCAAAGACAACCGCTTTGACTTCCTCATCAAAAACTCACCCCATGAGGTGATCATTGTCAATGTGAGTAACAACACATTGGATGTGTTCGAGGAGCTGATCCTGGATGTTGGTCGGGCACATGTGTCTAACATCAGAGTATAACCCCATGAAGTACTTAGTTGCAACATGGCTAATTTTGTCCTTCTTAGTAACTTCATTCCCTCTATTATCCCTAATTGTGTTAATTATGTTTCTTATTTTGTGGTTGCTAGTAGATCTATGAAAGAAGGTCGTATTTTTGTCTCCTTCAGTAAGCCACTATATCCTGGATCTTTGTTTCTAGTAGATTTCTTCCCTTCTCAGGACTTCCTGCCACTTTTGTCAAGCCTTTTCCTCCTCCATTTGAAGCTCGAGGTTGATATTTCCAACATCAAGCTGGTCTTAGAGGGAATCCAAAGTCCCCGTAAGCTCTTCCTTCTCATTGTAGAAGTCACCAAAATTATGTTTGCTCCAACCTTTAACCTCTCTTATGATGATTTCCAACTTTTGAGCAATTCTGAACATGGCAGTACCCTTAATAGAGGTATCCCACCAAGATTTCACTTGGTCTCTAAACGAGGGGTGGGAGCACCACATAATCTCAAATCTAAAGGGAGCTAGGCCAAACCTAGGGGAGTCTAACCAGCAGAGGAGGAGGGGGTTATGATTAGAGGTAGTTTTGGGGAGGGAAGACAGAGTGGAGGTCAAGCACAAGTCCTAAGAGGAGGTGGCCAGAACCTGGTCCAGATGCACTTGGATGAGATGTCAGTCTTTCCTATTGTTGGACCAAGTAAAGGGATTTCCTTTTAGGTCGATGTCCAAGAGGCTAGAACAGGTAATGAATTATGCAAGGTCCCCCATACTATCATAATAGTCCAATATTAGACCTCCCTATTTTTCTGAAGGATAAAGGGGGGTGTTAAAGTCACCAACCACCATATATTTAGTAGAAGTATCATGATCCATGCAACTAATAATATCCTTCCAGAGAGCCATCATGCTAGTTCGGGCACTAATACATTTGGGGTGAAATTGCGACGACAATTTGCGACGACAGGGAAATGTTAAGCGGTTTTGGCTTTTTTTTTTCAAATATAGCCCGACACCGTCGCAATTGCGACGTTGTCGGGATATAAGTGCAAAAAAAAAAGGAACATTGTCATTTGTGTTTTCAATAGCGCCGAGAGAGATTCCCTCCACGAAATCAAGCGGGTTATCATTTGTGTTTTGAACAAAGCGGGTTGTCATTTGTGTTTTGAACAGCACCGAGAGAGATTCCCTCCGTGAAATCAAGCGGGTTGTCATTTGTGTTTTCAACAGCGCCGAGAGAGATTCCCTCCACAAAATCACAGCTACAATTTCTGAGTACGTTGGGTTTATTTTTCTTTTGTCATTATTATTTAATCTGGTATTCAGCTGTTAGAGAGCTAAAATACCCAGAAATGAGGACATATCTGTGTTGAATTTATTGTTAGCGGCTTTGGTTATTTAGAATGCTTCCCCACAATACTTAATAGGATGCATTTGGTTTTCAAAGCTTTCACTGACTTGGATTCAAGATTCTGAGACTTTCACGTGCCTTGCTTCAGTTGTTTCCGCAAACAAATCGCGTGCCTTTTGTATGCTTCCACATTTTATATACATGTCCATCAGGGTAGTCACCACCACTATATTTGACAAAAACCCATCTTCAATTACTTTTTGGTGAATTTCCCTACCCTGTTCTAAAGATCCCATTTTGGCATATGCTTGAAGAATGCTGGCAAAAGTGGTTGAGTTTGGTTTTATACCTCCCAATTGCATTTGTTTAAAAACCTCCAATGATTTTTAAACAAATGCAATTGGGAGGTATAAAACCAAACTATAACAATCCACCCTTGCTTGGATAGATCACTCACTGCTATACATTAGCATTCAACTCACGGTAATTTCCCACAGTTTATCCTGTGATCACATTGTTTTCCACAAAACTTTGCATATGCAATGTCAGTACTTCATAATACAAGTTAGTTATTGTCATCCCATGAATATTAGGCCTTCTATGTTCATGGGATGATCTTCATTATCTCTAAAACTCTACTGCAATGACAAGTCTAGACAAAAGAATGACTGTTTCAGTAGTGACTGGCGCGACAGCAGTCTCAATATAATAGTAAACTCATTCAATAACAAGAATAATTGAATAATCAAACCAAATGATTTGAGACTTAAAAGATCAAGGAACTTGCAGAAATTAAAGTTTATTGCTCGCTGTTTCCTTCACCAGTCCATACACCCGCGCAACAGCAAATTCAAAGTAAACTCATTCAAAACGGTGTAGAATGGATGAAAGAAATCCTTCTAACTCATGTATGTGTTAGTTCAAACAAACTAAGACTTCCAAGATAAATGGAGTTGCAAAAACTAAGAGTTTTATATTTCTTACTGTTGCAGTTCGTATATATCTCCCTTCTTTGTCGTAACAGAGATATATATAAGATTCTTTATAACTTCTCAAAAACTAATCCAACCAATTTTCATCGGTTGGAGCTTAGTTTGAGCCTAACTAAATCCTAAATACTAACTCCCTCCATTGTTAGCTAACCGTTGGATTTTGAAAATTCAAAAATTCCAACTTATAATTAATTGAATTATTTTAATCCAAAGACCACTAAACTCACTAACTTTGATCTCTTATGATTATTAAACTTTCCAAAAGACTTAAACTTCCGCACTAGCCTATTCTAGATTCTTAGAATATTATTGAACTTTGGACAATCTCAGTCCATTGTAAACAAGCTTTTAGTCCTAATAAGGACATCATTACAAACTCATTGAAGTATTGCATTATTTTAATAACATTAAAGGTGCTAAGATCCTCCAATTGACCTGTTGACCCTGTTTATGTATTCCATCCCTCTGATTTGTCCTGAAAGTCTGTATAATCTCCGTCTCCAAATTGGTTGTGTGAGGTGCTCCGGCACTAGTTCGCCAATGGAATAGAAGTTGTTCTTCCTATATCAATGGAAATCCTAGCTCTACAACTTCTAACATTAATTGAAGTAGAGGAAGATGGTGCGATGAATGTCATATTAGTAAAATTGTTGAATCTACAAGAAGCTTATGAGAATGCTTATAATGCCTTGACACATCACCAAAGAATAGTATAATGTGGGTTTGACAAGAGGTATGCAATCCCCCTCTTAAGAAAAATGATATGATTTTGAAGTACAATGAAAGAGCAGCCAATCCAAGTCAACATACAAAGTTTGATGCCTTATGGGAGGGTCCTTTTTATATTTCTCGCTACAAAGAAAATTATGTTTTTGAGTTGGAAAACATGGAAGGTAATCCTTTTGAGATATTGATAAATAGGATCCATCTTAAACATTTCTATTAATAGTTTATCCTTCCTTCTTGTACATAGTAGGTTATTTATGCTTTAAGCTCAATAAGTATCATGAGGTACATTTTCTTTGTTGTTAGTCTCTAGTTTTCTTAAGGTTTGAGCCCATGTTTTACCCCGTGCATAGCATTTTTTGTTGTCCAACACATTTTAAAATGATCACCCCCCTATTATTGTATCACTTCCTCCTTGTTCCTCATTCAAGTGGCAATTACACAAGGGACAGTCACTGTGAGATGTCCTCATTTGTGACAAGGACAGTCACACATGAGGACATCTCACAGTGACTGTCCCTTGTGTAATTGCCACTTGAATGTATTGCTATTCAACCACATTTATGGGCCCGTTTGGACCACGACACACAGTAGCATCTACAGAGAAGAATATCCCAGGTGTAACAAGTTGTAAGAATATACCAACAGTTCTAAGAAGTTCCCTAGCACGTAGTAGCATCTACAGAGAAGAATATACAACATGAGGGCAGCCACTGTAAAGACAACATGATAATGTACACTCATTGTATGTGTACATTATCATGTTGTCTTTACAGTGACTGATCTCATTCAAGTGGCAATTACACAAGGGACAGTCACTATGAGATGTCCTCATTTGTGACAAGGACAGTCACACATGAGGATATCTCACAGTGACTGTCCCTTGTGTAATTGCCACTTGAATGTATTGCTATTCAACCACATTTATGGGCCCGTTTGGACCACGGCACACAGTAGCATCTACAGAGAAGAATATCCCAGGTGTAACAAGTTGTAAGAATATACCAACAGTTCTAAGAAGTTCCCTAGCACATAGTAGCATCTTCTAATTGTCTATACCACTTCACAAGGTATTGTTTGCACACATTGTTTTTGGTTCTTTTGATGACCCTTGTTTTGAAATTGCTATTAGGCCTTGTAGCTTATATGTTTTGATTGCTGGAGAGCTTCTAAAGCTAAGCAAGAAGACCATTGCACGAGTTATAGCCGCGCGCTCAGGTTTGAAAATTGTATATTTTTTAATCTAATGTATATTTTAACTAGACTTTTAGCTTATTTTTGCTGTATATTTTAATCTAAAGGGAATCATGGATGTGAACTTGAAAGAATTTTGTACTTAGTTCTTATGGAGAGAATAGTAGTAGTTTATGGTCTAATATCAAATAGAGTTTTCCAATTACAGAAAGTTAATGAATTCTAATAGCTTATATGTTTTGATTGCTGGAGAGCTTCTAGAGCTAAGCAAGAAGACCATTGCACGAGTTATAGCCGCGCGCTCAGGTTTGAAAATTGTATATATTTTAATCTAATGTATATTTTAATCCTTTTGCCATGTCATGTAATATGTCTTGCCTTGTAGCTTATATGTTTTGAAATTGCTGTTAGGCCTTGTAGCTTATATGTTTTGATTGCTAGAGAGCTTCTAGAGCTAAGCAAGAAGACCATTGCACTAGTCGTAGCCGCGCGCTCAGGTATGAAAATTGTACATTTTTTAATCTAATGTATATTTTAACTAGACTTTTAAAATATTAAAGGATTTAACTAGGTCTAAGAAGATTTGTGTACTTTTGACAATTTTGCTTAGTCACTGAAAGTTGTAGACCGAAGTTTTCATAGCCCAATTTTTGCTTCCTGCGAAGAACGATCATATCAGATAATATAAGTGAAGAACAAAATAGGGAGACAATCGCTAGATTGTGGTCTAACGTGAAAAGAAAAGGTGATGGAAAATGTTATTGTCCCTGCAAAATTTGTAAGGGCTTAAACCGTAGAAGACTGCTAATCAAAACAGTTAAGAGACATTGTAGGGAGAATGGTCACATTGAAGGGGGGCATGACTATCATCCACTGGTAAGTTGTTCATTATATCATTTTAACAATTTATATACATATGAAATCACTTGATGATGAGTTGAAGATCATGGTTTATTTATGTTAATCAATTTTATATAGGTTGATCTCCCCAGGGAAGTACATGATATGGAGGAACATGGGGGTGCGAATATCCAAGGTGAAGATAATGATCCCATGGAAGATGACGATCATGCGCCAGAAAACATAATTGAAGATGATGGTATAAATACATTGATCCATGACACATTTAGTCCAAGCGGATCTGATCATGATGATGATGATAGCCTCGATGTACCTCTACTTGAGAAGGCATACGAGCCCCTATACAAAGACTCCCAAACAACTCTTCTCTCTGCTGTATTGTTGTTGTTGAACTTGAAGGTTATGAATGGTTTATCCAACATAACAATGTCACGTATGTTAAGGTATGTCATATATGTCTTTATAGTTAACAAAGGGTGAATAATGTACCACTAATATTGTTTATATTAACAACTTATATTTTTTGTTGTAGATTGATAGGCGAGTTTTTGTTACCACCATCAAATATTCTACCTCGCTCATATCGAGAATTATCTGCTATTATGAAAGATATTGGAATGGAGTATCAAGCAATACATGCTTGTCCCAGTGATCATATTATATATTATAAAGAACATGAATTTGCAACACAATGCCCTGTATGTCATACGAGTAGATATCGAATAGATCAAATAACAAAAAAGGTGCCTCACAAGGTTCTTCGTTACATCCCCATTATTCCACGGATGTGACAATTATTCAGGTGTACTAGCTTGGCACAATTTATGGATTACCATGCACGCAATAGAAGTCGAGATGACATTATTCGAATCCCTGCGGATGGTTCGGCATTTATGCACATAGAGGAAAAGTGGCAACACTTCAAAGAAGAACCTCGTAATCTCAGGCTTTCATTGGCAGCGGATGGTGTCAATCCATTTGGAGAGATGAGATCTGTTTGCTCGGTGTGGCTTGTTTTTGTTATCAATAATAACATTCCTCCGTGGATGTCAATAAAGAGGGAGCACATTATGTTGGCAATGATTGTTCCAGGTATTTTATCATTTGATAGTTATTAATTTACATGTACTTACAAATCTTATAGTAAAATGGTCACAATAATTATGTAATGTTACTGTTCATTCAAGTAGGTAAATATCAAGTTAAAGATATGAATGTATATATTGAGCCTCTTATTGACGAGTTGGTGGAGTTATGGAACGGTGTCACTATGTATGACGTGTCTAGACCAATAGGACAAAGACAATTTCAATTCCATGCAATACTTGTATGGACAATACATGATGCCCCAGGGCTAACACATTTTTGTGGTATGTTATAGTGAATTCAAGTTGCGCATGATAATTCTAATTATAAAAATCAACATATTTAATAATCCAATTATATCATTATCTTGTAGGTCTTCAAACAAAGGGAAAATTTGCATGTCCAGTTTGTGGTCCAAAGATGAAATCTCGTCATTCAAAAAGTTTAGGAAAGCAGGTGTTTGATGAGTACAGACACTTCCTCCACAGGAATCATAAGTATCGAAGTATGGAAAAACATCTTTTCAATGGGAAAGAAGAGACTACATCAAAGCCACGAAGAATGACACCTCGCCTATGGAAGTTGGAATATAATAGAATTAATCGTCGAGGTAATGTCATTCCACCTAATGGTTTATGTTTGTAATTTATATATTTCTATTGTGATTTTTGTTTACTAATTATGTAATTGATGATCGTGAAGGTCGTCAAGGCACTACTGACAACCTTCCAAAGGGACTAAAAAGCTATCCCAGACAATTTAGTAGGTTGCCCTACTACGAGGACCTACAAATTGTGCATTTGTTTGATCCTATGCATATTGGAAAGAATATAACAGAGACATTGTAGAAAATACTAGATGGAAGGCGTGACAAAGAAAAAATTGTCAAAATTTGTAATGACATTCATGAATCCAATCATGCACTAAATAATTTCATTCACTCAAATAGCAATAGAGATCAGATTAATATAAGTGCCCTTCCTTGGTTATTAACGGAGCAGCAAAGTGATGCCATAAAAGAAGTCATACGAAAAATTCGATTTCCCACAGGATTTGCTGCGAACATAAGCAATCTCATATCAAAGAAAAGTGAATTTGGGCCAGGGCTCAAAACGCATGATTGGCATACTTTCATCAAGGTAAGTTATGTTCTTCTGTATTTACAATATATTCATAAACTACGTGTACTATTCATTATGTTATGTTAGAAAATAATGAAATGATTGGTTTATAATTACTGCAGTACGTGCTACCTCTATCTCTCCCAAAGCACTTCAACAATAACATCAAACAAGTGATATATGATCTTGGAAAATACATGAGGTAAGCAGTAATATCTATTCAATTTGTTGTATATATTTATTATATTCGCGATTTGTTTTTCTTGCTATGTAATCTATTGTATATTATTTTGTAAAGTCTCATATTTATATATTTTTTGTGACTTGAATCTCTTAATGTAGGTGGTTGTCATCTAAAGAAATCCATAAAGAAGATATAAACTATTGGAAGAGAATAATTCCTCATTTACTGTGTGAAATGCAAAAGTGTCTACCTCCAACTTTTTTCAATGCACAAGAACACTACCTCATACACCAAGTTGAGGAGATTGAATTGTGTGGACCTGCACACATTAGGTCAATGTGGATGGTTGAGAGGCACTTGAAATCTTTGAAGGCTTTGGTTCGACAAAGAGCACATCCTGAGGGTTCTATGGTAGAGGGATACATGGTATACCAGACTATGGTGTACATTACTGAATATCTTCCTAAGTTTGCTTCAAATATCCATGTAGATCGCATTTGGGATCTCGACCCTTTTAAAAAATTTAAAGGGGAGTACTTGATGGGGAAAGGTAGATTGAGGAAAGTGACAGGTAATAAATTATAAGATGTTATTGTAATAAATTATTTCTTAATCTTCAAAATAAATCGGTTGTAAGTCGTCTATTTTTTTTTTGTACAGTTGCTCGAGAGTGGGATGCACTACATTTGTATATTGCAAACAATCTTGATTGGATGACGGTATGGATTGAACGATGTCAACATTCTGGTCACACATTAACATGGGAAGGTGTATCTTCATTGGTTAAAGAAGCTCATCGTAATGGAGATTCTAATGTTACGCAAAGGGAAATAGATTTAGCATATGGTTTAAGAGATTTCCAAGTACGTACAAAATTATTAATCACCCGTATGTTTATCAACTCACGATATAATAATTTTGACATGTTTCACATATTATTGCAGGTTAAACACCACAAGGGTATGTTCTGTAATGGTCAAAAATTTTGCGTCAAAGTGTTGAATGACACGAAGAAAACTTGTGATTCTAGAATAACTGCAGTCTTTCAAGTGACTAATATTTCATCTAGAAATGACTTACATCCTCAAGAGTCTAAAAATCAATACTATGGCATTTTGGATGATATACTTGAGTGCGACTTTAGTTCCTTCAAATTAGTACTCTTCATTGTCAAATGGTACAGGCTACGACTTAATCCAAATGATCCTAATAAAACTGTTATTGAACATGATAATGGATTTACAATGGTTAATACAAGGTCGTTTGAGCCAGTTGGGGATGAGCCCTATGTTCTTCCAAGCCAATGTGAGCAGGTATTTTACTCAGAGGTTTCACATAAACCGGGTTGGTCATTTGTTGTTAGACATGAACCGAGAGGAAGGCCGATAAAGTATAATGCGATGGAAGAAGAAGATACCGAAGAAGTAGAAGATGATGTAGATGATGATCATGATCGACAATTATTGGATGATGTTCCTGAGACAAATTTTCATGAAGAAGAAGAAGAAGATGATGACAATGATGCTGCTACTGATGATGATGATGAAGATGATGTTGATGTTGATGATGATGATGTTGATGATGACGACAACGACGACAACGACGATGATGATGATGATGACGAGGATGACGAGGATGATGATGATGATGATGATGATGATGAGGATGATGATGATGAAATTTAAAGGTATGCCATCAATCCTTAATGTATTTAATATTCATTTCTTGATAGAAATATATTTGTCTTAAATGGTTACATAGTTTATTCATTATCTATTTAAAAGCTACAAGTTTCAACTACAAATAGAATACTGCTAATCTAAATTAACTATTAATCTAAATTAATTAAATAAAACTATTTAAAACACATATTGATGCATGAATGTATTGAGCCTTATTTTCTTTCAGGTCAAAAGCATTTGTAAGTGTTCTCACAACACCAACCAAGCATCTTCATAAGATCACTCTCCTTGATCCAAGCCAACTCCATAACCTATCAGAGTGCACACCAAATCCTTATGCCACCTTAGCGTTCTACATCTTTGGAATAATCCCAATGTCCCTCAATCCATCCAATGGATTCATCCAAGCAATCTAATCAACAAACTATCAAATGCTCACAATGCCTCAATAGGCTCCAAACTCGACTTCACCTTAACTAGGTGTTTCCTCCACCTCCACCACACACATCAAACAACTTCAAATAGCATGTCCCCAAGGTTACTAAGCCCTCAACTCATCAGCTGATACAAAAACCCAGTTTTAGCCCTTCAGTAGGCCTACTTCCCTAGCAGGCTTATAATGTGAGCCTGATTTAAGTGTTATAATGTGTACGTTTTAATGTTTTTAATTTTTATTTGATGCTTATGATGGATGTGATTATGATTATGATGTGATTATGCTCATGATAATTGAATTACATTTGCAGGAAATTGAACCCCTTTCAAGAGCATCCTGCACAGTCTCATGGATCGACAGGTATAAGTCAATACACCTTATAGAAAGTCTATTTAATACACTTATCAATAGTAAGATTGATGTCTTCTAAGATCTCTCCCATTTGCAGGTACCAACAAATAGGTATTTGTCAGAAGTGTCTTCCTCGAGTGAGGGAAATATAGGAATAGAAGAGGAAAGTGAGACATGCAGTTTATCTAGAATAGGGAGATTAACTAGAGGTCAAAGGACTAGAAGGAAATTCAATAAACACATGAAATTTTTCCTTGCTCAAGGGGGGTCATGTTCTTATGATGATGAGATGAAAGGCGACATCGAGGTGCCCTTGAGGTACCAACATCTACAGAAACATTGGGTACCCAAGGAACTTCCTCCAATAAACACCGATTTTTGTGTTAATGAGAGGATATATCGCATAGCACCATCATCATTACATGGTTTGGGCCTATTTTCTATGGATGGCATAAAGGTGTCTTACAACAAAGTTTCTGAATTGATGGAGTATGTTGGACCATGTTACGATTACAAAAGTTGGATGCATATTGTTCAATATAAAAAAAGTATGCGTAGGTATGCACTCTCGGCAAATTATATACAATAGCAAGACAATAATCAAAGTAAAAGTGTGGCTATATACATTGATGGAAGGCCAAAAGCAACAGGGAATATTGCGGGTTTTATAAATAGTACATGACCTGGGTCAACTATAAAGCAACCCAATTGCATATTTGAGGCGCGCGAGGGAAATCGTGTATTCATCTGTGCGATAAAATCAATACGTGCAGGGGAAGAGCTGCTTATTGATTACAATTTGAACCGCATAGATACAAACGAGGCTACTATCATGGGGGTGGTACATACTATTAAACCAACTTCTAATCAATGACTCCAACATACCATTTAGTTATTAAATTTTTGGCTAACATTTTTATACTTGATCTTTGACACAGGGCACAATATGGAGCAACCGCCCGAAGGTGATGGTGACGATATTCCTAGCTCATCTACACATGAGCAGGTAAAACTCATTGTAATTGTGCAAACTAGATAGAAGCAAAATGTTATTTTTTTTAATGTTATTTTCTTCATTGTTTTGGAGTAATTTTGATAATACTAATACTATTGTTGTCACAGAGGGCCGGTGGTCGGAGAGAGGGAAAGCAACCTGCAGTCCCTCAGGAGTCCCCCCTTGTGGACCCTTTTTTTATTGATTTAGCAGAGACCGATGACCCGATCGGTTCCATTAAAAAGCTGCTAAAGAAAATTGGGAAAGAACTTCTACGTTTGGTATCCATACATCCTCAGACTCAGGAAATAAAAGACAGGGCAGCTGAGTTGTTGCGCACTTTTGAAAACTTTAAAGTAAGTATTAATGAAATTTTTAATTATTACAAGAGTTCAATAATGGTTTTTATGTTATGCTCTTTTATGACATTAATTAAAATATGGATGCATTGTCTTTACAGAGTTATTTGCGTAATTTTGAACCCCATTCCCATGATGAGGCCAGTACTGCAAGTGGTTCAGGTAGATCACATGTTCCATTCCCCACTTGTGTTTTCCACTGAATATATATAGGAATGATCATAATCATTGACAATACATGCTCGAACAATCTTTTTTTTTAATGCTCTAACAATCTTGTCCATGCTAGTCCACGCGTTCTATATTTATGCATGCTCTAACAATTTTATTCTTCAGCTCCTTTCCATGATGATATGACAATGCCGCCTCCATCCAGGACAACCACAAATGTCTTGCCGACTGCCATGTCAACAACACACAGCCTAAATGCACCAACTGTTGCACCATCTACTGGTACACAAATCCCTCTTTTTCTCTCTTTTGTTATGTGTTTTAGTGTTATGTGTTTATGATGTAGATCCCTTGATTGTGTTTGTGCCATGGGTGCTCTACACCAATTTATTTCCCTTGAAGTATTATTTCTTGGAGGCATTTGATAATGGTTTTCATTTTTTGCAATAGGAGATGCAACAAGTCCCGATGCAGCATCATTTCCTGGATGTTCCCGTGTTCCTAGTACGGGAACGGTGAAGGATTGCGTATTGATCGTCAGTGACGATGAAGGCATTCCCTTAAAAGTAGCCAAAGTTCCAGGTACTTTAAAGTTATTATTATTCTATAGTGATATAATAGTAATTTAGTTTTTGATCACTCTTCATCGACTAATGATCCCATGATTATTTTGTAGGGAATGATATTTTTTGGCGAAAACTTGGTGACGAGTGTTTGTGGATATTCTGGCCCACCCTACGTACATGGTGGAACATCATATCCTAACTAAAACCCCAAACCACTATTTTGATTTCATATCATTGCTAGAATAGTTTTCCTTTTCATCAATTTCTTGAACTATATTAAAGGTAGCTTCTCTTCATTTATGAGTCTAACATGTTTTTTTTTACTTAAAAGGTGGAATAACCAAGATAAAAAGTTGAAGGATGATCTTGTACATAGTATGACCCAGCTTTTTGGACCTCATGCATTCGAGAGAAACAAGCTCCTTGAAAGAGCTGGTTTATGTTTGAAGTATATTAGGGACCAGTACAGGAAATATTTAGAGGTTAACCCTAGGCATGAGCGTCCGCCCTGTGTTCTTGAGGCTGAGTGGCAGGCTTTGATTTTGGATGGAAAGTATAAAGCCGACATGAAAAAAGAAATTACGCCAGTAGAGAGTAGAGCAAGGTATGTGATACTTTTGAGAATGTAATTATGTACTAATTAACATCTAAATTTTTCCTGTAATTATGTACTAATTAACCTCTAAATTTTTCCTGTACTGGTCTCTAACATATTTCAAAATTTTCATAGATTGCCTGACACATCAAAGGCAACAAAGGCAAGATTAGAAAAGCACGGGACACACAAGCTCGGCTCTGGTGGTTTTTCCAAACTTCAAGCACGAGTTGTAAGTATTAGTAAATGAAAACTTGTATCAATTTTTTTATATATTGCAAGGAAATTTTTTTTGATCAAACAATGCAAGTAAAATTCACCATACCAAGCAAAAATGTAGGGGTCAGAGTTCAATAGATGCCTCACAGAAGAGGACAAGAGAATTGGCTTCCAACAAGGCTATAGAGCCATGGCTGAACGGCTACGAGCTGAAATCAGTGTGCAAGGTTCAAATAATGATGCATCTAAGCCACAGGTAAATAAGCTAAATGAAATTTATTTCAAATTGAATACTTTACCAATTAGTCTATTTGATGTTAAGTTCTAATATAAAGTGAGTATATCTGTTTTAAGAAAGCAATGATAACAATGTGTAGGATATTGGAATGCAGCCTGACAATCCTTCTACACAATCTATGCATAATGAAGGTTCGCATGATGTGCATCCTAGTGGTGGAGGTATACATTTGCTATTAAATTTTTTATATGTAATTAAAATTGGTGTTTGGATTAATGTAACATTTTGTATAGCAACTGTAGAGGATCGAGGGGTCGGTGCTCATGAGCATGTTGAGGTTGAGTCTAGACAAAATGATGTGGCCAGATCAGGTAATTAAAGAGCGCCACAGTTATGTTCTTTAAAATAATTAAATACTTGTAACAATTATAATTAAATATTTTAAATTTAACTCTTTTATTTGTTATTGTAGAGGACCCCCCTTTGCAGCAGCATAGGAATTTGAGATCTACAAGAACAAAGAACAAAACAACTGATGAGGGGGGTATTGATGATAACACTGATGCTCCTCTTAGAGCTTACATAGAAAAAAAAATTAGAAAGAGAAAAAAGAAATGATTGTCATCTAAATACCTTAATTGATAATGACTGAATTTTATGTCTCAATGAATTTAATTATGTGCTAATGAATGTTCATGAATTATGTGTTTATTTTCATATTGATGAATGTTGCATGTTAACGAATCTAATGTGTTAATGAATGTTATCATGTGATATTGATTGAATGTTACATTTTATTAATAATTGAAAGAATGAATGAATGTTAGATGTTAACGGGGAATGTAGAGTGATGTTAGGGGGAGGGGGGTGGGGCCAAATGAGCTTCCACCTTCACGTGGTTGGCCCTATTTAGTAGAGAATATTAAACTATATTCTTGAAACAAAGTGAAGCTCAATAAGATACTAAATGAGTCAAAATGGTTATCAAGGTCCTCTATCCATAAGATACTTGTAGTCAAAATGGTTATTAATAAGATACTTGTAGTCAAAATGGTTATCTAGGTCCTCTATCCATTCCATAAGTTCTTCACCATTCAAACTTCCTCCATAACAAGGAATGTGCTCTAGGTTAGTCATGAAGCCTAGCATGGACTCTCTGTCAGATAGAGCCACTATTTCAGAGCCTTTTCTGTGCATTTCCTTCAAGCACTGTACAGTGTACGGATGTGAAAGGGAGGGAAGACCAGTGTGGAAGTTAGAGTATTTATATCTTATGCTTTGAGAGTTTATTTGGTAGATTCAAGACACCTTATATCAAAGTTATTCCTTTTTCTTATCTGTTGTTCTGTCAAACCCTCATTTTTAGGGTTATTGCATTCAAATGGCCTTAACTTGCAAATAAACCATAGGATATCCTCTGTTCTTTGTAAAATGCAAGTTAAGGGGGTTTATTTTCATATTTTAAAAGCTTTGGAACAGGATACTAAGCCAGAGAATTTCGAGAGCAAGCCCTAGGTCAAGAATCTCAATGTTCTTGACTAGGAGTTGATGGATTATGCAAGATCAGAGGGTAGAGGAAAGTAAAGGACCTCAAACCTTGTTGAATCTAGATCTTTAGAGCATGGTGGACATCTTCAAACTCTGATCTTGGTTTCATGCACCCATTTTCAATGCCTTGTTTTGGAACCCACACCCAAAGGCATGCATTAGGTCTGCGGACTCAATAAGGACATTGATATGCTAGAGTGGAGTCAGGGTCTGGGAGTTGGAGGATTGTTAGAACATAAAAAAGGGTACTCAAAAAACATATAAGTTCATAAGGTCCTTTGTCAAATTGAAGAGTTATTGCTGCAGAACAGGTTTTGGAGACCTACTAGAGTCACTAGGTCTATTTGTGATTTTGATGTCTTGGGTTGTTTGGAACACAACCAATGCATGATTCTACATGTTTTAGGGAATCTTAAGAGTTTTCAAATGTTTGATTGGGTTGGCAAAGCCTAGGATCAATAAAGTCTCTTTTGGTAGAAAATCAGGGAACTTGTCCCTAAAAGGAAATTTGGTCTTGGTTGGGATTGAGTCAATAAGGTGTTAGAAGTATCTTGAAACCTTTGAAGTCCCTCTAGTACAGAGATTTTAAACTGGTCTGATAGAATCAGAGGCTAAATTGCTTAGGTGTAACATTTTGGTGTCTTGAAGTGGGTTGGGGCTTAAGACCAAGTTTCTTGCTGACCACTCTGCATCACATTGTCTTGCATGAAATTAGTCATTCTGTATACACTGGTCTAGTATTGTCAATAGACTCAAATAGTTCAAAGATACTCGAACCAATCAGATGTTTTATGGGGTGCATTTTTGTGTTAGGTAGAAAGGATTCTTCATACAGGTGAAAGTCTCGAACCTTTCCCCACTCCCAAAAAAATATCACTTGTACTGTTATGAGCAGTCATGAGGACTAGACAGATACATTATAATATATGTAATTGCCACTTGAATGTATTGCTATTCAACCACATTTATGGGCCCATTTGGACCACGGTACACAGTAGCATCTACAGAGAAGAATATCCCAGGTGTAACAAGCTCTAAGAATATACCAATAGTTCTAAGAAGTTCCCTAGCACATAGTAGCATCTACAGAGAAGAATATACAACATGAGGGCAGTCACTGTAAAGACAACATGATAATGTACACTCATTGTATGTGTACATTATCATGTTGTCTTTATAGTGACTATCCTCATTCAAGTGGCAATTACACAAGGGACAGTCACTGTGAGATGTCCTCATTTGTGACAAGGACAGTCACACATGAGGACATCTCACAGTCACTGTCCCTTGTGTAATTTCCACTTGAATGTATTGTTATTCAACCACATTTATGGGCCCGTTTGGACCATGACACACAGTAGCATCTACAGAGAAGAAGTTTGGTATGCAATGGTCTTGAAACCTCCTGAGAAATTCTTGGTATGCATTTGTGTGGTGCAAAAGCTTCGTTGAAAGAGAAAAAGAAGAAAAGAATAGAAATGATTTTTTTTCTTTTTATGTCATATACTGTAACCAGCTACTTATAACTTGCAAAAATTATCATAACCATTTGAAATTGAAACTTAGTTTAATGTGAAACTGAGAACTGCTTTATTAGAGCTTTCTGTGATTTAGATTCATACATCAAGAACATTGTTTGCCTAATATTGTGATTAATGTTTATTTATTAATATCTCATACTGACAAACAATTGATAATTGTAGGGAAAACGTCATTGGGGGTCTTTGAGGATCCACCAGAAGCCAAGGAGAAAATGTATTCAAATGCTAAAGATGGTGTAACAGTCCTTACAGCTATTGAACCTTGCTGTGTAGATCATCTCCGATTCTCCAAGTTCAACAGTACTGTGGTATTCCTTTGGATACTTCTAATGGTAAATTTCAGACATCAAGTTCTTTTCGTATGAAACTACTACATTTGTAATCTGTAGTTTTAAACTTTTAGTTTATAAATGTTCATCAGCTTTAGTTCGTATGCTGCCATTTCAAGTATGATTAATGAAGTTACCTTTATCACAGGATGAAAGTGAGCAGTCAGCATACTGGTACGGAGCTGGCAGCATTGATACGGTGACTAGGGCATTGTTTAATGGTGGTATTGTGTTTTCCCGTGTTTAGGGCATCGGCCTTTTGAAGCATTGCCTTCATCTTTCTTAAGTCTGAGTTTTAAGTTTGTTTATTTCCATCCTAACTTGCTTTTCCCTCTTCGGTTTTGCAATACTGTGAAGGTAGTCGCAAGTTAGGGCTGTTTCATTGCATACCCGAAACAATGAAGACGTTACGGTCCACAAAACATTTGTGCTTGAAAGATGAACAAATAAAATTAAACTTCTAAATAACCAAAGCCGCTAACAATAAATTCAACACAGATATGTCCTCATTTCTGGGTATTTTAGCTATGTAACAGCTGAATACCAGATTACATAATAATGACAAAAGAAAAATAAACCCAACGTACTCAGAAATTGTAGCTATGATTTCATGGAGGGAATCTCTCTCGGCGCTGTTGAAAATACAAATGACAACGTTTCTCTACATTATCATGTTGTCTTTACAGTGACTGTCCCTTGTGTAATTGCCACTTGAAGGAGGACAGTCACTGTAAAGACAACATGATAATGTACACTTACAGAATGAGGACAGTCACTCTAAAGACAACATGATAATGTACACTCACTGTAAGGACAGTCACAAATGAGGACATCTCACAGTGACTGTCCCTTATGTAATTGCCACTTGAATGTATTGCTATTCAGCCACATTAATGCTTTTCTTCTTCAACAAATGAGCATAGTCACTCTAAAGACAACATGATAATGTACACTTACTGTGAGTGTACATTATCATGTTGTCTTTAGAGTGACTATCCTCATTTGTTTGAACTAACACATACATGAGTTAGAAGGATTTCTTTCATCCATTCTAAACCGTTTTGAATGAGTTTACTTTGATTTTGTTGTAACATAGAAGGCCTAATATTCATGGGATGACAATAACTAACTTGTATTATGAAGTACTGACATTGCATAGGCAAAGTTTTGTGGAAAACAGTGTGATCACAGGATAAACTGTGGCAAATTACCTTGAGTTGAATGCTAATGTATAGCAGTGAGTGATCTATCCAAGCAAGGGTGGATTGTTATAATGTGGAACATTGTATAATGTTTGTGAGATGGTGAATCATCCACTAATTTGGATTTGAAGGGTGTAGAATCAGGTGATTGAGAATGCCCTAGTTAAGAAGGGTTTAGAGCCAAGAATTGTGGGTTTGGGTGTTGCAGAGCCCTAGAGGCTAATTCCCTTTGGAATTGTTTGTTTCAAAGTGTAAGAAGACACTGTCCAGGGATTAGGAAGTGTTAGGTGGAATTTATCATATACTTCCTTTGAAATTTGGGTCATTTTTATACATTAAAACCAGAGGTACAGTCATAGAATAGGGTAGGGAAATTCACCAAAAAGTAATTGAAGATGGGTTTTTGTCAAATATAGTGGTGGTGACTACCCTGATGGACATGTATATAAAATGTGGAAGCATACAAAAGGTACGCGATTTGTTTGCGGAAACAACTGAAGCAAGGCACGTGAAAGTCTCAGAATCTTGAATCCAAGTCAGTGAAAGCTTTGAAAACCAAATGCATCCTATTAAGTATTGTGGGGAAGCATTATAAATAACCAAAGCCGCTAACAATAAATTCAACACAGATATGTCCTCATTTCTGGGTATTTTAGCTCTCTAACAGCTGAATACCAGATTACATAATAATGACAAAAGAAAAATAAACCCAACATACTCAGAAATTGTAGCTGTGATTTCACGGAGGGAACCTCTCTCAGCGCTGTTGAAAATACAAATGACAACGTTTCTCTACATTATCATGTTGTCTTTACAGTGACTGTCCCTTGTGTAATTGCCACTTGAAGGAGGACAGTCACTGTAAAGACAACATGATAATGTACACTTACAGAATGAGGACAGTCACTCTAAAGACAACATGATAATGTACACTCACTGTAAGGATAGTCACAAATGAGGACATCTCACAGTGACTGTCCCTTGTGTGATTGCCACTTGAATGTATTGCTATTCAGCCACATTAATGCTTTTCTTCTTCAACAAATGAGGATAGTCACTCTAAAGACAACATGATAATGTACACTCACTGTGAGTGTACATTATCATGTTGTCTTTAGAGTGACTATCCTCATTTGTTGAAGAAGAAAAGCATTAATGTGGCTGAATAGCAATACATTCAAGTGGCAATCACACAAGGGATAGTCACTGTGAGATGTCCTCATTTGTGACTATCCTTACAGTGAGTGTACATTATCATGTTGTCTTTAGAGTGACTGTCCTCATTTGTTGAAGGAAAAAAGCATTAATGTGGCTGAATAGCAATACATTCAAGTGGCAATCACACAAGGGATAGTCACTGTGAGATGTCCTCATTTGTGACTGTCCTTACAGTGAGTGTACATTATCATGTTGTCTTTAGAGTGACTGTCCTCATTTGTTGAAGGAAAAAAGCATTAATGTGGCTGAATAGCAATACATTCAAGTGGCAATCACACAAGGGACAGTCACTGTGAGATGTCCTCATTTGTGACTATCCTTATAGTGAGTGTACATTATCATGTTGTCTTTAGAGTGACTGTCCTCATTTGTTGAAGAAGAAAAGCATTAATGTGGCTGAATAGCAATACATTCAAGTGGCAATCACACAAGGGACAATCACTGTGAGATGTCCTCATTTGTGACTGTCCTTACAGTGAGTGTACATTATCATGTTGTCTTTAGAGTGACTGTCCTCATTTGTTGAAGGAAAAAAGCATTAATGTGGTTCATTAGCAATGTATTAAATAATTTTTTTTTTAAATTCTATCCAGGACCATCTTAGAATATCTACTATTTGCACGTTTAGATATTAACCTAATCAACTTGATTCAAAAGATAGATGGTCATTAACCAGAGAGAGATCGCCATGCATTAAGAAACCTAATTTTTCCAAATCCAATTGTTTCCCTTACCTGAATGCCCTACTATTCTAGGCAAGGTATACCGCTCACCTTGGATGAGAGACTAATTATGGGAATTTCTTTTTTCACCCAGATCGAAAAACCACTGACAAAAATGGAAATGACCAATCAAATAGTAGTCTTATTTTAGTCACTTTGTTTGCATAATAAATTGCTTGCATGGATTATTGTAACTAAAACATAGATTCATGCTCTAATAGCTTCCTTTAGCTCGTTAGACTTAATTCGAATAAAGAAAATTAATGGTACAATCAGTAAAATGTAGTTTTCACCATCGTCAATCTCTAGGCACCAAGGTTTTAATATTGAGATTATTTCTTTGTGGTATGCAAGTTGTAAAGGAAATAGAGCCTTCAATAATAAATAGAGCACTCTATTCTTTCTGATCATTTGATTTCTTTATAAGTTTATGATTTGATAATTGCTATTTTCTAATTTTTGTGTATTGTTGATTGGTTAATTGCTATTACCTTTTTCTTTCCTATTATAAAGAGCTTCTATCAGACTTCACACATGAAACTCTAGATATTTCACATATTCAGATGTAAGCTCTCTTGTTCAGTTTAGTCATGAGACCCCTATTACTAGAGTGTTTGGTGCAGAAATAGCCACTTTTATTGTAGAGCATTATTTCTTAAGAATATGTTATCATGTTCCTAATGGAATTGTGCTTAGTATTCAATTCCAAATTAATTTGATTTTCATAAATGTTAAATATAATTGGGTCATTGGTGTATCTGATAGTTGATATGTAGTCACGATGAAGTTATAAGTTCCAGTGGCTAGAGTTTGTGGCTTTGATACTTCATCCTTGTTGGTTTTTTAGCCTTTCTATATGCCAATAAAAATAAGGTGCATACCTGAAACAAACAAGCAATAATGCAAAGGCTGGTGTGTGAAAATGGAAGTATTCTAGTGATATTAATTTTAAAAATTTCTTTTATTTTTTAAGGTCTTGGATGCCATTGGAGCTACTATAAATTACTAACACTAAAGAAATATTGCATCTGATTATTTTGTTGGAAGTTTGGAACATATTGAACTTTCTCCACTATAACATATATAGCCTGGAGCTTTCATAAAACCATTTTGATAAATAGTCTTGCACATTGCCTGTAAGACACAAACTTTCAGTGCCATAAAAATACACATTGTCCTCAATTAGTAATGTCTCAAATTTTGTACAGAACTTGTTATTTGAGTCTTATATTTCAGAACTGAAGCAAAAATTTCTCCAAAAAAGTCAAGATGATCGATCTAGCATAGATTTCAAAAACTGTAGGTAGTTTAACTAATGTGGATGCAATCATATTTTACCACTTTGAATGAACTAGTTTGCATGAAAATTTATATACAACCATCATTGCATTGTGGCTCTTTGTTAGAGACGTAGAATTTTGAAGTTTAAATTATTTTCACAATTTTATCATAACTTGGAGCATTTTTCATACTTAGCTGTGTCACTAGCTTAATGCATATTAATTATTTTGTCTTGTTTTTCTTGCATGGCAGGGAAGCAACAACAACATATAGGGCTGAAGCTTTAGAATTTCAAAAACAATTGAGGCATTTGTAGAATCGGTGTATTTGCTCAGTGGTCAAGCTTCATCTTTGATTCAAGGAAGATGAGCACGGGAGGCAGCAACATCTTCAACAAATGGACGAAATTGCTAGCAGGAATATGGAGGTATGAAGTAGAGAGATGCTTTGTAATAGAAGGAATCTGTCTTAAGCTAAGTTTGTGTTGGCTAAGAAAATCTCATTTCATAAAAACTTGAATGCCTCTTATGTATATAGTCCTATTTAGTGATACAATATTAGATTCGTAAAAGGTAAGTGTGTTATGAACATTTCTATATGTAACCTTGCAATATTTTCTACTAAGATTTTCACTCTTTAAGGATATTTTGTAAAGTTTATAAGGTCTAAAATTTATAGGCAGGTGTCTCACAACCAAATTATATTACCTTGGATTTTGGACCTATTTTTAGTTGCTTGAGTTGTTGTAGGGTTATAGCACATTATTTTATAGCAATATAAGTAGATGTGTGAATTCTTGTCATGAACCATCCAAATCATTGTAGTCATGCCCTTGCTACATGTAAATCTTAGTTTGGAGGTTTGATCTCGTGTGTTGATGAATGCTTAATGCTATGTTGGAGGTTTGATCTCTTGTGTCGATGAATGCTTAATCTGTAGTTTTGATACGTATGATTCTATAGTTGAGATGAATTGTTGAATGTGTTTGAGGACTTTGATTATGCTGCTGTGATAGATTTATGTAGGTTTCCTTGTAATATCACAGTGATAGTTGTAAACATGTATCAATGTTCCTCTGCTAATTTATTGCTGCTACTGCTGAGTCTATCTTTATCTGCTGCTGATGAAGGCATTGATTATCTTTCAGATGTATGTCTTTCTGTTGTTGTGTATTTCTTTCCTCTGCTTTTGATGAAATGAACTGCTAAATATATTAATCTTGCTTGCTATTATTATTGTTTGCTTGCTGAAATGAACTCCTAAAGTTAGTGTCTATTATTGTCTTGCTTGCTATTAATCTGATTTCCATTGCTATGGTTCTGAATAGCAAATTGCTGCATCTTCTCGACAAATATTTATCACTGTATTAAGGTTATTCTTAGATCTCTTTCTTCTGGTCAAACCCTTTAGTAGAAGTTTCTCTTTATTATAATAATTACTGTTTCTTTTATGAGGTTTGTATGAAGAACTTGATGTTCTTAAAATGGACATTTCTCTGATTTGTCAATATAATTGCTAATGTGATAGTTTTCAGACAAAGAGACTATTGCTTTGTCACTTAACCAACTAATTTTTTTTTATAAAAAAAATCATTGTTTTATTAAGTTATTACTTACAAAATGTTCTTGATTGTTCAAGAGCAACTCAGATTGCTGATCTCAATCCTTTGCAAGGGCTCAACTCATAAGATGATTGATGGTCTGTGTTTTAGATAGGAAAATTGTGAAAGCATTTACAGTCAAGACTGGGGGATGACATTCTTTCAGTTTGCAATGCATGTCTTGGGTGCCAAAAGGTCAAGTAAAACTGGAATTCAATGAATTCATGTATTATTATAAATTTCTGAGAAAAGATATAACCGTGCAAGAGTATGCTAATTTGGGTGTTCTTAGACTGGGTGCTATGTATTGATATGAATATTGATTGAAATTGGTTGGCTTGAGCAAAAGCTGTAATATTTCTTTAAGGTTTATCATAGAATCTACTCTATTGCAATATATAGAACTTATATGATAGTCTTTGAATTGCTGAAGTAATCCATGATTTCTGATTTCTTCCAATCCATTTGAAGTTTATTCTAAGAAGTATTTAGCTAATTTAGCTAGACTTGTGAAAGTTCAATGCCATATATTTTTAAAAATATGGAGCTTATATGATAGCCTACGATTGATAAAGTATATGCCTGATTTATGAACTTTTACCATACATTTGGAATACATCATAACAAAAATGTAAAGCTAGACTTTATTAGTTCAAGTATAGTCTTGGTTTTTCTGTTGTGTCCTAGGTCATGTCATACTTTAGAAGCAACATTTTTATTTATGTACATGAGTACTTGGTGTAGAAGGTTGAACCTTGCCACTCAATTTAGATGAAGTCATTGGTCTGCTACCACTCAACCCCCACCCACATAAGGAAATCAAAATTCATTTATCTTTATTTTTGTTGACTTGTATTATCAACTAGCAAAGCTTGATAAACTTGATGTCGTACCATTTTATGGAAGCTAGCATTTGATAAATTTGTTGACCGTTATTCTGAGTTGTTTGTGTCCTTTATAATGCATGATATTGATCAAATGGGATTTGAATTTGAGTACATAAATGTGCATAGTAAAGTCTAGTGATAGTTTTTAGGCCTTCATCTAGTAAGGGTGGGTAGCTACGAACAAAAGTTAATCATTGTTTTATTTTCCTTTAATTATATGTATAAAACTGAAGGAATCACCATCCTTGGTTTAGCATAGACTACGCATTGGCCTTGAGCTTGTGTCTGTCTAATAATGAGTTTGAGCTTATTGTTCTCAAGTTGACATCTTTAGTCTTCGTAATTAGGTCAGATATCGAGGATTAGTGAAAGAGAAGCTTAGGACACCATCTTATACATATATACATATACTGTGAGTGTACATTATCATGTTGTCTTTAGAGTGACTATCCTCATTTGTTGAAGAAGAAAAGCATTAATGTGGCTGAATAGCAATACATTCAAGTGGCAATCACACAAGGGACAGTCACTGTGAGATGTCCTCATTTGTGACTGTCCTTACAGTGAGTGTACATTATCATGTTGTCTTTAGAGTGACTATCCTCATTTGTTGAAGAAGAAAAGCATTAATGTGGCTGAATAGCAATACATTCAAGTGGCAATCACACAAGGGACAGTCACTGTGAGATGTCCTCATTTGTGACTGTCCTTACAGTGAGTGTACATTATCATGTTGTCTTTAGAGTGACTGTCCTCATTTGTTGAAGGAAAAAAACATTAATGTGACTGAATAGCAATACATTCAAGTGGCAATCACACAAGGGACAGTCACTGTGAGATGTCCTCATTTGTGACTGTCCTTACAGTGAGTGTACATTATCATGTTGTCTTTAGAGTGACTGTCCTCATTTGTTGAAGGAAAAAAGCATTAATGTGGTTCATTAGCAATGTATTAAATAATTTTTTTAAAAAAAATTCTACCCAGGACCGTCACAATTGCGACGGCCCTCCCAAGAGATGCGACGGCGGCGCCGTATTGGCGATGCCCAGGCCCGTCGCAGTTGCTTCGGAGGACCGTCGCAATTGCGACGGTCCTCCCAAGACATGCGACGGCGGTGCCGTATTGGCGACGCCCAGGCCCGTCGCAATTACTTCGGAGGACCGTCGCAATTGTGACGCCCTGTCGTCGCAATGTGACGGAGGCGCTGAATGGGTGAAGCAGTGACATTGTGATGGCAGGGCGTCGCAATTGTGACGGAAACCCATAGACATCGTGATTTGCGACTAAAAAACTGCGACGTCTATCACTGTCGCTATAGCGACACATAGCCGTCGCAATGGCGACACATAGCCGTCACAAAATGGCCCCAAATTTATTAGTGGGGTATTGGGGGCATAGATATTGAGCAAGTGCCAAACCAGTTGTTTCTTTCTAAAGGTAACAACGAGGAAGTTCGGAGAGAAGGCAAGTGGTTCACCTTCCACATAGTTGGGGTTCCAAAGAGAGGCAATGTCATCGGAGGCACCAGAGGCTTCAGAGTATAGAAACTCAGCCCCATGCTAGATATAGCCAACAAGGGAGGCAAAATTATTGAAAGACATCTTAACCTCTTGGATAAGCAGAATATCCATTTTGTGAGAAAAAATGTACTGTTTAACAATGCTTTTCTTGAGGGGGCTATTGAGACCTCTAACATTCCAAGAAAGACAAATCATTTCTTATTTTTAAAGCTTGTTTCTAAGGTTTGTTGCCTACCTACCACAACTTCCCTTGTAGCCCCTCTTGATCTCCTAGCACGTTTCGACGGCCTCCCTTTGGGTGTTTCCACACCCACATCCACTTTCTTAGACTTAGGTTTCTTCTTCAAAGTTTTCCATTCACCATCATCCTCTCCACAATGCTCTTCACCTAGGGAGCTAGGTGAGGGGGGTAGTTCTGCTCCTCCAGCTAAGGGGGGAGCTTTGTAGTAGTCATGGGAGACTTTGGTGCAAGGGAGACCACAATGGCAGGTTGCTCCATCTCACCAGGACTGACCACACTTGGCATCGAGGTAATCATCATCATCACCACCACAAGGGGGATTTAGTCTCCTTAGGCTCTGGGAGCACCACATTATTCTCCAGCTGGGAAACAATCTCCCCATCTTCCACCTCTGGGTTTTCCAACACTTCAGCCACCTAGGGGGGACTGTCTTTTCCATCTCTTCCCCTAGGGAGAATTCCCGAATGTTCCCTTATCTTTACTTTTAATCTTTGCTTTGTGTAGAGAGGATTTGCATGCTTCGCTATTATGGCCCTTGGATTCATATTTCTGGCAGAAGAGAGTAGCATTCTCATACACTAGAGCTTGGGTCCATCTACCCAGTTTAGATTTCAAGATTACAAAGTTGGGGAGGGTTTTGTTAAGGGTTACATTAACACAAAATCTTGCAAAAACCAACCTGGACTTAGAGCGGGTCACCTGATCTACCATAATAAAGGTGCCAAAGGAGTCACCAATCCACCTGAACACCTGTTCATCCCAATATTCTAGCAGAAGTCTTGGGAGGTGCATCCAAACTAGTGCCATCTTACTCATCTCAGTCACAAGATTGAACGCGAGTTTCCACTTCGCTAGAGCCAGAAAGTGCTTACAGTAGACCCATGAGCCTAACAAAACAAAGGCGAGATCCTCCAGAGTGTTGAACTTGAAGAGGAAGAGCCCGCTAAGCATGGTTGAGACTAAGATGGACCCCTTGATCTTTCATTGAATAGCCATCCATTTTCTGACTATTTCAATGGTGGGTTGGAAGTTTAAGAACCAACCCACCAGTGCCAACTAAAAATTAGCCTTAGTCCTTTTCACCACGAAATCAGGGAGCGGGAGTTTAGCGCCTTCCTTAGTCTGGATGAAGTCAACCAAGAGCAATTCCAGAGAGTTCTGAGCCTCACCAACAAGAGTGCCTTTCCAATTAGTTTTTGGCAGGGATGAAGGGGCAGTAGCAGAAGAGGATGCCTTGTGGGATCCATCTATTAACTCAAGCACAGTCTACCTCGTGCTAGGGGTAGTAGTCTTGAGACCAGCATGGGGTCCAGCTTGGGGACTTGCAAGGGAGGAAGATTCCCCCCTAGGGGAGGTGGGCATGGAAAATGAAATTTTGAATTCGTAGGTTGGGCGGGAAGTTGCAAAGCTATTTTTTTTGGTTAAGTATGTTGTTTTATCAATTATATTTGTTATAATTACTAAATAACATATAATATAATAATAAAAATTAAAAAAATAAACATATAATATTAATAGTATATTAATTTATTATTTTACTAATATCACTGTAAAAATCTTACCTAATATTCCTTCATTCCTTGCCCGTTCATAGAATCTCATAGTAAAAATGTTTATATAAAAAAACTTTTTTTCAAATCTCTCTTTTACACGTATATTAGTGTGGCGTCAGTGTTGTGTACATGCAAAGTAAGTAGTAGGCTACATTATGCCCGACAATGTAGGGGTATGGAGGCTATTGCATGATGCTATGGGCATCCAACTATATCAAATGATATGGTTGGATAGTCGGTGCCCTCAGTTTGCAGCCTGGGTCTTTTTTAATATTCTTATCTTTTGCCGAGACCAAGCAAATTTGAGGTTTGTCTGCTTTCTTTATCTTTTATTTGTTCCTACAACAATGTCTTTTATTATTTCTTTTGGGCCATCTTCCAATGGAAAAGAAAAAAATGGATAAACAAACAATATCATTTGATAAAAATGGTCAAGGAATCCCTGCACATTGAAACTAATCATTTGGGTCAAGTAAAAATTGCTTCACTAAGCAATACAGGAAAATATATCTAGGTCAATGTCAAACAATTTAAGGGCATTTTAAAACGTAGACTTACCCAAATGAAATGGTCACCTGAAAGGAAAAAAACTCTGTCAGAGGGTGAATAAGGAAGGGATAAGCCAAAAGGATGGCTTCAAAAAGTGCCCTCCTTCCCATATAAGCGGAAACAATCTTTTGTGTGGTAGCAAAAACTTTGTAGACCCTGTCATATACAACCCCACTTCCACACCTCTCATTTGGTGTCTCGATTTATATGTGCAATAATTATAGATGGCCAAGGAGAGGTTAAAGAGCAAGAAAGAGACCTCAAAATGCATGCTCTGACCGCAACAAATAAATATCTATCAGACAATAACAATGTTTTAAAAGAACAAATCTTAATGTTGTAAGAAACACTTTTAGCTGGGAAACTTGAATGACATAACATGAAGGATGAATGGAAAAATATAAAAGATGAATGGAAAAATATGAAAGTTTCACTGGAAGAAAATAGAGTTATGGTAAATACTGAGACTTTTCACAATAAGGAGAAATCGATACATCATACTAGTTTTTTGGGAAATGTAGAGGTTGAAGAGGACAAAAGGAGTTTCTCAGAAGTTACCAAAATATGGGATAAAAATAGTAAATGCTCTGCTCGTGTAAGTATGGAAAAAAATACTCATGCAAATAACACTCAAGATAGGGAGGACAAGGAAAGATAAACCAGGGTAGCTAATGTAATTATCAAATGAGTAAAAGACTATGGTGAAGGTCAACACACTATTAATCTAACGAGGGACTTCTTAGAAGAAGTGTTGCTTTGGAAAGGTAAAATCTGCCAAGCATGAAGGGTTGGCAAGTTATGTCTAATACTCGTGACAAATAAAATTTTTTAAGAAAAAAATAAATCTTGAGAGGCTCTTGCTTCTTTTTAGAGGAAGATCTAACTTTGAGGCAACAAGAAGAGAGAAGGGTTGAAGTGGTAAAAATCAGAACAACTAGAAATGAAGGCAAAAGGGCATGGTTGTTCAAGGGTAAAGCAATTATTGCTAATTTTGGGCATATTTCTAGTGTAGAGCAGCAAGTGGGAAACAAATATTTGGCAACAAACTTTTCAATAGGAAACTATACAACTAGAACAACATTCATTCATATAGATAAGAACTCAACTTTGAGTCTTCCACGTCAAAACAAATAGCAATCAAGCTCAACTTGGGCATCCTTAAATTTAGATTTTTGGAATTGTAGAGGTTATCCTTGGAGACAAGGGCCTGGGTTGGGGCCTATTACGGAAGTCAAAGATATTATTTGTCTTATAAAGACACATGAGCATGAAGGATGCAAGACTCTCTTGTTTGAAGGCTATTGAAGGTGGCAGTTTGGAATGTGACAACATGAAATGGTAAAGGTCATGGAGGAATAATGGCTCTAGTAAAGGAAAAGGAAGGACATGTCATTCAACTAGAAAAGGAAGACTCTAATAAATAGTTCATATGGTTCAAAATCATGGAAAACAATAGTCTTCTTAGGATTGTTGCATGTTACTTTGCTCCATAGGTTTCTAAAATGTATAAAAATCATGGTCTAAATCACAAAGACCCTTATGCATTGTTAAAGAAGGATGTTGTTGCATTTTCACAACAAGGGGGTGTTCTCCTTGTTGGAGACTTCAATGTTAGAACAACAAATGGACAAGCTAGTATTTTCAGCTATAGAGAAAACTACAATCCTATTTGGCTCATAGAAAAGAGAAAACATCAGTGGGAAAGAATCTCTAAAGATGCTAAGGGCTTCAATCATTTTGGGGAGGAATTGATCACTTTAGGAGGCACTTTTAATTTAATCATTTGCAAAGGTTTGGCTAGATGGTCAAACAGACAATTTTACTTGCAACACTTATGATGGTGAAAGCATGGTCAATTATTGATGTAACACAGACCTTGATCATAAAATTTTTCCTAGGCTCTCCTAGAATCAATGAGGATAAACTCCTATCCCTTAGGGCACTATCCTAGTCCCCATCTAAGAAGTCTCAAACTCCTTCCTTTCCCATTCAGTCTATGACACCAAGGTCTGATACAAGTTCACTTTTCTAAGAATTTCTTTGCTTGCTTCTAATACTTACCATTCCCAATGAGATGGAAATATAGACTAATCTCATCCTCAAGTGGAGAGGAGGATTGTTACATAATCAAAATTCATTTAAAACCACACATAACCCCATTTCAATCATATTCATTCCTATCGCTAATAAGTTTTGTTTGTTGTCTCGCTTAAAAAGGATACTAGGATTAGTAGGCCTAATTAACCTCTTCCTGCTAATTACTCCAAACTTCCCTGAACAAAGCATCTAACTAATCATGGATTCGAGTACCCTTTTGGAAGGGCTTGAATATTTTGTAGGTCTTCCTTCCCCACACTGTTCATACAGGGCCTACTAAAAATGAGGCTATATTTGAGGGTTTTGGAACTCATTGTCTGAACCAATGAGGGTTTAATGTTTTTCATTGCATCCATAATCCTTTGAGCTTTCTCAGCATTGGAGATTCTTGGAAATACCTTTTTCCTCCTCTCCACATGTTTTCATTAAAGCAAGAGTGCTTTCAATCACTCCATCTTCTCTACAACAACACACTGATCCCTAACCAAACACTGGTAGCTTGCCTAGGGCATCATTTTAAAATTAGCTCTTGAGATTTTTAGGGCCCCTCCTTTGCACATCATATGTTACAAGGAGTCTAGTCATAGATCCCAAGGATCTGTACAAATTGTATGGTGGGAGAGTGATCTAGCACTCCATTATTCAATGCTTTGTCAGGACCAACCCCAAGATAGGCCAAAATAAGAAGAACAATGTAAAATAATTCAAAATTGAAATGAAACACAAAACAACTATCCTAGGAATCTAAATACATTAACAACCATCACATGCAATCACTATAGTCAGGTATTCAATCCATTTTTAAACTCTGTCAACACAAAAATGTATTCTCTGTCAAAGATTTACACAGTCTAACTCCAGCCAGTATTTGATCTTCATACTGCACACTTCCTAATGCCTATAATTATGGTTTTCAAAGCTTAAATACCCCATCCCCCATGGATCAAGCTAGACATCTTCTAGAGCCGGTTACAAGCTAGCCAAGAAAGATTGTCATGACAAATTTCAAAGTTGTCAAGCAATTTTTGATGGATTGTTAAACCACCAATTCATATCTCTTGGTCACTTAAACCTGATCATTCTAGGGTCCTAAAAGACCTTTCAAAACCTCCAAACATTGAAGAGCCATTGTTTACAACTTCTATAAATAATGTTCCCTGCCTAGCAACTTAGTAAAGTTAGCCACTACTGATTCAATCTAGGCTCAAAATAAACACCTAGGACTTAGGAAAGAACAAAATGAGATCAAACACTAACTAACATACTAGAGGGACTAACTAGTCCACTCCCTAGACTAGTGGCTTGGATAAGGCCACTACAAGCCAAAATTTAGGAACACTAGGTACCAAACAACCCTACCTAGGTGCCCTCACCATACTCCCCCACAAACAAAGAGCTTAAGTCACTCCTGTGACTAATAGGTCCTCTGAGATGCCCAGCTTCTTGAAGTCTATTGCCTCCACTCAAGTAGCCTCAGATTCAGGCATGTTCTTCCATTGAATAAGGTGTTCCATGTACACCTTGTGCCGAGTAGTCTTCTTGAATTTGGAGTCTAAGACCTTGGCTGCCTCAAGTTGTGCTTTGGGAGGTAGGGCCTAATGTTCTACATCAGCACACATGTCTACATCGTTTGTATCCAACTCAGAGAGAGGACCTTTGTACTTGATCAATCAGATACATTAAAGACCGGGGAGATGTTTTGTCCACTAGGCAGATTTAGTTTGTAGGCATTGGCCCCATACTTGGCTAAGACTTTGCAAGGACCAATCCTCTTCATCTGCAGCTTAGTAGACATACCCTTCTGCAACCTTGATTTGTTTAGATGAACCATAACACTGTCACCTACCTCAAATTGAATATTCTTTCTCTTCTCATCAATCTTGGCCTTCAACTTTTGAGTTGAGTCTAAGATGTTCTTCCTCACTTATTCTTGGATCTCTTTCATTGTTTGAGTGAAGTCTTCAGCATGACCACTCATGTATTCCATGGCTCCAAGGTCTCTTAGTTCACATACACCTCTTGGGTGCATCCCATAAACAATCTCAAAGGGACTCTTACCTGTAGTCTTGTTCATACTATCATTGTATGCATACTCTACTTGAGGAAGAACCACATCCCATGTCTTCCCATATTCTTTAGTTAGACACCTCAACAAGTTGCCTAAAACTCTGTTAACCACCTCAGTTTGGCCATTAGTCTGAGGGTGGTAAGCTGATCCAAATGAGAGATTGGTACCCAATATACTCCACAATGTTTTCCAAAAGTGATTCATGAACTTAACATCCCTATCTGAAATAATATTGAGGGGTAGTCCATGTATCCTTACAGTTTATTTAAAGAACATATGAGAAATGTTGCTAGCATCATGTGTAGTCTTGCAAGGTATGAAGTGTCCCATCTTACTAAATCTGTCTACCACAACACAAATGTTGTCATGACCATGCTTAGTCTTTGGTAAGCCCACTATGAAATCCATACTCACACACTCCCATGGTCTATTTGGCACTAGTAGAGGTTGGTATAAACCCGCATTACTGGATCCTCCTTTTGCGTTCATGCATACTACACACTGCTCCACATATTTGGTGACATCTCTAACCAACTTGGGTCAATGATAGAATCTTTGCACAAGATCTATGGTTTTGTTAACTCCAAAATGACCACTCAAGATTCTATTATGCTTCTCCTATGTGAGGTTTTCCCTCATGGATCCCTTGGGTACACACAACTGATTTCCCCTAAACAATAAACCACTTTTCAAGGTAAAATTAGAAAACTTACCATGGAAATGATTCTGAAAATTAGAGCATACCTTGTAGGCTTCACCAAAATCTTCATCATCTTTGTAGAGGTCTTTGAAACTCTCTATCCCAATGCTACTTAGTTGCACTTCTTGAATGGTTAGCAACCTTCTACTAAGTGCATTTGCAACCTTGTTTAACTACCCTTTCTTATGCTTGATTGTGAAAGTGAATGCTTGAAGATACTCCATCCACTTTAGGTGTCTATTGCTCAACTTTTCTTGTGTGTTTATGTAGCTAAGGGCCTGATTGTCAGTAAATAACACAAACTCCTTTGGCAGCAAGTAGTGCCTCCATTTTCTCAAGGATTGTACTAAGGCATTGTAGGTACCTAAAATGTAATGTCTAAGAACACAAAGCTAAACTAGCATTCAACAAAACAAAGAAGATAAACACTTGTGATTAGACCTACAAAATGAAAACCAAGCAACAAATGGAATGCAAACCTCAAACCAAAGAACCTTCAAGTTGTAGAAGCTTTGTCCAAGGATGGAATGTGTGCTCAAATGCTATGCTCAAGCTTCAATGGAGATTTTGGCATTATAATGGTAGCTTGGTAGTTTTTAGGCTCTCAAACTAGCATGATACTTGGCATAAAAGATGGATGATAAATGAAGGAGGAGAGCTTCTCTTTTATAGAAAGATGGGTGAAACAAACGGTCAAGATTAAGGGGCAAAAGAGGAGTGAGAAATGGTGGAGATGCATCCAAGGGAGAGCACATGGATTGTGCTTTCTCAAATGCATAGCATTGTGACAAGTGTCACAATGGGGGAGGATGAGAGGAGAGGCATCTTTGGAATGTGTGAAAGGGGACAAGTGTGTAAGAGGTGTAAGAGGCTTTTGATTTCTTACTGGAGGATGTGGAGGTGATGTCATAAGGGGTTGACTTTGGGGTGGATTAGCATTCTTTAATCTTGGATTATGACCGTGCACATGCTTAAGGGGTGATTTAGGCTTGGATTAGAGGGTAAGTGGAGGATTAGGGAGATGTGATGGGAGGAGAGAGAATGAGTGGAGGATTAAATTAGCTAAGCATGAATTATTAGCTAATAGGGGAGAATTAGGATTAAATATTTTATTTAATTTCAAGTGGGAGGAAAAGGGGATTTATGAATTAATTTATTTAGATAAATGTATCCATTTAAACTAATAGAGGAATATGGATTTAATTAATTATCAGACTATAGGTTTGTCATTTTGATAATTAATTGGGCTATAGTTAATTAATTAAATTAATTAGCTAGGGGATGACATACATTAATTAAATATTTAATATTTAATTAACAAGATGTCTTAGGAAAAGACTAAATATGATTACTAAATTATGTAATCAAATTTAGGTGTCTACATTTTACCCCTCTTCGATGTAGTGTTAAAATAACACTACTTTGAAGATATTTTTAACAATAAAGAGATGACATGAAGAATAGACTAAGTAGTAGAGTTGCCCCAGTTATGGGTCAAGATGTGGTTGGATGATTCCTCCTCGAGAGGACGATGGGGAAAGAAAAAAGGGCCCAAGCGATGACTCAAAAGGAAAAAGGGGTGAAAGAAAGGAAGAGTGTTGCAGGCTAAGGAGGCACATGAATGAAGGAAAGAAGGGTGAAAAAGGCCATGAGGAACGAAAATGGGAGGATGGGAAGAAATGAGAGGAATCAAGGCATCCAAGAGCAAAAATAGGGGGGGTGGGGAGGCCTATATAAGGGCCGGAGGGGTCAAAATCAATTCATTTGCACACTGAGAGCCTAGAAATCGTGACTTCAGAGCTCTGATAAGTGAGGACAAGATGGCACAGTGAGGGTGATCGACACACTAGACGAACATTGTGAGATGCATACGGCAGAGTGGAGGATCAGACCTATAGGTAGGATAAAAAATCTAAGCTTTTCATTGAGTTTTTCATGCATTTATTATTTGTACTAGCTTAGAAAAATGCATTCCCATAAAGCGCGCGCTTCGTGAGAATGCTCATGTTCGGGCGGGAACGCGTTCTTGCAAAACATGTGCTAAGGGGCAAAATCTGATGGGTCAGGAGATTTTTGTGGGCTCACAAAAAACTCTGGAGGGTCTGTAGGACCACGATCTTGTAAGGATTCCTTGCGGGATTGCGTTCTCGCGAGCTGGGCAGCGGGGTGCCAAAAAATGACATTCCTGTGAGGGAGGGGGGAAAGAAAGAAAGGGGCGCGGGAATGCTTTCCTACGGCCCAGGGGGGTTGCGGGAATGAGGGAAGAGGATCCCTTGCGGGAATGCGGGGACAAAAGAGTCCCTGCGGGAACGTGGGGAGAACAAAGTCTCTGCAGGAATGTGAGAGAACAGATCCTATGAGAATGCGGGGAAATGAAAGTGAGGTTTAGCTTAGAGAAAGAAACTGACATGCTGACTTGGCTTGGATGTAGTGGTCGGTGGATCGGCTAACTAGGTAGGAGAGGCATGCAATAGTGTTGATCATTAGCAAGTAGTTCATGACTGTAGATTGGGCGCGGGTGGATGCACTGGGCTTGGGTTATCTAGCACAGATGCTGCGCAGACAGTCATACATGGCATTGGTGACAGCGTTGTGTGAACACTGGCATTTGGAGATAGGGACATTCCATCTACCTACGAGGGAGATGATAGTGAATCTAGAGGATGTGTATCACATCTTTCGATTACTGGTGCGGGGGGTACCAGTGGTAGCAGGGGTGTATACGCAGGCGTAGGCAGTGGCCTCACTACTAGGGCCGAGAGTAGAGCTGATCTTGGCACATGGGCAGCTGGCCTTAGCATAGCATGTTGTGGCAGCACCACCAAGACAATAGGTTCATTATTATGTGCTGGGACTAGTGTTAGGTTATCTCTCCCCAGATAAAGGTGGGAGGAGTGTTACATTAGCACTGATTCAATCTTCATTAGATACTATACCATGGAGTGGGGATGTTGGGGATGAGTTTTGGTTTCACCTCCCTCCTATAGGTTTGGGCCTGGGAGCACATAGTAGTGCTATGACCCTTAGGCCGCCTGGATAGAGAAGTAGAGGAGCCTGCGACGTACAGCTGGGGAGACCTGGTTACATATCATGAGGTGAGGGACATAGACTTTTGGTGGGAGACGCTAGATGGGATCATGGATGGAATTACATGGTGTCCATACCTTGGATAGGCACCATGGGCTGAGGATGCATGGGAGCTCCCATACATGGTGATGCCTACACATCTCATAGGGTGATGGGACTACATTATAGAGCAGTATAGATCGGACATGACATCGCGTCAGTTCAGATTCAGGCAGGATGTGCCAAATGGAGAGCGATGGTATCAGCGGGCCACTCGCGAGAGGGTATCTGAGTTTGAGCCATCGATGGATAGGGGAGGGTTGCTGGCTACCTATCAAGTCATGCAACCATTTGTCTAGGATTGGGTTGGAGGGGTGGTGGATCCAGGGACCACACCAGCATACGACGCCTAGTTCCTGCCACCTAGGGTAGTGGGTAGATTCAGGCTACCAGATGGTGAGGGAGGGGCACCAGCCGTATACAGGGGCTGGAGAGGAGCGGGATATAGGGCGAGAATTGGAGGGAGGGATAGAGGAGGGAGAGGAGGAGATGGGGATGGAGATGGAGACTGAGATGGGATGGATATGGATGGGGGGGAGGGGATGGACTATAGGTACTGACGGGTCCACCACCACCAGGATCACCACCATGGGTAGGGCCACCACCACTGGTAGGATCCAGATCATCTAGGGGTGGGGGGATGATGCAGCAGTGCATCTAGCCTCACTGCAGGCCACTCATGATACTACGACGCAAATGCTCTAAGACGTACAGGTGGAGCAAGATACACTAAGGGCAGAGAGAGATGGATTAGCGGGGGAGAGGGATGGATTGAGGGCTAAGTGAGATGGGTTGATTGCATGCTTAGCGTAATCTATACAGGAGGGTTTGATGACCCAGCAAGAGAGGGATCAACTGAGGAGGGAGATGGAGGCCCTGATTATCGAGAGAGATGGTCTACGGGTGGAGAGGGATGGCTTGCGATCAGAGAAAGACCGATTGTTAGGGGATAGGGATACCACTACATGAGGATCCCATGAGTGGTTAGGAGAGGTGTCTTGCCTGCAGTGATAATTGGTGAGGTTGGGGAGCAGATTGGGTTTTACAGGGGATTATATCTTGCAACCGTGTCACCTGAGTGCGCACAACATTACAGGGAGCCAAGCCAATCATTACTTATAGGTTCAGGGTTTAGTGGTAGTAGGAGGATGGGATCTAGTGGTAGTCAAAAATTAGGGACTAGTGGGGGCCACAGGACAGAAGAGGGGAGCCATCGGTCGAGCCACTCATAGAGTCAGTAGCACTCAGTCGACGGTTCGGTACAAATGGTAGAGGCACAGAGTTCAGATGCAGGGGTAGGGATGGACATGGATATAGGGGCTATTATGATATCCAAAGAGGTTTAGGTTATAGAGATACATGATACAGGGATATAGGGCATAGTGAGCCGACCACCCATCCTATAGGTACCACCAGAGGCAGACCCATTAGTTGGAGATTTTGATATGCAGCCTCCCTTAGGAGAGGTAGATAGGTAGTGATATGTTGTAGTTTTAATTGTGTATGATTCATTTATTGGCAGAGGGCATAGTCCCAATTGTATATTTATATCTATACTGCTGGTATTATCATGGACTCAGACAAACTTTTATCTTTTCATGCTTTTGGGTTAGGACATGTACCTTATTTTTGTTTGGTGATTTTTTTGATATATATGATGAGTTGGGGGGATATGATGTGCAATGTATGAATGCATGGATGCATATGATGTATTAACATGGGTGATGCAGGATGGGATGTGATTTCTACATACTATGAGACTGACACATGTGTGATGTAGGATGCGATGTGATTTCTATATGTTGTGCTTTATGAGATGTTTATATGATATGTATGTGCTGATGGTTTGTGGATGTAGGATGTGATGTAAAATGTTGTTACTATGTGATGCATGTATATTATGATGAAATGCATATGTAACATGTGTTAACATTGCAAGATAATTAAATGATCCTAATGAATCTAAGACAACTTAATGGAAGATAAGAAATGGACCTAAAATGAACTTGTAACTATGCAAGATTAAAATGAATCTAAATGAGATGAATGCACCTAAGAATGAATCCTTAACAATTAAAGATTAAAATGAATCTAAAATGAGATGAATGAACGAGATGAATGAATCTAAAATGAACCCTAACAAAGCAAGATTAAAATGAGTCTAAATGAGATGAATGAATGAGATGAATGAATCTAAAATGAACACTAACAATGCAAGATTGAAATGAAATGAAATGGATCTAAGATGCAAGAGAATGAATGAATGTAGGATGAGATGACATAATGCAAACTAGGATAGTATTGGGAAATGAAATGCACACATGTTAGGGAGGTGAATGGGAGAGTCTGCATGCAGATGAAAGCGTGAGGATGAGGTGTGATGGATGACACAACATATCACTGACTAATTGCACCCTTGTTGAGAGAGGGAGGGGGATGGGGGTTGATATATGCACAATCACAATCCAAGAACGTGGGGGAGATGAGTGAAAAAAGGGGGGGTGAGGGAGATGTGAGAGAGAAGCTCTGGGAGGCAGTTTGCTATTGTTTGGGATGGTGCTTTGATATTGGATAGGGGTGATGGGATCTTTGGTCAGATGTTTTGATAGGGTGGAGGATGTTTCATGAAGCTTGAGTGTGGGATGTTCTGAGGGAACATCACCATGTAGTTTTGAGCACTTATTTTGATATAGCAACAGTAGGGACAAACCACAATTACTAGGAACATGAGGTCATGTCATGAGCATTGCATAGGACTGACACGAAAAAGACATGCAAATGCCCCAACATCACACATGCATCCTGAAGGACACATGGTGGGAATGATGCGAGGGAACCCATAGATAAACAACATTTTCCAAGTGCACCAAGTAACCCAAAAGATCACAAGTGGAATGTGCAAGGGTCATGTCTGACTAACTCACAGGCAGAAGCCAAAAGATCGCAAAAGACCATGCCCCAAAATAACACCTCTTGTTGCAACACACCATGATATAAATGATCGTGGCAGCCTTAATGGGAGTAGTCAACTAAAATCACAAAATCAACTAAAAAGATAGAATAAGCAAACTGAAATCAATGTGATAAGACCAAAAGATGTCCTTTGCCAAAAGAGATCGACTGACTGTGGATGTTGAGATTAGGTCAGACATGGAGGAAGGATGTATACTACAAGGACCTAGTTGATAGGGACTAACTGCATGGGGAATATTACTAGGCAAATGAACAATTTTCAGAGAATCACAGTGACATAGGATACTTGTTAGGGGAACATTGTTGATATTGAGATCATTCAGCCTTGACCATTTTCTTAATCCGCGGCCTCAAAGGAGGCTCTGTGTTGAGGTCGACCTTTCTAGGGATCTTAAAGAATCCATCGAGATTCAGGTTGGTGATACCACCTTCACCTAGAAGGTGCTTTATCTCAACCTTCCCAATACTTGTTATCGATGTCAATCTGTGGAGCATAAGATTAAGGACTGCCCTTTGGCAGTGCCTCGTACCAAAACTCCTCCCAAGGATGCTAGTTCTCAGCCGACTAAGGCTGGCAAGAAAGAAGAGGGAAAAAAAGATGAATGGGTCACTGTCGGTCGCCATAACAAGCCCCACAAGTAGCTTGTTTCGGCTTCTGCCTCCCATCCACCACCTTCAGATAACACAGTTTTCTTGGAAACCCCTGTTATCAAAGTCTCAAACCCTATTCTGCAGGGGAAAGATGTTTCCACCTCCAAGGCTTCTGCTCCTCTAGTCTGCATGCCTCCGACGGCTATAGAGATTATTTCATCCAGCTCTTTCCACCGCTCTCACAGCCCTTTTAGGCGTGCTGAGACTTTTGTGTGTGAATTTTATACCTAGCTATAGACACAACACTTTAGTAAACATTAGAGATTAGCAAAAATCAAAATCATGCAATGAAATGAAGACTAATCTAACCAGGCGATTTACTACCTTCTAGTAGATGTGAGTATGTATTCTCAGATTCGACCAAGATCAGTGACCTTGATGACACCTAAATGAAGGATTTGAATGCAAAATCTAGATATGAATTAGATGCAAATTAATCTATATTTTTGGTTTTTCTATGCAATAATATGAAAAATGATATGAAATCTAATCTATATGAAAAACTGATATGCAATACAATTAATCTAACAATGATATGCTAAATATGAATGATCTCACAAAAGTTTTTGATTCGCAAAGAAGCTTCAATTCTTCAGATACCAATTCGCTAGCATAAGTTTGCACAATTATGAGATGATTTGTGAAGAGCTGAGCCTTGATTTTATAGAAATCCAGGGCTTTGGGAGAGATTGAGTAAAGCCATAAATCACTCAGTTGATTTTTGAGTCAACAAGGAATTAAAGATAGTTAACGCACAATAAATCATGCAAAAACAACTTTTTGATTTAAATCAAAAGTTGAGATTAGCTTTCAACTCAAAATAGAGTTGTGTTTATTTTTAAAACAACTTGAATTGATTTTCTGATTTATAGTTAACTATTTTTTGGATGTGCATAATTAATATGAATTAAATAAATAAATAAAGTGATTTATCCTCAACTTAACTGATTTTGAAAAATAAAACAATTGATTTATGGGTTAATCAATTATTAAATCAAACTTTTATTCCAAAATAATATCATTAAATATGACAACTTGCTTTAATTAATTAAATAAGAATTTAATCAATTAATGATAGGAATTTTGATTTATTATCAAATTTTAAATAATAATAATTAGGAATAAATATAATTAAATTAAATAATTAAGTGGCAGTATTAAATCTAATTAATTAAATATTCAAAATATTCAATTAATCAAACTTTAGGATAAATAGGATTTATCGCCAAATAATTATTAAATCAAAGATAATTAGGATAATTTAGGAATATGGAATATTCCCCGATGCAGAATTTAGGATAATCAATTAGGATTCGATGATGTTTAGATGTGCCTTAGGTTAGGACTTCGATGTTGATTTCATTCGATGTGTCGATATAGGAGGTTAATGAACTTATAGCCCATTTTTGGGGTATTACATTTTGCCCCTCTTTGAATTTTTGTGCGAAGCGCAGTGGTTCAAAGACAGTCTGTGTATGATGTTGAAACTGATGTTTGAAATTGATATGAACATAATAGGTCCTGAATGACCAAAGATAATGTTAACTATAATAGTGAATGAATCGATGATTGTGAAAAAGTGTCAAAACGCCTAATTCCAGACCCGATTGTCGATAAGAATCACATTGGTATCACATCTGAACCCTTCAGTTTCTAAAGAACCAAGGAAATAACACAATTGAATTGATAGTTGTAAAAACTGATACAATTTACAAGATTAAGAGAATACCATATTGATATGGATGTCGATGAATCTGATATGCCCCGAGCGATGATTGATTTGCCCCAAGCGATGAGGTCTTTTTGATGAATCATCAATTAGACGTGGTTGTTGTCTTGATTATTGAGAGAAAGATATGATTTCAGATTTAGATTACAGACTTGAATGATGTGCAATACCATGCCCCCTTCAAGATTAAAATTGAAATATGACAAGAAAAGTCAGCGTTATATGGTTCAGAAGCATATTAATTGATTTGAGAAGTGGTTAAACATGTTTGAGAATGCATTCTGCATCGTTTAGAGGTCCTGGAGACCAAGTTTGACTAGGTTAAATCATGAGTTGACCATGGTTGACCAAGTTGAAAATTTGATAGTTTGATATAAGATAATCAGTTAAGTTGAATTATGGATTTCTGTGATGAGGGAAGGTCGATTATGCAAGCAGTAGACCATTGTGGGTCCAAAAATTTTAAATCACGATTTTGACATAGTAAATGATCTCATATTTGAATTTTGATCCCAAAAATAGATTCAGAATGTCGAAATTAGCTAGGGGTGTAATTTTCAATAAAAACAGAGCACTTTTGAAAATTAGGTCAAAAGCTATATAAAGGCCGAAAGGGTCATTTTCAATTCATTTCAACCTTTTGACTTTGAAAACCTTGTGGAGCCCTCTGAGAAAAAATGACAGACAAAGCGATAGAACCAAAGGTACTTGTGAGTTCACATCGATTTGAGCGCAGCCAGAGACACCAGAGACCTCGACAGTACGGACATTCGATAGGTGGACCTCTGTGCTTTGCTAAAATGTCAAATTTTCCATGTTTTATAGGATTTTAGCAATTTTTCATACGTTTTTCCATTTTTGAATTTTGCATGCATGAAAACTCATACGACTCCCCAGAGGGACTCGTATGACTTTTCAACTGTAGCTAGATTGTCATCCCATAAGACCCCATGACTCATATCAGAGGGACCCATGAGTCGTACGACATTTCATTAGGTCCCTCATAACTTGTACGATGAGGGATGCATTGTTGTGTCACTATGCTTTGTCATTTGGTATGATGTAGAAACTTGTATGACTCTTCATGCCAGTCTGAAGTGTCGTATGGAAAACAGTGAGCTTAAAACTCAATATTAAGTCAAATTTTTGAATTTTCTGATTCTGTAGTCTGATTACTGACCTGTTAACCTACCTTTTGAAATACTGAACTACCCCATTTCTGCCCTTGTAACTTATTCTGTGACCAAATTACTGATAGGATTCCTTGTTTTTGTGTTGTGTAGGTCGTATATCCAGATGTACATGTACGAATCTCTCATCCTACTACACAGAGACTATGTGTGTCATTTCCAGACCCTATGAGGGTCCACCTTGCTTCTTGTGGATTTGAGCACTTGATACATTTACCCGAGATTAGGGTAAATCACAGACTTTTGACTGCGTTGATTGAGAGGTTCCACTCGGAGACATAGACCTTTCACTTTCTGATTGGGGAGATCATTGTTACCCCTGAAGATGTGTACCGTATACTGCGCATTCCTTTTCATGTAGGCTGGCGACCAGAGTATGTGAGTTTGGGGAACTCAGGTGTATTAGCTTTCAGACGTCTCTTCGGAGATGATACTCAGATGACGAACTCCATTTCCTGGGAGACCTTAGTGCAGAGATATGGACAGACACCAGCTAGAGTGCATCATTGCTGGGATGATTGGAGGTATTATCATGTTTGACCGTCAGTAGAATGGTCTTTTGATGGGCTGGGCCCCTATGGTAGCACGTTTGATGGCCACTCCCTCTGAGTTGGCTTGGGGTCAGTGTCTATTAGCTCACATGTTCTCTGAGATGCACAAGGTAGTGTATCAGGAGAGCAAGTCTTTCGCTGCAGGAGCTCTAGTTTTATAGATATGGGCTTGGGAGCATATCCCAGTGTTGAGACTTGTATGTACTTCACAGAGGTAGCCTCAGGAGCCTGTCATCTATATATATGCTGGATATGTTATACAAGGATGGATGGGTCACGTAGAGTACTGGAGGCGATGCCTCGATGATATGACCTTTATGCACTGGAGACCATATGTAGCCATTGAGCCTTGGCCTACTGCTTGAGAGCAGTTTAGTTACTTCTTCTAGAGTTGTGTACTGATTGGGAGGTCATCCTCCACTATAGAGAGGTTCCTTATTACCAGGGTCTGGCAGCAGTATGGACGAGTACAGGACACCCCTGAGGATTATGCCACTTATGCACAGATAGGGTGTGAGATTGGACTTGGATGGACATAGAGGCTCTCTTATGCTTTGTGTTCATGGAAGTATAGTGCTATTGTCGGCAGGGACTGGGAGTACATACCAGATGTACTGGATGCTAGTGTTATTGATGGATTCATCTCATGGCTTGTTGACCATCCTATTCATAGATTTTCTGATCTAATCAAGCTGATACCCTCCATGGAGGAGGTGATGGACATTATCGGTGCTCTAATGGGATAGGGTCCCATACCTCCATAGGCTCCTATTATACACCCCACACCTCCAAGACCTAGAGCGATGGCTCCACCATAGAGACCATCATGATAGATGAGGCCCTCCCATCCCACTAGTTCTACAGCAGGTAGATCTTTTGGTTCTCACAGATGGACTAGGGGAGAGGGAGATACATTAGGTGGAGTTGGTTCAGTGGATGAGGTACTGGCAGCTAAGCAGGTGGTAGGTGGTGGTATGGACTTCACAAAGGGGGATACGGGTTTTGATTTAGGTGCTGAGGTTAGACATCGTAAGTTGCAAAGGGCAGAGACCATTGAGTAGGTTGCCCTAGATACTGAGATGCTAGACATTGATCCTACTGCTCCTCCTACTCCACAAGACACTATCAGATGGCTTAGTGCACAAGTCAGGGACCTGAAGGTGTGTAGTGCTCAATGGGAGGAGCAATATATAGAGGCAAATAGACAACAAAATGAGCTACATGTGGAGGTACAGAGATTACAGGCATAGGTGATTCATCAGACCTCACGAGAAGCTTACTACGTGTCCACATATTATACAGTTGTTCCTACTACATAGAGAGTTCCCTCCTATTCATAGTACATGATGGCATCAGAGGGAGCCAGAGCACCCATAGCAGAGGTAGTACCAAATGCACCACCACCTCCTCCACCAGATGCAGAGGATCATGTTGATAGCTAATCGATCTGTGATATATTTTGACATTTTTGATCTTTTGATTTTGATATACTATTCTAATTCTGATAGCTCGGCTGAGCTCATTCTTTTGTACACTGTGCCAGTAGTGCACCCCTGACTAGTTTGAGATTTTTGATATATATATATGAGATCGATATTTTGGTTGTGACTTCATTTGTACTTGTCATGTTTTGATTTATGATGATATCATGTGATGTTTATGCTATGAGTAGAGTAGAATGTATGTATAGATATATGCAATGCAATGATTTCTTTCATATGTATGGATGTTATGCGAATGTATTTGATTATGAAAAGATGTATGTATGATTTATGCTTATGCACATGGATGAATTGTAATGCAACAAATGATTATGATATGCAAATGCAACGATACACATGATATGTTTTGCAGGTATTGATGAAGACAAGTACTCGGTCTTATGTCAAAAGGATGTTTAACCCAGGAGGATAACTGCTTGTGATTCGATGAAGAGACCTTCGAGTTAGGTTTCAGCTCTTGTTAGATTTGAAGAGACATTTGAAGAATTGTTTAAGCATTGAAGTTCATTTAGCCAATGTGAGATCATGCAAACATGCAAAATGCAATGAAACATGCAGAATGAAATGCAACCTAAGACCTAAGACCTAGTCACTGATCATGTGTTGGTCATTCTCATCATTGAATTTTTAGGTAACTGGATAAATTAATATAATGCCCACTAATTATGAAACCATAGACATATGAATATTGATTTTATTTTTGCAAGAATCAATACAACACCCACTGATTATGAAACCATGGACATATGAATATCGATTTTATTTTCGGAATGTCAGATTAGATATAAGCACCAAGGCATAAACACTAGGATGACTTGAATATCATGTCCATTTTCATATAGTAATTTGTATAAGCATCAAAACATAAACATCATGATGACTAGAATATGCCTTGCATTACAAACACATCAAGCAATCAAGAGGTCATTCTAAATCCAATGTGAATTACCCGTAGTGACTCTGTATCGTTCACATCCTTAGGTAAGATCGTGTTTCACAGTAGGAGAAAGAACTCACTCAAAAGACAATAGTTAGATCAAACTTCCTTGGATTTTCTAGGTATCAATGGTCGAGGTACGCATGGCCATCCAATTCAAGATAGAGGCTCTTACAGTCAGACACCATTTCAATCCAAAATTTCCAAAGTTGTTAGATTTTCACATACAAGCAGAAGATAAAGAAAAGATTATGCCCCCAGTCATCACTCTCTAAATCTTGCAAAGGACATCATCGAAGAGCTTGAAGGAACATAATATGCAAAAATCTCAATGTGAATCAGGAAGCATACAAGGAGATAAAAGCATGTAAAGCACATATTGTTTTCAGTTTGTGTTTGACTGCGTTGTTGTCGATACAAAATCCTTTCTGGAGACAAGATAGACTAACTGACTCAAATGAAGCTTTAAAGGACTCTGACTAAATATGATACATCTAAGATACATTGGAGGCCATAGGATATGACATTGATTACCCCCAAGTTTTACCATTGATAGAATACCGATGCTTGAGTTGATTGGTGTACAGACTGACTTATTGAAAATAGGAAACAAACCAGGAAATATATACAAACTAAAGCAAGACTGAAAGCTGGGAAAGACCAAGATTGCGCTGATAGATGAAGTGTTTTGAAACAAGTTGTGCCCATTTGCTGGGTTTTCACCATCTTGGTAGAGATTCTATTTTTGCTACCAAGGCGCCTGTTTCCAAGTTTTCACCAAGGCACTTTTTTCTTTTTCTCATTTTTTTGTATTTTTCATTTAAAATTTTTTTTTTGTACTTTTGATATTTTTTGATTTTTTTTTGCGAATCATCAAGGCACCTATTGCTAGGTTTTCACCAAGATGTTCATTTTTTCAGGACCTTTTCAAGATTTTAAGATTTTTTTAGGACATTTTACCATAGACTGAATGCCTTAGGCATAGAATTTCTTTAGATGGAGAATGTTGATTGGTTATCGGAGTTGTTCTCCTTTAGTCATTGAGAGTTGATAGGCACCAGAGCCAAAAGTAGTAGTGATAAAAAAGGGACCCAGCTAGTTGGGTTCAAACTTCCCCTTGCGTTCTTGATGTGATTGATTTTTAGGATTCTCTCTCAAGACTAGATCACCAACCTGAAATTATCAGTGTCTGACTTTCTTGTTGTAACCTCTAGACATTCTTTTCTAATATACTCTGAGATGATCATATGCTGCTTGTTTCTGCTCATCTAGTAGTTCCAGTTCTTGCAACCTAGACACTCTGTAGTCAATATCAGTTACTAGACCATGCATTTTGATTCTTAGTGATGAGATTTCAACCTCAATAGGCAGTACCACTTCAGACCCATAAACTAAAGTGAAAGGTGTAGCCCCAGTAGGTGTTATGATACTTGTTTTGTAGGCCCAGAGAGCTGGATTGATCATGAGATGCCAGTCTCTGCTTGTTTTATTAACTGTATGGTGCAAGATTTTCAATAGATTCTTGTTAGAAGCCTCTGCTTGGCCATTCCCTTGAGGATAGTAGATAGATGACCAATGTTGTGTAATCTTGAATTTGGCACATAAATCATCTAGATCTTTGTTCTTGAATTGTCCACCGTTATCTGTGATTATGGAATGAGGTATCCCATATTTGCATATGATATAGTTCAATATGAACATGGATATTTTCTTTCCAGTTGCTTATGTCAAAGGAACTACTTCTACCCATTTTGTAAAATAATCCATAGCTATGATTATATGGGTATGTCCATTAGAAAAATGAGGATGTATGGCTCCTATAAGATTGAATGCCCATTGGTGAAAAGGCCATTATGTAGTAAAGGGAATTAGATCTCTCCTTGGAGCATGAATTAAGTTGCTATGCAATTGGTACTTTTGACAGTTCTTAGCAAACTTGATAGACTCTTTTTCCATTTCAGGCCAATAGTACCCAGCCCTAATAAGTTTTCAAGCTAGTGTTAAACCATTCGAGTGTGACCCAAAAATACCATCATGGACTTTCTCTAACGCACGTTGAGACTCTTCCCATTCTAAACATCTAAGTAGTGTACCATCTAGACCTTGTTTGTACAGATCATGACCAATGATGACATATCAGGAGGCATGATAGATAAGGTATCTCTTTTCATGGCGGTTGAAGGTATCGGGAATGATTTGGTCTTGGAGATAGGAAACTAGGTTTTTGTATCTGGATGAATCATGACCAACAATAGTGTAGATCATGTAGGTTTCAAGGGAATCATATGCAGGATACAATAGTGCTTCCATAGGAACTCATAGCGTAGCTCATATTCAGGTTGCTGTAATAGAGTAGATAGCGTGGCCATTGCATCGATAGCCTTATTCTCTATTTTAGGTATTTTCTTAAATCTGATAGATATGAAATAATTCTTTAAATCATCTACCATTCTCTTGTATGGGATGAGATTTTCATCTTTAGTCTGGTACACATCATTGACTTGATGGATTACAAGTTGTGAGTCTCCATGAATGTGTAATTCTGTTACTGTCCACTCAATTACTAGTTTCATGCCATTAAGAAGGGCTTCATATTCTGCAATATTGTTTGTGCAAGGGAACTTTAATCTGAATGCTTTTGGGTTTGATTATCCTTGAGGAGTTATGAACAATATGCCTACTCTTGATCCATTATGTGTATAGGAGCCATCAAAGAATAACTACCATTCTCTAGAAGAAAGAGTCATGATAGAAGAATCTGGAAATTCCATTTACATTGGTGTATCATCAATCAAAGGTGCATCTACTAATTGATCAGCAATAAATTGTCCTTTGATAGCTTTTCTTTCTACATATTCAATGTCAAATTCACTTAAGAGCATGACCCATTTAGCTAATCTACCTACGAGGGCAGCTTTTCTTAGAAGGTACTTGAGTGGATCAATCTTAGCTACCAAATGGGTGGTACGAGCTAACATATAATGTCTTAGTTTCCATGATGCAAAGATTACAGCTAGACAAGCCTTATCAATCATTGAATAGTTCTTTTCATATGCTACCAATGTCCTGCTAATATAGTATATAGCTCTTTCCTTTTTGTTCTTATCATGTTGTGCAAGCAATGCCCCCAGTGATGTATTTGTAGCGGAGACATATAAGATCAAAGGCTTCCCTAGAATGGGAGGCATCAAGATAGGAGGATTTGAGAGATACTTCTTGATATGATTAAAGTTGTTCTCACATTCTTCATTCCATGCAAAGGTCACTCCTTTATGCAATGTTTGTGTAAAAGGTTGTGATATGTCTGCTAGTTGTGATATGAATCTTCTGATAGATTGAAATCTTCCTTGCAATGTCCTCATTTGACTAATATTCTTTGGAGGTTGCATTTCCATGATAGCCTTTACTTTAGCTGGATCAACTTCAATGCCCTTCTTTGAGACTATGTATCCTAAGAGCTTTCCATAAGTGACACCAAAAGCACACTTCTTAGGATTTAGTTTGAGACTAAATTTTTCCATTTTGTCTAGTATCTTGCTTAAGTCATTTAGATGTTCAGCTCTAATAATAGATTTTGATAAAGTATCATCAACATAATCCTCCATAGTCCTATGCATCATGTCATGAAAAATAGAATTCATAGCTCTCTGATATGTAGCACCAGCATTCTTAAGCCCAAATGACATGACATTCCAACAGAAGGTGCACCATGCACATGTGAAATTTTTTTTCTCTTGATCTTCTAGAGGAATTTTTATTTGATTATATCCAAAAAAACCATCCATTAAGGAATACATCTCGAAATCCGCAGTCATGTCCTATATCATATCAATGTTAGGTAGTGGAAAATCATCCTTAGGGCATGCTCTGTTTACATCTCTAAAGTCTGTGCATACTCTTATTGATTTATCTGGTTTTGAAATAGGTACAATATTAGAGATCCACTCTGCATAGTCAATAACTCAGATGAATCTGCTTTTAGGAGCTTCTCTAATTCAGCTTTTACCAAGAGTGCAACATGATGATGCATCTTTATTAACTTTTGCTTAACAGGTTTGACATTTGGAGCTATAGATAAATGATGCATTATAATATTAGGATCCAACCCTAGCATATCTAAATATTTCCATGCAAAATTGATCTTCTTTTCTATTAGGAATGTAGTAAATTTTTGCTTCTCTTCTTCTGATAAATATTGTGCTACATGAATCAACTGTGGTTCTTCTGTTGTTCCCAAATTGATGGATTGAGTGGGCTCAATTAGAACTGGAGATCTGTCCTATAAATGACTCAGAAGGACATCAAATATCTCATCCTTAGGTGCCTCAGAGAGGTTTTCACCTTTAGATACGTCTTTTATTTTTACTTTTGTAGGTTCTGAGACTGCCACAAAGTGGTTTTCACCCTCATAAATCCTTTTCTGTTTATGCTTATTCTTATTTTTCTGACTAAGATACTTGATGTCTGACTCCATCATGCTAACGCTCGGTTCACTGATGGAAGTCCTCATAGGCTCAACTACATTGAGGTAGCAAGCAAGGGCATAGTCATTCGGGAAGGTATAAATACCATGGCTCAAAATTATGGAGGTTTGATCAAGAAGTTCAAGATGTTAGATAGTCAAAATGGGAAAAGATTGGGAGATAGTGTTTATGGATATGGATCTGTCATCATTGGTCCTAACCCAATGCTCGAGTTCAAAGGTGATATTACAACTTAAGACATTCAATTCATGAATAGGCTCAATGTCATTATGGGATTCCAATTCAACCATAGGTGGATCAGACTCGATAGGTTCATCATTTCGCTCTAGACTTACGTCAGGTTTAGGTGCATATTGGTGAATAACATCAACATGTTTCTCTGTAATAAGCTCATCTTCTTCTGGAATGGCTCCCCATTCATAGTCATTAGATTCTTCATCTATGCCTCTAGGAAATCTAAGAACATGAGTAAAGTCAGGATGAATACCCCAAGAAGGATTACCCTCAGATTCTGATTTGAATTCATACTCATGAGAATCTGTCTCAGAATAACTACCACCTTCCTCTTTTTGATTGTCTTCAAGTTTAGCTAGTTCTTGTGTTGCAACTATCTCTTGATTGATAGTAGGTTCTTGTGTTTCTACTACATTAATTCTTTTGATTGGATCATCTTCAACATCAAGAAGGTCTTTGATTTCTTTAGGTAAACACTCATAAGGAACAAGTTCTGAGCTGTTTGAATCACTATCTGATGGTTTAGTTTCTTCCTTCTTAAGAAGGGGTTCTCCTGGTGCGATTTGCTCTATGACATGAGAACAATTACCTTTGAGGTGGAAGGGTTTCTTTTTAAAGCCTAAGCCAACAGTATCTTTGTTTGCCCTACCAGTATGTGAAATAGGTGTTATAAGACCTTCTCCTCTGACTCCTAGAGGTCCTTTACCTGAATATTTCATCTTAGCTATCAGTTTATCTCCTGGACCATATGCCTTAGAAGAGATTTTGGATACTGTAGTGTCACTAGTTGGGACAGATTGAGATTCAAGTTCATCTTTGTAAAGCCATGCAAGCACAGCTTCATCTTCTTCAAATTCTTGCTTAGGTACTTTCTCTGCCACAAATTTTCCTTTATATGCCTCAAGAGGTTCCTTAGATTCTGGTTTGGACTATTTTTGAGTTTTCCCATAAGACTTAGGTGAGATAGGGAGAGATGTCAAAGACAAGACTAGTCCTATAGTATATTCTCCCATACCATTTTCTTTGATATTGACCTCTTTTGCAAGGTCTTCCATTTTAGATGTGGATGCTTCTTTTGTTGGCTCAATGGAAGATTCTCTATTATTAGGCACAAGTTTATCCACACTCTCCTTCAATGTATTGCAAGTGGTGGATATGTCGGCTGGAATAGTGACCTCTACTCCTTCATAAGGAAATTTCAAGCATTGGTGGAATGTAGAAGGAATAGCCTTCATCTCATGTATCCATGGTCTCCCTAGAAGAATGTTGTAAGCCAAAGGTAGATCAAGAACTTGACATATAGTATCTCTGATAACTAGATCTGCTCTGATAGGTAAGACAATGGTGCCTTTAGAAGATCTTTCTTGTTCATCATAGGCTTTTATAGTTATTTTCTTTTTAGGATCAATAGCCAATTCTTAAAATCCCAATTGTGTGACCAAGCTGTAAGAACAAATGTTTAGGCCAGCACCTCCATCTATCAACACATGTTTGACTCTATGGTTCTGGATCAAGACTTCTATGTGTAAGGGATGGTTATGTAGGTGACTCAAGGAGTTGTCATCTTCCTTTGAAAAGGATATATATTATGGAGACGTAAGATGTCCAACCATAGTCTGGAACCTGTCTAAATCAAGGTCATCAAGAACATTGGATCCGAGCAAAGCTTTGTCTAGAATGGCTCTATGAGCTGGAGATATTTGAAGCAACTCAAACATGGATATTTTTGCATTAGTGTGTTGGAGTTGTTGAACAATGCTATAATATGTTGGCCTCGTATCTTTAGGATTGGAAGATTTAGAAATAGCCTTCTATTTGGAAGCGAAAGAAAGATTGAAGGGCATCTTAGGGACATTTGATGAATTTGGGATTTGTCCATTCAGATGTGCCTGAGCTTGTGATCGAGTCACTGTGTTAGCTAAAGTATGATCTCTATCTCTTCGCACAATTATGATGACATTGCAATGCTCAAAGAGACAAGGTTCAACCATATTGATAACAACATTATTTCCAGGGTAAGCATAATTGACCTTTGCCCCCATATTAGGCTAAGAAGATGAAACTTCTTGACCATGTTTTAGAAATGGTTCTATGAATGCTATATGATCATTATTGCTCTTATGATTGTCAATCATGATGTCTCCCTTATCAATCAGATCTTGAATAGTATGTTTCAAGCGTAAGAAATTATTAGTTTTGTGACCTTTACCCTAATGGAAATCACATAATTCATTCTCTCTCCACCATTTTGGCTTAGGATCAGGATCAGATTGTCAGATCTTAGGCAAAGAGATGATGTTATTAGCTAGCAGAGTTCTTATAGCCGATTCCAAGGATTCCCCAAGAGGAGTGAACTTTTGTTTATTATCAGCAGACCAAGATTTGTATTCTGGCTTCTTTTGAGATGGTTCAAACACCTTTTTCTCTGAGGCTTTGATTGCCAGGGTGCCAATAGTTAGATTGAAAGATGGTGCCTTTGATGGGGCATGGATAGTATAAACAACACCATCTATGACAATGCCTTTATTCTTGTTTGAGTTTTTGTTCTTGTCTTTAGAACTGGATCCTGATTCATACTTGTCTTTTTGAAGTGTGATGTCTCCTTTTTTCACAAGTACTTTTTCAATTTTGATCGCATTGTCTACCATCTTATCAAAAGATGTATGATCTTGCATTTGTAAAGCGTATTTGATCTCTAGAACAAGATTATTGATGAAGATCTCCAATTTTTTAGTTTCTGGAACAACTCTAGCATATAGAGAGAATTTCTTCCTCCATCTCTTGAGAAATGTTAGGAATGGTTCTCCTGGATATTGTTTGAGATTGCAGATATCAATCATGGTGACTGGATGTTGAATGTTGTAGGAGTATTGCTGATAGAAAAATTTGATCAACTCCTCAAAAGTTTTGATAGTAGAAGGCAATCTAGAGAACTAATGAATGGCTGCTCCCGCCAGAGATCGAGGAAAGAGACACATCAGATAGGTTGGTTTGTGCATGAACTCCATAGATTGTGTACAGAATTCTTTGACATGATCTTGAGGATCTGAGTGTCCATCATACTTATCATATTTCAACATCTACACTCTTTTTGGGAATGGTGGCATGTACTAGTCTTTGTCAAATGGAAAAGGACATAGGGCCTCCATGGAGAACTCCTTCGGTTCCTTTTTTTTCTCAAGTTTATTAAGTTTGACTTGCATGGCATGCATCTGTTTCATCATAGCAGTGAGTGGATTTTCTTCCTCATGTGTAATGATATCTTCAACATTAAATTTGGGAGGAAGTTTAGCTCCTTGATGAGCTAATTGTAAAAAGTATGCCTCTTTATCTTCTTTCAAGAAATGCTTCATCATTCGTTTGAAGTTATCATCATTTTGATATTGAGCAATTTCTTTAGGTGTGGGTTCTTGATCTACACCATGTTGAGATTGAGCTCTTTGAGAGCCAAAGTTTGTCCCTGCTTGAGACATGGTAGGAGTTTTCCCTGGGATAGATTGAGGAGGAGTTTGTTGATTACCTCAGTGAGTTGATGAAGGAGGAATGTAACTAGTTTTTAATCGAAAGTTGCCAAGACCGTTATTTTCATAAAGACTAGAATTGTAGAGTTGCTCAAGAGTTGGACCCCTAACAATGGTTATAAGTAAGGTATGGGATGCTTCTCCAAATTTCTTGTGAGAGCAAGCTCTAGTTTCCATCATTAACCTTGGGTGAAACAAAAGAATATGATGAAGACAACTGAAGAAAGATCTGATTCAAGAAGATCAAATGACACAACCTTGTCAAGGTTTGGTTGATTAAGCTTGGATTAGATGTAGATGAAGTAGACTGTGCTCTGGATGTATGGGTAGATTCCCAAAAGATAGCGGACACGAGTTCACAACACTTAGCCATTTTGATGATTGATTGAAAATTGATAGTTATGACAAGGTTTTGACACAAGATGATAAAGACTCAAATTGATTAAACAGAAGGCTAAATTGGATTCAAAAGGCCACTTTAGGAAAATGATTGGATTCTTAGTAGTTGCTGCTCTGTTCCTGACACAGTGATTTTCTTGATAGATTATGGAAATAGGCTGGAAAAGCTGGGTCTTTGACAGTTCTGACAATCTTCTGGCAATTTTTCAAAATTTCTCAAAGGACTTTCTATAGGCTCGTACGACAGTGGGTATAGCATGAAATGACAATTCAAAAACTTGTATGACTATTACAAAACTCGCATGACAGTTGATAGTAGGGTTTTTGACTTTTTGAATTGACTGGCAGCAAAACTCGTACAATAATGTACCATATACCATACGATAATCTAGGGGTTCTGAAATGACAATAGCCAAAAGTCATATGACTTTCTGACTTTACAAAATGACTGTTGACTCCAGAAAGGTGTTTGACATCAGATTTTGCAATTTTTGAGATTTTCAGTTTCAGATTGTTCACAAAATTATCTATCCAGATTTGAAGATTGTAGTGGATTGATTCGTTCTTAGTAACCAGATAGATAAACAAGCACGCAAAACAACAAGCAAGTGATTTCAAGCACATCTAAAAACAATGAACAAGGGACAAAGCAACCCTGTGCATGAACAATCAAGTGACTGAATTGTGCTAATCCCTAGGAGTGCTAACAGTGTATGTTTCAAAAAGTTTTGCAATAATGCACATATTTCTAGAAAATAAAAATTTGGCCTCACTAGGGTTTTTAGTAATGGTTTGACTCTGTAACTTTTGTGATCTCAAGAGGGCGAACTCCAATCCAGGTGCACCGGGGTTTTGACACAGTCCAAGAATTTAATCAATCAGGAGCTGCTAGGGAGATCTGACAGCCCAACAAGAGACCACACCTGTGGAGATTTCTTCCACAAGGACATTTATATAGCGGTTGTCACTACCATGATGAAAATGGCTATTACCGCTTGAGGTTCTGTCAACGTGGTTGACCCAATTAAGGGAATGTCCACTATGGTTAACCCTCTCTAAAGGTGACTCACAAAATATACCACATGGAGACTGGTTCCAGATTCAAGGATCTGAGTTTCTGGTACTACCCAAAAAGGGAGTAGAGCATAATCCTCTAGCCTTTTCACTTTTAACCCAAACAAAGTAAACAGATTAATCCGACACGCTAAGACCAAGATTATCTCATAAAGATCTATGATGTCAACCACTCATGATCTATCAACCTCTTTGGAGAGAGAATGTATCAATCAGAAGCTGAAGATGCACAAATCTAGTAGAACGTGAGACTCTCTTAGTAACCTCCCTACGTACAAGGGTTCCTTCATTGAGAAGAGTTTCACTGGAAACCCACTCTCTCAAGAACCACAAATAGTGTTTATAGGGCCTATTTACTATGTGTAACAAAGATGCTGAAAAACAAATCTATGTTCATTTTTATAGCCCAAAATGAAATATGTGATATGAAAGTAATAAAGGTCACACAAGTTTGACACGTAAGAGTTCTTTTTAATCCAAATTGAAACATTATCAACTAAGAAGATTACCTAAATTCCTCGCAATGCGCTTAGTAGATTATTACCTATTTTTAGCAATTCTTATGCTTTTTCCAATCAAAACCCGCAGAAATCAATCAGAAACAACAAATTTCAATTGTTAATGTTAGCTGTTAGTCCAAATCAGGAAAACAAATCTAGAAAACTACCTGAAAATGTGAAACAACAATTGAAACCTGGCACTAAAACTCATACAATAATGGGTCACCTCCCAGATGATAGTCCAAAAGCTCGTATGATAATGGGTATCAGAATATACGACAATAGAGCCTCTAAACGACACTTTGATTCTAGCGGTGCAATCCTCAATCAAATAAACTATCGTACGATAGTGGGTATCCTCTTATACGAGTTTTTGACAAAACTTGTACGAAAAATTGTACAGAAAAAAATTAAAAATCGTAGCTTGGAATAGAAAATGACAAGAAGATGATAGAAATTGATAAAAATTGAATGGAAACCCGTTTCAGGGCCCCATGGTGGGCGCCATAAATATGTGTGTGAATTTTGTACCTAGTTGTAGACACAACACTTCAGTAAAACATTAGAGGTTAGCAAAAATTGAAATCGTGCAATGAAATGAAGACTAATCTAACCAGGCGATTTACTGCCTTCTAGTAGATGCGAGTATGTATTCTCAGATTGGACCGAGATCAGTGACCTTGACGACACCTAAACGAAGGATTTGAATGCAAAATCTAAATATGAATTAGATGCAAATTAATCTATATTTTTGGTTTTTCTATGCAATAATATGAAAAATGATATGAAATCTAATCTATATGAAAAACTGATATGCAATACAATTAATCTAACAATGATATGCTAAATATGAATGATCTCACAAAAGTTGTTGATTCGCAAAGAAGCTTCAATTCTTTAGATACCAATTCGCCAGCATAAGTAATCTAACAATGATATGCTAAATATGAATGATCTCACAAAAGTTGTTGATTCACAAAGAAGCTTCAATTCTTCAGATACCAATTCGTCAGCATAAGTTTGCACAATTATGAGATGATTTGTGAAGAGCTGAGCCTTGATTTTATAGAAATACAGGGCTTTGGGAGAGATTGAGTAAAGCCATAAATCACTCAGTTGATTTTTGAGTCAACAAGGAATTAAAGATAGTTAACTCATAATAAATCATGCAAAAATAGCTTTTTGATTTAAATTAGAAGTTGAGATCAGCTTTCAACTCAAAATAGAGTTGAGTTTATTTTTAAAACAACTTGAATTGATTTTCTGATTTATAGTTTAACTATTTTTTGGATGTGCATAATTAATATGAATTAAATAAATAAATAAAGTGATTTATCCTCGACTTAACTGATTTTGAAAAATAAAATAATTGATTTATGGGTTAATCAATTATTAAATCAAATTTTTATTCCAAAATAATATCATTAAATATGACAACTTTCTTTAATTAATTAAATAATAATTTAATCAATTAATGATAGGCATTTTGATTTATTGTCAAATTTAAATAATAATACTTAGGAATAAATATAATTAAATTAAATAATTAAGTGGCAGTATTAAATTTAATTAATTAAATATTTAAAATATTCAATTAATCAAACTTTAGGATAAATAGGATTTATCGCCAAATAATTATTAAATCAAAGATAATTAGGATAATTTAGGAATATGGAATATTCCCCAATGCAGAATTTAGGATAATCAATTAGGATTCGATGATGTTTAGATGTGCCTTAGGTTAGGACTTCAATGTCGATTTCGTTCGATGTGTCGATATAGGAGGTTAATGAACTTATAGCCCATTTTGGGGGTATTATAAGACTAAGTTCAATGGCATGCAAAACAAATAGCGTAATATCTCTTTAGATTTTTCTGGGCCAGCTTTTGCCCCAGGATATTTGTCCAATAGCTTTGACTCCCTTGGGGACGAGGATGGAATGGACGACACTATTATTCCATGAAGTACATCTCATGGAATGTTCGTGGGTTGACAAATCTACATAGAAAATTTTCTGTCAGGGATTTGCGTAGGCATTTTTGTCATCTGGATGTTTTATGCCTCTATGAAGTTAAGATTTCAGGTTTCATGCTTGATCCTGCTTGTAAAGTTATCTGGCCCAAAAGCTTGGCTCTTTGTTCTTAGCACAAGGCTGGTCGAGGTAGAGTTGTTACTCTACTTTCTCCTCGTTGGCATTCCTTTCTAGTTAGCCATGGTTCTGATCCCATGCAAAGAGTTGTTTGGGCCACTTTCATTATTGAGAATCATTCCTTTGGCATAGTTAATGTTTATGCTCCCAATGATGTTGTTGAGAGATCTCTCCTGTGGCGTTGGCTTATGGATTCTCTACCACCTGCTACCTGGCTTATTTGTGGGGATTTCAATATGGTGGAGATGGCATCTGATAAGGATGGCTTTTTGCCCTTTTGATGGACAACTGGTGAAAGAGAAGCCTGGTATTACATGCGTAATAAATTATGGATTTTTGATCCCAATGTGGGTCACCGCCATTCTGATGGGGCCTAACACACTTGGTCTAATTACAAGGCTTCTTTTGATAGAATTCATAAAAGGCTTGATCATTCTATGATCTCAGCTCAATATTTTTTCTCCTTTCCCAAAAAGCAAGCCTTACTGATCACTCCTCTTGTTGATGTGACCTTGTTAGACCACTTTTCCATCCAATTTAATATTGTTTGGTAGACAGCTAAGGCTAGGCCTCCCACCACGCAATTTTACTTTAATACTTCTATCCTTCATCATCCTTCTACTGTGACCCACATTCATCGGGTTTGGAACCTTGAGCCTAGACCCACCCACTTGATAGGATGGATTTAGTGGTGGAATGATGCCATTGGGTGTATGACTCATTTTTTGCGCATCTATGGCAGACAATTGGCCAACTGTCATCGCAGAGCCTATGATGTCAACACCAAAGCCTTGCGTGTTGCCACTGAAGCCTTAGCTTAGGACCCTTTCAATCAAGATCTGCAAATCAATCTTGCTAAGTTACACCACCAGAAGCAAGTGGCTAACAACCATGCTGCTAGAGGAGCTCAAATCAAAGCTCGGCTACACTGGTTAAAGGTTGGAGACCAAGTTTTGAAATAATTTTTAACTGCCCTCTATCCTTGACATACCAATATAGGCATATCCAAAATTTGAGAAGGGCACGCCCTTTTCACGGAGCTTCCTAATGTTTTGAAAGCCTTTGTTCATCACTATGAATAGGTCTTTTCTTCTCAGGGCCGCTCCCTACTAGTGAGAGAGCTCTTGCGGATTGCCTCGCAGTGGTGCCTTAGTGTGTCTCCCCTGCTCAGCGTGTCTTCTGTGATCAACTGCTTTCCTTGCAAGATCTTCATGAAGCTGTGTTTGCTATGGCTGATGATAAAGCCCCTAGTTGTGATGGATTCCCTTGTGAGTTTTACAAAACCATTTGGGATGCCATTGGTCCGAATCTCCACCAGGTCTACCTGGAAGCTTTTCATACCCAATCTCTTGGGGATATCATTAACTAGGGGAATATTAAGTTCATTCCAAAATCTAGGGATCTGGAGGACATTTGTAACTAGCAGCCCATCACTTTGCTCAATATCTCCTACAAGATCATTGCCAAAGCGCTGGCTCTCAAGATCTGACACATGCTTCTACAGATTGTCCGGCCTGAGAAAATAGGGTTTATTAAGTCAAGATTTATTCTTGACAACATCATTGTTGTTTGGGAAGGTATGGAATGGGCTCGTAAGTCTCACTAGAAAGCCCTTTTTCTCAAGATTGATTTTGCTAAAGCTTATGATCATATTGAATGGCATTTTATCCTTGCAATGCTTCACGCTATGGGTTTTGGCCCAAGATTTCTTCAATCTGTGTAGATGCTCTTCAATGATGCCTCCGCCTGCATTACCATCAATGGCCACCAGTCTTCCACCTTTGGGATTTTCCATTCTATTTGATAGGGTTGTCCTCTAGCTCCAGCTCTATATGTGTTGGCTGCTGAGGGTTTTGGCTACCTGTTAGCTCACTCCATCTCCATGGGAACTATTTAGGGAATCTCCTTGCTGGATTCCTCCCAACAGATGGTCAATGGCCATTTTGCCGATGATTCCTTCCTCACTCTGGCGGAGGATGAAGAGAATATCAAGGCAACCTTGTAGTGTTTAGACCTTTTGCCTGGCTTCTGGTTCAACCATTCAGTGGCACAAAACCCTTTGTTACAAATAGTCGGCTCTTCTCGAGCCTCCCTAACTTTCTCAGTTTGGTTGGACAAGGATTCAACATGGGGAGATATTCTACTTTTTGGGTATTCCCTTTGCTTTTCAAGGCAATCCTACTGATCTATGGAATGTAGTTCTTGCTAAGATTGAAAAAAAACTTACCTATTGGATCACAAAGCCGCTCTCCTTAGCAGGAAAATTTTAGATCTGCTCCAAAGTTCTAGCTGCCATGCATGTTTATTACTCCTCTTGTTGGGCTCCTTCCAAAGCCTCCTACAAATGGCTCGAGAAACTTCTTCAAGATTTTCTCTAGGCCTCCGGTGTTGATCACCAGGGCTTCCACAGAGTTGCTTGGGATTTTTGTTTCCTTCCAAAAATATCTAGCGGGCTTCGATTAATTGATACCCAGAAGCAAGGGAAAGCCCTTTGTGCCAAATGGGTTGTGCGGTATCTCACAAGTGATGAAGCTTGGAAAATTCTACTTCGACACTGCATTTCCTCAGGCTTTCCTCTTCACAAGCCTGCTTGGAAGGGGATTGGATTTCAAATCCTGCTAGTTATGAGGGAGCCTATCCAGATCTAGGGTACTTTTGTCACCAAAAGTATTTGGAGAGCTTGGGAGTCTGTTAAGCCTTGGCTTCGGTGGGCTGGGTATGGTTTTCGGGATGGTCTTTCTTTCAACTAGCAAAACATTTGGTGGTCTCCTCTCTTTGCTTAGCAGGGGACTCCTCTTGCCAGAATTCAAGGGGTTCGTGCTCTTCGGTTTCACAAGCATGGCATTCAAACCCCCAAGGATGTTTTTTCCAGAGCCACTATGAGTCTCCGATCCTGGGATGATCTCTGGGTTCAATTTCAGCTCATCCACCTAGATTGTCAGACTTTTGACTTATTGGTTTTTTCCATCCCGCCTCACTCACATAAGTTGGGTGTTCATTTGGTCAGGCCATGGTGGAAAGATTGGAAGTGGTATCCTACCACACCTTTCACCAGCTACAAGCCTAAGCTTGGGTATTCTTGGCTTATGCCTCATTTGCCCATGATTGATTCTCTCAACCAGTGTTGGCATCTTTCTTCTTCTTGGAAGACTTGGGGTTGGAGATTTTGCACTATTTGGTATTCTGTCTCTAAGCCTAAAATTGCTCATTTTGCCTGGTTTTTGTTATACACCTTTGGGAGCTAGACTCTGGCATATGGGGATTCTTGACCCTAAATGCCCTTTTTGTGGTCACTCAGAGACGCTCATGCATATTTTTTGGTTCTGTCGTCGTGCCCAGAACTACTGGGGTTGGATTCATGACTTTTTTGCTCCTTTTAGGCCTGAGCCTTTTTCTTGGCACATGGCTCTTTTTGGTGACTCTCCCAGAATGCCTTCCCAGTACACCCAGATATGACATACTTTCAAATTGGAAATTTTGTTTACTCTGTGGAAAGATAAAAACACTATGCTTTTTTCTCACAATTTTCTGGATATTCATGTTTCTCTTTATGCTAAGGCATGTATTTGTAATAATGTCATGATGCAGATCCAAGTGCAAGTAGATAAGGTGGCCCTGAAGGTTGCTCACTTGCAGGAGTTTCTCCAGCACTGGGGCAATTCCCCTTGTACTATGGCTCAGGTGCCTCTAGATTCTCTCTCAGCTGATCGTACATTGCCCAGGGGCCGACGTCGCAGCCAGAGTTCCTCTGCCAGACACTCTAGGACTCTGCGGCAATAGCGTCACTACTCCACTTCCCCTCCTCCTTAGAGAGATGCGGGTTCTAGTTGGCCTCCTATGCTTGCTTCCACTACTACTGCTTTTGCTTGGCCTTCGACCTCTGCTCCTGATAATCAATGCAAGTTCCCTCACCTAGCGCTAGCTATTTCGCCTAGGCGAGAGGAAGGAGAATTGGAAAAAGATGATCCAGAAGACGGCTGGGCCATTCCTGATCAGGCTCCTGGGCCCAATGTCTGGGGAAATCCTGATGATAAAGATCCTCCTCCCTCTTCTTCTACTGCTCTTGTAGCTTGAGGGTTTTTCGTTTATATAGTTTTTTTTATGAATAGTTGTTTGTTTCTGGCCTAAGTGCCATGTGAACTTTCGGGGTGATTCTTTCCCCTGACTCTTTTTTGTGAATATTGTATTTTAATATTTTATATTAAATAGAAAAGGCCTCTATTCATCAAAAAAATATCTAGGTGAGTTTTTTAATTTATTAATGCTCTTTTGTATTGATTTTCAATGTTGGTATTGTTTAATTACTCTAGTTTTTATTCATGACATAAACATTTCTTAATTTATAATTTCGGTATTTTTCAATTACTCTACTTTTTATTCATGTCATAATTTTTTTAAGGTTGATTTCATTGTTGTTGTGATTGGTTTTTATTTGTGAAATGTGATTACAAAATTGTGATTGTTTCCTTCTTTGATAAATTTATGAGATTATGGATTGTGATTATTGATTTGTGCTTTTTTTTTTATTTTGTTATATTATGAGATTACTAAATGTTGATTACTTAGATTTTTTTTTATTACTTTCAGCATGAAGTTTATGACAATAAAGATTTTCTGTGGAATTGATAAATATGCATTTGGCATTTTGCTTCCTATGAATGTTTAGGCAAGTGGGGCATGATCTTATAGAGATTTTGGAGAGTGCAAGGGCATGCATGCAAGCACAATGTGAGAAGGCTAAAGAAGTTGGTATATAAGTAGAGAAAGGGCTGTAAGGAATTTGAATTATAGATAATAATCAAACAATCATAATGTGGAGCAAGAGCACAGCATGTCCTCTTCACAGTGCAATTATTTGGATGGGTTCAAGGACATACCTAATCATGGTACCCACCTTAGAAATTGTAATTTATGGTACTTCTTTCTTCAATTTAACTTATTTTGATTGGTTTTATGTTTACTTTTTACTCATATAATTGTGACACTCATCCATAGTTTGAATATTGCAAAAAGCTTAAATCACCACAACTTGGATGCTCATACCACCTATCAAGATGCCCCTGCTAGCACCATCTCCTTTTTGTCCTTATTTGAGTAAAGGCTATATAGGATCACTATGTTGCCTTCTTGGCATGTCAAGTGAACCACTTCTCAACTTAATTATTATCATTTTTTCTTTCCTTTACTCATTTACAATGAGGGATGCGACATTTTCCTTTTAGAAATTGAAGTGTATTCTCATTGTTCTCTTTGTGCCTATTTCAGATATGAGTTCATGACACATTGAATGTCTTTAAATACTAATACATAGTAACATGTTACATAAATATGTGCAAACTTAGCTCATAATGGATATTAGGAAGGGGAAAAATGTGTTACGCTATTAATCTCAAATATCATATAAATAAATTATGGCAATAGAGATGCAATCTCAAGGTTAAAGACAAATATATGGAAGTAAGTGCAAATGAAGGTATAATAAAGGAGAGTGAATGGTGAATGTATGAGAATTTATATAAATTGGAGTAAATAACCGTAGATTATGTCTCTAGAGCTTGCAATTAATATTATTTTTTTAATCTAAATCTCTCTAAGTTGTCCACTATATTAATAAAGAGAAACATAGAAATCTATAATTAGAAATAATTCTTTTAATCTAAATGTTGTAAACTTTCCACTATATTAATAAAAATTAGACCATAAATCAAATGTAATATAAAAATATATTACTTATCTCTCTATATTTAGATTTAAAACATTTCATCAAATAAAATATATAATAAAATAAAAAAGACATAAATATAAAGTCATTACAATAACACATATCCAAATAAAACCAAAGCACCATAGTATCAAGCCAGTTCTTAAATAATACAACTTTTTAAGTGTAAAAACTATATCGGTAATCTATTAAAATACAATTATGATTTACTCAATACATATAATTAAATAAATATAATACCTCTGCTTGCTTACAAACCACATAGGAGAAAGGACCCAATACTTGAACATGTTTCAATGGTTGTGATAATAGTTATTTATTTAATACCTATACTTGTTTTTTCAGTGTCCAATTTTTTTGATAACATTTCACCAATAATTGTGACCTTAAAGTTGTTATTATTGTAATGACTACCCATAATTAAATAAAATGTACCCTTAGTTGTAAAAAGTAACCAATCATGTGATGCAACATCAATTGTACAAGTATGGGTATCCTTGTTGCACAATTGTTGGTCTCACCTTTTTGGGGGGTTGTTTTGGACACCTTCACAAAGTACATATTGATGTGGCATCATATTTGATGATGTGACCTTGAAACCTTAGTTATAAGCAAGGGACTTGTCAAGTAAGTTGTTTTAAAAAATTGGGAATGATTTAAAAATTTCACATAGGATCTTGAGAAGCACGAAGTTAGGGTGCTCAACTATTGGGTCCTCTCCCCTAGAACTACAACATTTTTTTGAATTAATGTGGTACTTGCAAAGATCTTGATGCAAATAAAAAATGTATGAAGTTCCATGAACTACCTGTTGAAAAAGTTACACATGTCTTCCAAATATATATCTCATTTTGTTATAAGGAGGGATTGGTCAAGACAGAGGGGTTCCAAACTATTCTAGGCAATTTTTTGTAAGTGATTGTCGATATGGATTTGATACAAATGTGTTTGAACTTGGCATTTCCTCCATTGGTGATGTTCTTCTTGACATTGGCATTGTCTCCATTAGCATTAATGAAGATCTACAAGTGGCTCCACCATTTCATATTTTCTAAGAATGTGTAGAGAAAAGTGGTTCTAATCATTGTTCATCTTCTAGATTGGAAAAGTAGGTGTTTTGAAGAAACCCCATAGTACAATCTTCAATTGTTTTGTAAAATCCAAGATGTATTAAGTTTGTGGTTTGTTTGATGACACAAAATGGCTTATCAATGTGTCATGTTTTAATTTCAATAGCAAAGACATAGTTAACTCTTTATAAATTTATGCTTCTTTAATGTATATGTGTCATTTGAGTGTTTTTTTCAATCGTATAAAGAATTAGTGACAAATATTATTTTGGCATTTATGCTTACAACTATATTAATTTATTCCAGTTTAAAATAATTTTGTAAAATTTAGGCTTAGAATGTGCTTTGGAATATTTTTTTCACAAACTTTTCCAAAATGAGATTCACTAGTAAGCAATAGAAAATATAAAAACTCAAATTGTAGATAATATTGTTTGATTTGTCAATTATATAATATACATGGAATAGTAGTATATTCTATATTTTCCAAGTAGCAAACTCAACTATTCACTGAATTTTCTTCTCAAATATACATAGAATGGTGTTATGGAGCCAAAGAGTGAAAACATAGAAATGGAAAATCACATAAACAGATGAGACATTATAGAACCCATGATCCAAGTTATAATCTCCCACCTCTCAAGCTTGACTGTGCACCACAATTGACTTGGTGTTTGTCTAAATCTTGTAGGATAAACAATACACCAAATTCAAGACAAAAAAACAAACAAAAAAAAAAGTGTTTTGAGTAATATCAAATAAGGCACTCTCTAAACTTTAAAAGTAAGTTCAAACAACCAAAGTAAGACTAAGATGAAGCAAGAAATTACCAGGGGTAACTAACAATGTTCAAAGTATGATTGTAAGTGAATATATGTATAACAATCATAGTTTTATCCTTGAAATCACCAAGAAGAAAATAATGAATATGCAACCCTAAGAGATTGTCTCAACATATGAATTAAATGACATTTAATCTATAGTGCCCAATGAACTACCTAAGCACCAAGCCAACAATGTTTGTTAGAACTTGCATTTACTATACACTAAAGTTATAAGATGTGTTAGGACTTTTATTCAATGAAAAAAGATTTGCATGTCGTTTTGGATGGCTTCAAATAATTCAAGCTCCTTTGAAAAAAATTGACAAAAATGAATTATAGAGTGATTATTACCAATATAAGCCAATAAACGAAGAGATAAATGATAATTTTTTAAATATAAAAATATGTTTCTTAATTCTAACAACAAAAATGCAAAGAAATATATTCAAATTCTACATGATATGGTTGGCCCGCCCAAAAAATAAATTGCATTGAGCGAATGCATAAGTACCTTGGGTATCAGCAAGAGCTAAAAAAATAACAAATCAAAATTTAGATTTTTTCCCACTAAAAAGAATAGGTATCTTAATTAAAAAATAGATGCAATTTTTTAAATTAACAATATTGTGAATATTAATTATCTTCAACTTGGTTGATTCTTAAACTCTAGGCAATATGAACAAACTTTTTATTTTAATGTTCTTTTGCAAAAAAAAAAATAGATGCATAAATGATTTTTTAGATTTGTTAAAAATGTTATTGATCTTTTTTTCTCTAAGCCATTAAATAATAATCTAGTTTTTGAAGTATCTTACATATTAGTTTTTATTTTGTACTTTATAAAAAAAATTCAACTTAAATTAAATGTTAAAAACTCATAAATGTTGAAATTATGTTGATTTTTTATTAGTATGAATAATTAAAAAGTACCTTTATTTATTTATTTATTTATTTGATAGGTAAAGGGCCATAGCTGAATAATTTTATTAATATCAATCTATATTATAGACCGACTCACTGGGAGCACCGAGAGGAAAGAGCCGGTCGGAGAAAACCTCCTGGTATCGCTCCAAAAAGTTCAAATATGTATCTTGACTAATTCCATTTTATAATAATGGATTAGTTTACTTTAATATTTTACAATGGTGATAGATTTTACAATATATATAACCAAATGAGTGTCTTAATTTCCACATTCAACCATTGTTGACTTTAGTTAATTCTGGTGATTAATAGTTCTTTGTCTTTTCCTTCCTTTATAGGCATCTGCACTAGGGTTCACCAATGTCCCTATTGCTCTCTAATTCACTTGGCTCTTGAAGATACAAAAAATATAGTACCCCTTCCACACTTGCTACCAAATGTTAGCTTTATTATAGCCAAAATCAGAAAAGCATACCATACTTTTTCCTATAAAATCTATTCTCAAAAGAACATGCAAATGAGAAAGTAATTTATTATATTAAGGAATGATCCTTATATTCGACGATTTAGTTTATATTTTTGAAAGTAAAATACATAAAGAAAATGAGTTTGAGATTGAATATCCATTCCAAGTTACTTAATAGGACATTAACCTCATCAGATAGATTATAGCCCTTTCCTACTGAATGCCAAAATAATACTACTCTTAGAGTTTTCTTAATAAAATCCAATTACCCATTCTTCTTCATTATTTCATGTTTTCTTATCATTAACCACATAATCGCTAAGAAATGTAAATCAATTAGTATTTTATGGATTTTTTGGTTGCTTGTTCCTAATGTCTAAAGAGGAAGTAACTTGTAATTCTTAGTAATATGTGACTATTTCCTAAAGACCATAATGTTAGAATAACTGAGAGGGGGGTGAATCAGTTATCCAGTGTCCCAAAACAAAATGTATAATTCAAAACAACTTCTACAATTTTTGCTCCTCAATAAACAATAATTACTTTCATTATCTATGCTTTTACCGATTACCAGTCAAATACTATAACAGTTACCGATAAAATCTAACATGTAACATGCAAAGTATGATAGCAAACAAATATCACAATCAACACATAACACAAGAGATTTAATGTGGAAACCCTGTAAAAGGAAAAACCACCTGGGACCGGCAACCCAAAATTGTTCACTCTTCTGAAGTGAGGCCGGTTAAGACCCAACCCTGTTAAAGGTTTACAAACACACTGTCAGGTGTGACCTTGTTAGAGGATTTTAGACTAGAAGTTATCATCCAACCAACATTCACTATGGGGTTGATAGGATAACAATGTTCATTCTATGAATGATACATCATAAGACTTTCAGAGTCCACTCGGTTAAGATATTTTGACTATATACAATGGTTAAATATGTAACAGTAAATGACCTACCTTAATACAACTTCAATTGCAGATTACAGATCAATATTCAGTCCTAACAAATCCTTCTGATCAATATTTTACTTTAGATTCAATACTGTATCAACTTACTGTCTGTCGATAATTTCTCTTTGTAGCTCGATAATTGTTCAGTAGCTCAGTTCTTACTTAACCAGTATGATCAGAATGCATGAAAACCTTGTTCACGCTATATTCATATAGTTTCTACTTCTTCCAATGTCTTTCATAATGTAATTCTAGTCTCTTATATAGATGGGTAAATCATTTTCTTCTCCACCATCAGATTTTGCTGCTTAACCACATTCATAGATTTTGCCACTTCAAACTTTCTCAGCTGACGTGTCAGTAACATGTTTCAATTTGCTTCATTAGATCTTCCTTTAATTTTGTTAGCCGTCGATCTTCATAACAAACATTATCTGTTATCACTGAAATCGAGGTACTTTACAACTCATCAATCTTATCAGCTAAACTAATCATTTAGTTCATTCTGTTCCACTCAGTTAACAAAGAAATGCATCGGTGAACACTGCTCGATTAATATTGTGATCAGTATACACTATACTCCATAGGTGTATACTAGAAATGCTTCATTTACCGACAACACTGCTTTGTGTCTTTCAGCTCTATACTTCATCATAGATGAATGCAACATAATAAAGTCAATATCATCAAGTCATAGACTCATCAACAAGTTACTCAGTGTGTTCCTTATCCTCATCTGTCATGTACATCTTTCCCCATGTAGATTTCTCTGTTCTTCATCTCTTTCTTCTTTCTTCAGATGTCTCGATATAGTAACTTACAAGTGTTAAGTCTACAACTGATTTATCATATGGAGAGATTGTTGAACAAGTGATTGAAGATTACAGAGCTGAAGATGGATAGATAATACTATTTTCTAAATTAGTATGATGTTGTCATTGATGTCAACTAGTTTCTTATTAGTTTGACAGTACTTATCTTGTAAGTTATTCATTACCGAGACATCTGAAGAATGGTGGAAGAAGGTCATAGCAGATGAGGTTATGGAATGCTTTGGATAACTTATTGATGAGTCTCTAATCTCATTATGTTGATCCTAGTACGCGGTATTCATCTATTATGAAGAAAGGAATTCAAAGATACAAAGCAATGTTGGTTGGTAAAAGAAGACAATTTAGTGTTTACTGAGATTCTCAGCACGAACACCGACGACAATATACACCGATGCAATGTGTTGTATACCGAGCACAAGTTTAACCGATAAGGTTTACCGACACATTTCTTTGACTTAACCGAGAAGAACAGAAGATCATTTAATGATGTTGTAGGCCAGGAAGATTGATGAGTTGGCACCTTGAAATCAGTGTAAAGATATGAAAAGGAATAAAGTTTGTTACAAGATTGACGACTGACAAAATTCAAGAAAGATCTGACGAAGAAGATTGAAACATGTTAAAGACACATCTACCGAAGAAGGTTAAAGTGGCAAAAGCAATGAACAAGATTGAGCGGCAAAATCTAATGGATGAAAATGAAACGACTTACTTGTTTATTTAAGGAGAAAGAAAATACATTAAAAAATAGAGAGAAGAAGAAGGAGATACTGTAGGAAGCTGAGCGTGAATCTGTATTCATGCAATTTTTGATCAATTAGTTACTGAACCGAGACTGCAAAAACTAAGCTACATAGAGAACAAACCGAGCTACATAGAGCATAGTATTGATTGATTGTAAGTGAAGTTGATTTAAGATCTGAAGTGTTAAATGGTCAGAAAATATTGTTTGAGCATAACATTGATTCATAATCTGCAATTTGTTGTAATAAGGTGAATCAAACTACTGTTACTTTCTAACAATTGTAATCAATGAAAATCTCTTAACCGAGTGGACTTTTAAGTTCTGATTGGTGTTTCATTCTAATCAGTGAAACATGGTTATCCTGTAAATTAGCACAGTGAGTGACAGAAGATTGAAAGATAACTCCTAGTGGAAAATCCTCTAACCAGGTCACACCTAACAGTGTGCATTGTAACCTTTAATAGGGTTTGGTCCTCACAGGCCTCACTTAAGAAGAGTGAAATTTTTGGGTTGCCGGTTCCCAGGTGGTTTTTCCCTTAACAGGGTTTCCACATTAAAATCTTTTGTGTTATGTGTTGAGTGTGTTATCTATTTGTTATCATACTTTACATGTTAACTATTAGATTTAATTGGTAAATCATTTTGAGCTTATCTGATAATTGGTAAATACAGTGGCAGTGAAGAAGATATATGTTTACCGAGTGACAGTATTTGAAGATACAAGTTTTAAGTTACTTATTTTGTTTTTAGGACCTGGATAACTGATTCACCCCCCCTCTCAGTTATTCTAACAATTGGTATCAGAGCGTTGGTTGCTTGAAATAGAGTTTTAAGGACTTGAGCATAAAGATCACAAAATGAATAAGAGGGAAGTGCCCAGACTGAACAAAGACAACTTCTCGGTATGGCAACAAAGAATGAAATTGCATATAGCTAGAATTGGTGGAAATGCACTACATTTTATGACAACTAGCTACAGTGAACCGACTGGTCCTCTGACTGTGGAACAAGTAAAAGATAAGCATGATCACAATGTAGCAATGATGGAACTTGCTACTGCCTGTACCGATGCTAAATTTGAAGAAATCAAAGGATTGAGTACTGCTAAGATAATGTGGGATAGACTAGAGCAAGTATACAGTGGTAACACATTTGTCAAGAGAGCTAGAGTAGAGAGCTTAAGAGGAAAATTTGATGAAATGAGAATGAAAGAAGGAGAAAATATTGTGGAATATTCAAACAGAATCAAAGAAGTTGTTTATGCTGTAAGAGCTTCTGATGGAGTCATTGATGAAGAAACAATTATCAGCAAAATCCTCAGAACTTTGTTACCTATATATGCCATCAGAGTGTCTGCAATTCATGAAAACTGAGATTCTTCCAATTTCACTCTTGATACTTTGATCGGTAAGCTTACTACCTTTGAGTTAAATAATTTTGATAACAACATTGTACCTTCTGGAAGTAATATTGAGTATACTTTCATGTCAAAACTGAAGATTGGGAAATCTAGTAAATATGATAGTGACACTGATGATGACCTTGATAAGCTTGAAGCGTTAATGGCTAGAAGATTACTGAAAGACAGAGGGAAGTATAAAGGTAAATTACCCTTGGCTTGTTTTAACTGCAAGGAAGTAGGTCATATCGCTGCTAGATGTCCTCATAAAAGAAATGATGATGATGAACCTAGAGATAGATCTGAAGGAAGTTATGGAAGGAGAGTTCACAAGAACTATCGACATAAAGATAGAGATGACCGAAAAGATAAAGGTAAGAAGGCTTACTTTGTTGTTGAAGAGACTAACTCTGAATCTGATTCTAGTGTAGAGATTGTATTTGTGGTGATGAAGGATGATTCAGAAGAAGATGAGAAACATGAAGAATCTACCTTGATTTCACAAGTAAGAAAGAATGATACATGGATTATCGACAGTGGCTGCACACATCATATGACAGGTGACGTAGACAAATTTGAAGAATTAGTTGAATATAATGGTGGTTATGTAAAAATGGGAAATGATGCTCCGTGCACTGTGAAAGGTAAAGGTACCCTAGTAATAAATGATAAGATAAGATGTGAGAATGCTTATTGGGTATATGGACTAAATTATAATCTGTTGAGTGTTGCATAGCTGATTAATTCAGGTCACAAATTGGTATTTGAAAACAAAAAGGTGAAAATCTATGAAGCTGATGAAAGACTTGTTGGGACTAGTACTCAGACCAGAGGTAACCTTTTTTATCTTGATATTGATGAATCTTCTTGTTTACTAATGAAAGATGAAGATGTTTGGCTATGGCACAAGAGATTATGTCATGTAAATTTTGATAATATGATCAAGATTAGTAAGAAGAAAAGAGTTAGAGGCTTGCCTAACTTACATAAGCCTAATCATACTCTTTGTCATGAATGTCAAAAGGGAAAGATGACTAAATCTAGTTTTAAAAGAAAAGATTTCTCAACAAAGAAAATTCTTGAGTTGGTACATACCGACTTATGTGGACCGATGAGAACTCAAAGCTACTATGGTGATAGATATTTTATTCTCTTTGTTGATGATTATATTAGATTGATGACAGTGATGTTTTTGAAAGAAAAGTCTGAAGCATTTAAGATGTTTAAATGGTATAAGGCTAAGGTTGAAAAGGAAATCGGTAAGGAGATTAAATGTTTAAGGTCAGATAGAGGTGGTGAATTTATATCTAATGAATTTACTAACTTCTGCAATGAGCATGGAATCCAGAGACAAGTGTCTACACCGAGAACACCACAATAGAATGACATTGCTGAAAGAAGAAACAGATCAATAGTTGATTGTGCGAGGACACTGATGATACAAAAGAACGTTGCACAAAAATTTTGGAGAGAAGCTGTAAGTACTGCTGTCTATGTACTTAACCAAGTACAGTTAAAGAAGGACTCCAACCAAACACCATATGAACTTTGGTTTGGACACAAGCCTAATGTAAGTTATTTTAGAATCTTTGGAAGTAAGTGTTTTATCCTGAAAGATGATAGGAATGGTAAGTTTGATTCCAAAGGAGATGAAGGAATATTCTTAGGATATTCTGCCCAAAGTAAAGCTTACAAATGTCTGAACAAGGTGACTAATAAAATTGTTGAAAGTGTGAATGTTCGTGTTGATGAATATGATGATAAGATCACAGATGAGCAGATGAAGGAACCCAAAGATTACAGACAGTTCACTTACTATGAGTTTCCTGAGTTTCAATCAAGGACACCACAGACTGCTACAATCGGCCAACAGATAAATAATGTACCACAACCGACAGAACTGACTGAACATACCGATGATCAAGGAGGAGCTCCTGAGCAAGCTAATGAACCAGAATAGAATGCACAATAGAATACACAACAGGATGCACAAGATAGAAGATCTAGGATACTGGCAAGATTTGTCAGAAGACATCATCCTGAAGGTCAGATTATTGGAAACAAAGATGTTGGAATGCAAACAAGAAGCAAAACAAGACAAGGTACTTGCTTAGTTTGTGAATTTGAACCTAAGAATGTACAAGTTGCTTTGGATAATGAAGAATGGGTCAAAGCAATGAATGAAGAGATTGAGAAAATAGAAAAGAATAAGACTTGGACCTTAGTACCTTGACCTAAAGATAAAAATGTTATTGGTACTAAATGGATTTTTAGAAATAAGCTGAATGAAAATGGAGAAGTGACAAGAAATAAAGCAAGACTTGTATGTAAAGGATATGCGCAAGAAGAAGGAATTGACTATGGTGAAACATTTGCATGTGTTGCAAGACTTGAGGGCGTCAGAATGTTACTGGCATATGCTGCACATAAGAAATTTAAGGTATACCAAATGGATGTCAAGTTTTCTTTCTTGAATGGAATACTTGAAGAGGAGGTCTACATTGAACAGCCTGAAGGATTTGAAGATCCAGACAATCGAGATATGGTTTGTAGACTGTACAAAGCACTTTATGGACTGAAATAAGCACCGAGAGCATGGTATGAAAGGTTGCACACCTATCTGTTAAGTATTGGCTTTATCAGAACAAGTGATAATAGTAATTTGTATATGAAAGGTAACACTGATGATACTATTATCATAGCTGAAATATTTGTTGATGATATAATTTTTGGAGGTAGAGATATTTTATGTAAGGCATTTGTTGATGAGATGCAAAAGGAATTTGAAATGTCAATGTTCGGAGAGATTAAGTTCTTTCTAGGACTGCAGGTGATTCAACACAGTGATGGAATCTTCATCACTCAATCAAAATACATAAAGGAGGTCTTGAAGACATTTGGTATGGAAAATGCAAAACTTGTAGGAACATCAATGCTTACTGGATGTAAATTAACAAAGGAAGATGATACTACTGAGGTTGATAAGACTCTTTACCGATCCATGATTGGTAAATTGATGTATGTAGTACATTTTAGACTTGATATTGCTCATGCTGTTGGAATTATTGCAAGATTTTCTGCTAACCCCAGGGAATCTCATATGATAGCTATAAAAAGAATCTTGAGATACCTTAAGAAAATAGAAGATTATGGCCTTTGGTATCCAAGAGATGGAAAATTTGAATTGAAGGTATATACTGATGTTGACTGGGCTGGTAATGTGGATGATGATAAAAGTACAATTGGAGGTGCATTTTTCTTTGGAGACTGACTTGTTACATGGACTAGCAAGAAGCAGAGTTGTATTTCTCAGTCAATAGCCGAAGCTGAATATGTTGCTGTTGTGACAAACTGCTCGAATATAGCTTACATCAAGCAAGTGTTGGAAGGTATGAATGAGGTGATCACAGATCCAGTGACTATTTATTGTGACAACACTAGTGCTATTAACATTTCAAAAAATCTTGTAATGCACTCGAAGACAAAGCACATCTCAATTAAGTATCATTACTTAAGGGAGCAAGTACAAGACAAGCAAGTTAAACTGGAGTTTGTAACATCTAAAGAATAGCTTGCCGATATTTTTACAAAGCCTCTACCAAAAGAAATTTTTGAATACTTGAGGAATAAACTTGGGGTCTGTCCCCTGTCTATAGGTCACTAAGGTCATCTGGCATGCTGCATCAACCTATTTTATCAGAAGATCATACATGTTGATGCTAGCATAGATCGCACTTTGATTAAGTTCAAGGTTGTGACTAAGTTTTTTTTTAAAAGATGGAGATATTAATATTTCAGATACAATGGAGATGTTAGTATACTCATACTTTGTTATTATTTTCATTTGGCATTGTTTTCAAAGGGAGAGAATATCAAATATGAATGAATGCTGAAAAAAGGGAGAGAATATGATGAATGTTGAAGAAACTATATAAAGAAGAGTTAAGGATGAACTATGACAATGTTGTAGAATAGATATTGGTATGGGTATGGTACATTCATATTATTTAAGTTGCCATCAATGCCAAAGGGAGATATTGTTAAGTCTACAACTGATTTATCATATGGAGAGATTGTTGAACAAGTGATTAAAGATTACAGAGCTGAAGATGGATAAATAATATTGTTTACTAAATCAGTATGATGTTGTCATTGATGTCAACTAGTTTCTTATTAGTTTGACAGTACTTATCTTGTAAGTTATTCACTATCGAGACATCTGAAGAATGGTGGAAGAAGGTCACAGTAGATGAGGTTATGGAATGCTTTGGATAACTTATTGATGAGTCTCTGATCTCATTATGCTGATCCTAGTATGCGGTATTCATCTATTATGAAGAAAGGAATTCAAAGATACAAAGCAGTGTTGGTCGGTAAAAGAAGACAATTTAGTGTTTACCGAGATTCTCAGCATGAACACCGACAATAGTATACACCGATGTAGTGTGTTGTATACTGAGCACAAGTTTAACCGATAAGGTTTATCGACACATTTCTTTGACTTGACCGAGAAGAATAGAAGATCATTTAATGATGTTGTAGGCCAGGAAGATTGATGAGCTGGCACCTTGAAATTAGTGTAAAGATATGAAAAGGAATAAAGTTTGTTACAAGATTGATGACTAACAAAATTCAAGAAAGATCTGATGAAGAAGATTGAAACGTGTTAAAGACACATCTACCGAAGAAGGTTAAAGTGACAAAAGTAATGAACAGGATTGAGCGGCAAAATCTAATGGATGAAAATGAAACGACTTACTTGTTTATTTAAGGAGAAAGAAAATACATTAAAAAATAGAGAGAAGAAGAAGGAGATACTGTAGGAAGCTAAGCGTGAATCTGTATTCATGCAATTTTTGATCAATTGGTTACTGAACCGAGACTGCAAAAACTGAGCTACACAAAGAACAAACCAAGCTACATAGAGCATAGTATTGATTGATTGTAAGTGAAGTTGATTTAAGATCTGAAGTGTTAAATGGTCAGAAAATATTGTTTGAGCATAGCATTGATTCGTAATCTGCAATTTGTTGTAATAAGGTGAATCAAACTACTATTACTTTCTAACAATTGTAATCAGTGAAAATCTCTTAACCAAGTGGACTTTTAAGTTCTGATTGGTGTTTCATTCTAATCAGTGAAACATGGTTATCCTGTAAATTAGCACAGTGAGTGACAAAAGATTGAAAGATAACTCCTAGTGGAAAATCCTCTAACCAGGTCACACCTAACAGTGTGCATTGTAACCTTTAACAGGGTTTGGTCCTCATAGGCCTCACTTCAGAAGAGTGAAATTTTTGGGTTGCTGGTTCCCAGGTGGTTTTTCCCTTAACAAGGTTTCCACATTAAAATCTTTTGTGTTATGTGTTGAGTGTGTTATCTATTTGTTATCATACTTTACATGTTAACTATTAGATTTAATCGGTAAATCATTTTGAATCGATAAATATAGTGACAGTGAAGAAGATATATGTTTACCGAGTGACAGTATTTGAAGATACAAGTTTTAAGTTACTTATTTTGTTTTTAGGACCTGGATAACTGATTCGCCCCCCCTCTCAGTTATTCTAACAACAAGATAAGTGTTGTTAAACTAGTTGACATCAATGACAACATAATACTGATTTAATCATATTACATATCTAATCAATAACTCCTTAGTGATCTTTAATCACAAGTTCTTCAATCAGATTCCAAATCAGTTGTAGTCCAATAATCTCTCCCTTTGGCATTGATGGCAACTCAAGTAATATGAAATAAACCATACACATACCAAACATATATTCTACAACTTTGTGAACAAAATGTTGTAAGTTGAATAGACTTAATATGTTTAATCACTATGTTACTAAACAACATTAGATAATACAACTTTACCATTCTATAGTTGTGATCTTCTTTTTAGTTCTCCTGTTAGTTGTGATCATCTTTTTAGTTCTCCTGTTCCTGCTTCTAGTCTTTGTATCTGATCTTCAATACTCTATCTCATTCAGATTGTCTCTCCCTTAGATAATTCTCATCGGTGCTTGTCCCTTTTCATATTATTTATCTCTCCCTTTGACAACAATGCCAAAGAAACAAATAAACAATCAATTATGTCCTCCTCTATATCTTAGTATACTGATATTCCAATCGGTTCAAGATCTCAAACTTAATCACAACTTTGAACATGATTCAAAGTGTGAATTATGTTGCATCAACATGAATGATCTTCAAAAAAAAATAGGCTGATGCAACAACCAGATCACCTTAGTGACCGATAGACAGGGGACGGACCCCAAGTCTAGTCCTCAAGTATTCAAATGTGTCCTTCGGTAGAGGCTTTGTAAAAATATCTACAAGTTGTTCTTTAGATGTGACAAATTCTAACTTCACTTGCTTCTCTTATACTTGTTCTCTTAAGTAATGATACTTAATAGATATATGCTTTGTCTTGGAGTGCATCACAAGATTCTTTGAAATATTAATAGCACTAGTGTTGTCAAAATATATAATCACCGGGTCAATGATTACCTCATTCATCCCTTCCAACACTTGCTTGATATATGCAATGTTTGAATAGTTAGTAGTAGTTGTAATACCCCAAAAATGGGCTATAAGTTCATTAATCTCCTACATCTTCAATTCGAACAAAATTGACATCAAAGTCCTAATCTAAGGCACATCTAAACATCATCGAATCATAATTGATTATCTTAAATTCTACATCGGGGAATATTCTTAGTAATATTCCTAATCATTATAATTATCTTTAATTTTATAATTATTTGGCAATAAATCACATTTATCCTAAAATTTGATTAATTGAATATTTTCATATTTAATTAATTAGATTTAATATCTTGCCACTTAATTGTGTAATTAAATTTAATTCTATCTATTATTAATTGTATTATTTGATTTTGACAATAAATCCAAATATCCTATGAATAATTGATTAAATTTTTATTTAATTAATTAAAGCATGTTGTCATTATTTAATAATATAATTTTTAATAAAAGTTTGATAAAATAATTGATTAACCCATAAATCAATTGTTTTATTTTTAAAAGCAGTTAAGTTGGAAATAAATCACTTTATTATTAAATTAATTCATAAATAAAACATGCACAATCATAAAAACAAACAACTATCAATTAAAGCTAAACTCTATTTTGAGTTAAAGTTTAGCTTTTGCATGTTTTTGTGAGTTAATTATCCTTTATTTAAAAATAACTCAAAAATCAACCTGAGTTATTTGAGTGATTTATGGCTTTTTTTTTTCTCATGCACCTCCAAAGCCTTGAATTTCTATAAAAACAATGCTCAGCTCTTCATAATTCATCTCTCAATCATCTCGCAAATTGCAAACTTACTCTACAGGAATCATAGCATATCAGATTTGGAGAATTTGCACAATTGGAGCTTGAAAGAATCAACTTGCGAATTCAAAGCTTTGTGAGATCAATTTCAATTGCATAGTTTTTATATCTTAGCATAGAATGTCATAGTTTTCATATCATTGTTAGAATCTTCATTGTTAGATCATTTAGCATTCATTTCATATTAGTTTTCAATAGCATTCATAACATATCAGTTTATCATTCTTATTGCATAGAAAATATAAAAAATATAGCTTAATTGCATTCAATCTCATATCTAGATCAATTGCAATCAAATCCTTCATTTAGGTGTCGTCTAGGTCACTGATCTCGATTACAATCTGAGAACATCAATCTCGCACCTATTAGAAGACAGTAAATCGCTTGGTTAGATTAGATTTCAATTTTGCACGATTTTGGTTATCACTAACCTCTAATATTTTATTGAAGTGTTGTGTCTACAGATCAAGTACAATTTTCACACACACATTTCTGGCGCCCACCGTGGGGCAACCCACCTTTGCATGCTAGTTTTGATTTTTTTGGGAGCTAAAACCCTAAAGTTTCAAAGATTTAATCTTATCTCCCAAAGGGATTGGATTTTTGGTCTAAATTGTTTTTTTCAAGTTGGAGACATATCAGGGAAGCTTCAAAAAAAAATTCAGAATTTTCTGAATTATTTGGAATTTTTAATAATTTTTTTTTTATTTTTCATAAAAAATTAATATCTGACGCAAATCAGCATATTTTTCTTAAATTTTTACATTTTCAGAAATCTCTTCAAATTCTATAGGGGGTCTATTATTTGTGTTTTAAATTTGGATGCAATTTAATAGCTCAAATAGTCAATTTGCAAAAACTAGTCTATTTTGATAAAATGGGTCTCTAGGGCACAAATGAGGAGATTTTTCTAAAATTTTTTCATTTTTGGAAAGCTCTCTATTTTTTAGTAGGGGTCTCTATTTTTAATTTCTATTTTTGTGGCCAAAATCATATCAAAAAAATTATATCTTGTTGACTAGGTCAAATGCAGCAAAAAAAATAAAGTTTTGTGATGGGTATGCACTTATTTTTTTTACATGGTTCAATGAATGATATGAGTTGTCATTTGGGTTAATTTCTGGTTATTATTACTGATAATAATTGATTTTTAGAGCTAACCCTATGATTTTCATAAGTTGAATATATTTTGCATATCTTGTTTGCTTGTTTGCTTGTTGGAGAGTTCGTCACTTGCTTGCATGGAAAAGCTCAATAAAAATTGCTAAAAATCAAGTAAAATATACTAAGCACATTGCGAGGATCCTATGTATTCTCCTTCATCTAATAATATTTTGATTTGGGATTTAAAATAAATCTCTTATGTGTCAAGCTTGTGTGCATCTTTTCATGCTTTTGATCTATTTCTACACACTTGCATAATTGATACTAGGTTGTGAACCCTTAAGGATTCATTAAGTAGTCTTAGAATACTTGTGATTGATCTTGATTGCTATCTTGGGTTATTGGACTCGCTAATCCACCGGCCCCTCATTTCCACCCCGTGGTTGCAATCTCAGCGCCATAAAGGGGAGGGGTCAACAGGACAGAAGCGTTAAGTGTTCCACTTGGCAACCCTTTTGTGCTTTTAGGAACTCACTTGTTTTCTAAGTTGTGGACTTGTTTTCAGCTTGTGTGAGGTGTTAAGTGTTCCACCTTGTGGACTCATCTCATATTTTCTTTAAGCATTAAGTGTTCCTCTTTCTACTTTTTGGATGCTTTTGGTAGATTTGCTTTCGGGAATATATCTGTGCTCACATAGTAATTAGGCCCTATGAACACTATTCGTGATTCTTGAGAGATTGGATTCCTAGAAAAATATTTCTTGACGATAGAATCCTTGTAGGTAGGGATGATACTTAGTGCGTTTCACATTCAACTTGGTTAGTGAGTCTTCTCTTATTGATCAACACATTCTCTCTCCAGAGAGGTTGATAGATCACGTGGGGTTGATATCATGAGCTTTAGTGAATCAAAATTGGTTAGTGTGTCTTCTCTTATTGATTGATACATTCTCTCCCCGGAGAGATTGATAGATCACGTGGAGTTGATATCATAGACCTTGGTGGAACAAAACTTTGTCTTAGCGTGTCAGATTAATCTGCTTGCTTTGTTTGGGTTAAAAGTGAAGAGGTGTCAAAACCTTGAATCTGGAGCCAAGTCCCCTTGTGGTATAAATCTGTGAGTCACCTTTAGAGAGGGTTAACTGTAGCGGACAATCCCTTCACAGGACAAACTGCGTTGATGGAACCTCAAGCGGTAATAGCCATTTTCGCCATGGTAGTGATAGCCGCTATATAAATGTCCTTGTGGAAGAAATCTCCACGGGTATGGTTCATTGTTGGGTTGTCAGATCTCCCTAGCAGCTCTTGAAGATTAAGTTCTCAGACTGTGTCAAAACCCTGGTGCGCCAGAATTGGAGTTCACCCTTTTGAATCATAAAAGTTGCAGAGTCAAACCATTACTAAAAACCCTAGAGAGGCCAATTTTTCACTTTAAGGTATATGTGTGTTGTTGCAAAACTTTTCAGAACATACACAATTAGTACTCTCAGGGATTAGCACAATTTGGTCACTTGATTGTTCATGCGCAAGGTTTCTTTTGCCCTTGTTCATTATTTTCAGATGTGCTTGGAATCACTTGCTTGTTGTTCTGCGTGCTTGTTTATCTACTTAGCTATTAAAAATGATCAAATCTAGTATAACCTTCAAAATCTAGATAGTACAATTTGCAAACAATCCAGAACTGAAGACCTTAAATTTTGCAAAAATTGACGTAAATTCTTTCTGGAGTCAAAAGTCATTTCAGAAAGTCAAAAGTCGTACGAGTTTTGTCAAGTGTCATTTTAGTATTGCCCATCTGTCGTACGATTGAGAACCTAGTGTCGTACGAGTTTTCAAACCAGCAAATTCAAGAAAGTCAAAATCCTGTTAGCAACTGTCGTATGATATTTACAACTGTCATTTCATTGCTACCCAACTGTCATACGAGTTTAGCAATTGTCATTTCATAGACTACCCAGTGTCGTATGAGTCTGCAGAGTGTCGTTTGGAAAAATTTGAGAGAGTTGTCAAAAATTATCAAATTGCAAGATATCCAATGTTTCCAGCCTAGTTCCAGAATCTGTCAAAAATATCATTGTGTCAAGAACAGAGCAGTAGCTATTGAGCATTCTACCATTTTTTGAGTTTGATCTTTTGAATCCGATCTAGTCTTCTGTTTGATCAATTTGAGTCCTTTTTATCTTGTGTCAAAACCTTGTCATAACTATCAATCTTCAATCAATCTTCAAAAATAGACTAAGTGTTGAGAACTCATGTCCGCTATCTTTTGGGCGATCTATCCCATACATCCAGGGCACAGTTTCCTTCACCCACATCTCATCAGATCTTCAAAACTATCATAATCTTGACAAGGTTGCGTCATCCAATTTTCTCGAATCAAATTATTCTTCAGTTGTCTTCATCCTTTTCTTCTGTTTCATTCAAAGTTAATGGTGGAGACCAGAGCTTCTTCACACAAGAAATCAGAAGAAACATCCCAGCACTTACTTTTGACCAATACCCTAGGTCCAACTCTTGAACAACTCATCAAGTCAGGTATCTACGAAGATGACGATCTCGGTAACTTTTGATTAAAAACTGGTTACATACCTCCTCTATCAACTCACAGAGGTAATCAACAAACTCCTCCTCAATCTGTTCCAGGGAGCCCAAAAACTCCTACCATGTCTCAAGCAAGGACAAACCATGATTCTCTAGGAGGAGGATCCCAGGGACACCATTCTCAACATAATGCCGACCAAGAACCTACCCCCTCTGAAATCCATCGATGTCAGAATGACGATGAATTCAAGAGAATGATGAGGCATTTCTTGAAAGTGGATAGAGAGGCATACTTTTTACAATTAGCCCAGGAAGGGGCTAAGCTTCCTCCCAACTTTAACGTTGATGATATAATCACACATGAGGAAGAAACTCCACTCACAGCTATGACAAAATAGATGCATGCTATACAAGTCGAATTTAACAATCTTAAGAAGGAGAAGGAACCCAAGGAGTTCTCCATGGAGGCCCTATGTCCTTTCCCGTTCAACAAAAACTTGTATATGCCACCATTCCCAAAAAGAGTGGAGATACCAAAGTATGACAAATATGATGGACACTCTGATCCTCAAGATCATGTCAGAGAGTTCTATACGCAATCCATGGAATTCATGCATGAACCGACTTATCTAATGCATCTTTTTCCTAGATCCTTGGGAGAAGCATCCATTCAGTGGTTTTCAAGATTACCTTCTACGATCAAAACTTTTGAGGAATTGATTAAATTGTTTTATCAACAATATTCCTACAATATTCAACATCCGGTCACCATGATCGATATCTGTAACCTCAAGAAATATCCAGGGGAATCATTCCTAACTTTCCTCAAGAGGTGGAGAAAGAAGTTTTCTCTATATGCTAGACCAATTCCCGAAATGGAGAAACTTGAAATATTTATCAATAACCTTGTTCTAGAGCTCAACTATCCATTACAAATGCAAGATCATGTATCTTTTGATAAAATGGTGGATAATGCAATCAAGATTGAGAAAGTACTTGTCAAGAAAGGAGAAATCACACTTCAAAAGGACAAGTCTCAATCTGGATCTAGCTCAAAAGATAAAAACAAGAGCTAGAATAGAAACAAAGGTATTGTCTCTGATGGTGTTGTTGACACTATCCGCACCCCATCAAAGGCACTGGCCTACAATCTCACCCTTGCCACCAAAGCCATTAAAGCTTCAGAGCAAAAATCTGTTGAACCATCTCCAAAGAAGCCATTCAAACGATGGGATAATAAATGAAAGTTTACTCCCCTAGGAGAATATTTGGAATCTGCCCTGAGAACCCTGATAGTTGATAACATGATCTCTTTACCACCAATCCAAAACCCTGATCCGGATCCAAAACCATATTGGTGGAAAGATAATGCATTGTGTGCTTTCCATCGGACTAAAGGCCACAGAACTAATGGATGCTTCCACTTGAAGCATACCATTCAAGACTTGATAGATCAAGGGGACATCATGATCGATAATCCTACCAACAATAATGATCACACAGCATTTACAGAACCGTTTCCACAACATGGCAAGGGAGTTTCCACTTCTCAGCCTAACATGGGGGCAAAAGTCAACTATGCCTACCCTGGAAACAATGCTGTCATCAATATGGTTGAACCATGTCTCTCTGAGAGCTGCAATGTCATCACGATTGTATGAAGAGATAGAAATCATTCCTCAACTAATGCGGTTACCAGATCACAAGCTTAGGCTCATCTAAAAGGACAAACACCAAGTTCATCTAATGTCCCTAAGATACCTTTCAATCTCACATCTACTTCTAAACAGAAGGTTTCCTCGAAATCTTCCAATCCAAAGGATACAAGACCTACATCTTACAACATCCTCCAACAACTCCAGCATACCAATGCCAAAATCTCTATGTTTGAGTTACTCCGAATATCTCCAGCTCACAGAGATATCCTAGACAAAGCTTTGCTCGGCTCTAATGTTCCTGATGATCTAGATCTAGACAGGTTCCAGACTATGGTTGGTCATCTAACATCTCCACAATATATCTCCTTTTTAGAGGAAGATGACAACTCCCTAAGTCACCCACATAATCAGCCCTTGCACATAGAAGTCTTGATCTAGAACCATCGAGTCAAATGTGTGTTGATAGATGGGGGCGCACGCCTCAACATTTGTTCTTACAGCTTAATCACACAGTTGGGATTCTTAGAGATGGCTATTGATCCTCAAAAGAAGATCACCATAAAAGCCTATGACAAACAAGAAAGAGCTTCTAAAGGCACCATTGTCTTACCCATCTGAGTGGGTCCAGTCATCAAAGATACCACATGTCAGGTGCTTGATCTACCATTGGCTTACAATATCCTTCTAGGGAGACCCTGGATCCATGAAATGCAAGCCATCCCTTCTACATACCATCAATGCTTGAAATTTCCCTATGAAGGGGTAGAAGTTACTATCCTAGCAGATCTGAGTACAACTTGCAATACATTGAAGGAAAGTGTCGATAAGCTTGTACCTAATAACAGAGAATCTTCCATCAAGCAACAAAATGTGGCTTCCACATTCAAGATGGAAGACATTGCTAAAGAGATCAATATCAAAGAAAATGGGATGGGAGAATACACTATAGAGCCAGTCTTGTCTCTGACATCTCTCCCTATCTCACCCAAGTCATATGGACAATATTTGAAGCAATCTAAATTAGAACCTGAGGAACCTATGGAAGCATACAAAAGAAATTTTGTGGCGGAGCAAGTATCCAAACAAGAATTTGAAGAGGATGAAGCTGTGCTGGCATGGCTATATAAAGAGGATTCTGAATCTAAAATTGTTCAACCTAGTGAATCTATAGCACCTACAATCCCTTCTAATTCATATGGTCCAAGAAACAAATTGATAGCCAAGATGGGATACTCCAGTCAAGGACCTCTAGGAATCAGAGGAAAGGGTCTTGTGACACCCATTTCACATATTGGTAGAGCCAATAAAGATACTGGTGGCTTAGGCTTTAAGAAGAAACCCTATCATCTCAAAGGTGGTTGTTCTCATGTCATAGAACAAATTGCACCAGGAGAACCCCTTCTCAAGAAAGAAGAAACAAAACCCTCTGATGATGATTCAGATAGCTCTGAGCTTATCCCCTATGAAAAATTGCCTAAAGAGATCAAAGATCTTCTTGATGATACAGATGATCCTATCAAAAGAATTAATGTAGTAGAAACACAAGAACCTACTGTAGTGCAAGAGATGGTTGCACCACAAGAACCAGCCAATCTCGAAGGCAATCAAACTGATCAAGAAGAAGGGGGTAGTTATTCTGACACTGATTCCCATGAATATGAATTCAAGTTAGAGACTGAGGGTAATCCTTCTTGGGGTATTCATCCTGATTTCACACATTTTCTAAGATTTCCTAGAGATCCTGAATCAGAAGCTGAGTCAAATGACTATGAATGGGGTGCCATTCCAGAAGAAGATGAGCTTATAACAGAGAAATATATTGATGTTATTCACCAATATGTATCTCAACCCAACGTAGGTCTAGAGAGAAATAATGAACTTAACATGTCAGATCCACCTATGGCTGAAGAGGACTCCCATGATGATGTTGAGCCTATTCACAAATTGAACATTTTAAGCTGTAATATCACCTTTGAACTTGAGCGTTGGGTTAGGACCAATGATGACATATCCCCATCCGTGAACACCATATCCCAAGCCTTTCCCACTTTAACTATCCAACGCCCTGATCTTATTGACCAAACTTCCACAAACCCAAGCCATGGTGTTTACACCTTTTCCAGTGACTATGCCCTTGCTTGTTACCTCAATGCAGTCGAGCCTATGAGGACTTCCATTAGTGAACCGAGCGTCAGCATGACCGAGTCAGACATCAAATATCTTAGTTAGAAAAATAAGAGTAAAAAGAAAAAGAAAAAGAGTTCTGAGGGTGAAAACCACTTTGTGGCAGTCTCAGAACCGACAAAAGTAAAAAGAAAAGACATATCTGAAGGTGAAAACCTCTCTGAGGCACCTAAGGATGAGATATTTGATGTCCTTCTGAGTCATTTACAGGATAGATCTCGAATTCTGATTAAGCCAACTCAATCCATCAATTTGGGTACAACAGAGGAACCACAATTGGTGCATGTAGCACAATCTCTATCAGAAGAAGAGAAACAAAAATTCACTACATTCTTATCAGAAAAAAAGATCAATTTTGCATGGAAATATTCAGATATGCCAGGATTGGATCCCAATCTCATTATGCACCATCTATCCATTGCTCCTGGAGTAAAACCAATCAAACAAAAATTGAGAAAGATGCATCCTCATGTTGCACTCTCAGTCAAAGCAGAACTAGAAAAACTCCTAAAAGCTGGATTCATCCTTGTCATAGACTATGCTGAGTGGATCTCTAACATTGTACCTATTTCAAAACCAGATGGTTCAATCAGAGTGTGCACGGACTTTAGAGATGTGAACAGAGCATGCCCTAAGGATGATTTTCCACTGCCTAACATTGATATGATAGTGGACATGACTGCGGGCTATGAAATGTATTCCTTAATGGATGGCTTTTCTGGGTACAACCAAATCAAAATTGCTCCAGAAGATCAAGAGAAAATAGCTTTCACATGTGCGTGGGGAACCTTCTGTTGGAATGTTATGCCATTCAGACTCAAAAATGCTGGAGCTACGTATCAAAGAGCAATGACATCTATTTTTCATGATATGATGCATAAAACAATGGAGGATTACGTGGATGATACCTTGGAAAAATCCATGATTAGAACTGAACATCTAACAGACTTGAGCATGATCCTAGATAGAATGGAATAATTTAGTCTCTGACTAAATCCTAAGAAGTGTGCTTTTGGTGTCACTTCTGGAAAGCTCTTAGGATACATAGTTTCAAAGAAAGGCATTGAGGTCGATCCAGCTAAGGTGAAAGCTATCATAGAGATGCAACCTCCCAAGAATATCAGTCAAATGCAGACGTTGCAAGGTAGAGTACAGTCCATCAGAAGATTCATATCACAGTTAGCTGACATATCACAACCTTTCACAAAAACATTACATAAAGGTGTGACCTTTGCATGGAATGAAGACTGTGCAAAGAATTTTGATCATATCAAGAATTATCTCTCGAATCCTCCTATCTTAATGCCTCCTATTCATGGGAAGCCATTAATATTATATGTCTCCGCAACAGATACATCACTGGGGGCATTGCTAGCATAGCATGATGAGAACAAAAAGGAAAGAGCCATCTACTATATAAGCAGAACATTGGTGGCATATGAAAAGAACTATTCTATGATTGAGAAAGCTTGTCTCGCTATGATCTTTGCATCACAAAAACTGAGACATTACATGTTAGCTCATACCACTCATTTGGTAGCTAAGATTGATCCACTGAAGTACCTACTAAGCAAAGCTGCCCTTACAGGTAGACTAGCTAAATGGGTCATGCTCTTGAGCGAATTTGACATTGAATATGTTGAAAGAAAAGCTATCAAAGGACAGGTCATTGCTGATCAATTAGCTGAAGCACCACTGTTTGATGATACACCCATGCAAATGGAATTTCTCGATTCCTCTATCATGCACTTCTCTTCTAGAGAATGGCAGTTATTCTTTGATGGATCCTACACACAAAATGGATCTGGAGCAGGCATATTGTTCATCACTCCTCAAGGATACTCGATACCCAAAGCATTCAGACTAAAATTTCCTTGCATAAACAATATTGCTGAATATGAGGCACTTCTCAATGGTATGAAAATGGCAATACAGTGGAGATTTACAGAGATGCACATCCATGGAGACTCACAATTGGTTATCCATCAAGTCAATGATGTGTACCAAACCAAAGATGAAAAGCTCATTCCTTACAAGAGAATGGTAGATGATTTAAAGAAATACTTCATCTCTATCACATTTGAGCAAATACCCAGAACGGAGAATAAGGCTGCCGATGCAATGGTGACACTATCTACTCTCTTACAACAGCCCGAACATGAGCTACGCTATGAATTCTTGGTGGAAGCCCTATCCTATCCTGCATATGACTCCCCTGAAACCCGCATGATCTGCACCGTTGTAGGTTATGATTCATCCCGCTACAAAAATCTATTCTCCTATCTCCACAACCAAATCATCCCTGAGTCCTTTAACCATTTTGAGAAATGAAACCTTATCCGATCCGCATCCCGATATGTCATCATTGGTAATGATCTGTACAAACGAGGTCTAGATGGTACACTGCTTAGATGTTTAGAATGGGAAGAGTCTCAACGTGCATTAGAGGAAGTCCACGAGGGTATATGTGGGTCACACTCAAATGGTTTAACGTTAGCTCGAAAACTTCTTAGGGCTGGGTACTATTGGCCTGAAATGGAGAAAGAGGCTATTAAATTTGCTAAAAACTGTCAACAGTGTCAAGTACATGGCAACTTGATTCATGCTCCAGGGAGAGATCTGATTCCCTTTACTACACAATGGCCTTTTCAACAATGGGCATTTGATCTCATAGGTGCTATCCATCCGCACTCTTCTAATGGACATACCCATATAATCACAGCCACAGATTATTTTACAAAATGGGTAGAAGTAGTTCCTCTAACACAAGAAACATGGAAATAGATCTCTATGTTCATCCTGAACTACATCATTTGCAGATATGGGATCCCTCATTCCATAGTCACAGACAATGGGGGACAATTCAAAAACAAGGACCTAGATGACTTATGTGCCAAATTCAAGATTACTCAACATTGGTCATCTATCTACTATCCTCAAGGGAATGGACAAGCTGAAGCTTCAAACAAAAATCTCTTGAAAATCTTGCATAGAACAGTGAATAAAATAGGAAGAGACTGGCATCTCATGATCAATCCAGCTCTCTGGGCATACAGAACTAGTATCGGAACACCTACAGGGGCTACACCTTTCACTTTAGTTTATGGGTCTGAAGCGGTACTGCCTATTAAGGTTGAAATCCCATCACTCAGAATCAAAATGCATGGACTTGTCACTGATGAAGACTATAGAGTGTCTAGGTTACAAGAACTTGAATTACTAGATGAGCGCAGGCAAGCAGCGTATGATCATCTCAGAGTGTATCAGAAAAGAATGTCTAGAGGCTACAACAAGAAAGTTTGACACAGAGAATTTCAGGTTGGTGATCTAGTCGTGAGAGAAAATCCTAAAAATCAATCACATCAAGAATGCAAGGGGAAGTTCAAACCCAATTGGCTGGGTCCCTTTTTCATCACTGCTACTTTTGGCTCTGGTGCCTATCAAATCTCAATGACTGAAGGAGAACAACTCCGAGAACCAATCAACGTTCTCCATCTGAAGAAATTTTATGCCTAAGGCATTCAGTGCTTGGTAAATGTCCTGAAAAAATCTTAAAAATCTGAAAAAGTCCTGAAAAAAATGAACATCTTGGTGAAAACCTAGCAATAGGTGCCTTGATGATTCACAAAAAAAAAATAGAAAATATCAACAGTACAAAAAAATTGAAAAAATGAAAAATACAAAAAAAAAAGAAAAGTGCCTTGGTGAAAACCTGGAAACAGGCACCTTGGTAGCAAAAATAGAATCTCTGCCAAGATGGTGAAAACCCAGCAAACGGGCGCCACTTGTTCCAAATGCTCCATCTATTAGTGCAATCTTGGTCTTTCCTAGCTTTCAGTCTTGCTTTAGTTTGTACATATCTCCCGATTTGTTTCTGCATTTCCAGTTTTCAATAAGTCAGTCTGTACACCAATCAGCTCAAGCGTTTGTATCCTATCAATGTTTAACACTTAGGGGCAATCAATGTCATATTCTATGGTCTCCCATGTATCTTAGACGTGTCATATCTAGCTAGAGTCCTTTGAAGCTTCATGTGAGTGAGTGAGTTAGTCTTGTCTCCAGAAAAGATTTTGCATCTACAACAACGCAATCAAACATCAAAACAAACTGAAAACAATCTGTGCTTCATGCTTTTATCTCCTTGTATGCTTACTAATTCGCATTGAGATTTTTTCATATTGTGTCCCTTCGAGCTCTTCGATGATGTCCTTTATAGGATTTAGAGAGTGATGACTAGGGGCATAATCTTTTCTTTGTTTTCTGCTTGTATGTGAAAATCTAACATCTTTGAAAATTCTGGATTGAAATGGTGTTTGACTATAAGAGCCTCTATCTCGAATTGGATGGCCATGCGTACCTCGACCATTGATACCCAGATAATTTAAGGAAGTTTGATCTAACTATTGTCTTTTTGAGTGAATTCTTTCTCCTACTGTGAAACGCAATCTTGCCTAAGGATGTGAACGATAAAGGGTCACTACGGGTAATTCACATTGGATTTAGAATGATCTCTTGACTGTTTGATGTGTTTGCAATGCAAGGCGTACTCAAGTCATCACGACATTTATGTTTTGATGCTTGTACAAATTGCTATATCAAAATGGACATGATATTCAGGTCATCCTGGCGTTTGTGCCTTGGTGCTTATATTTGATCTAACATTCTGAAAACAAATCAATATTCATATGTCCATGGTTGTATAACCAGTGGGTGTTGTATTGATTCTTGCACATACAAATTTATATTCATATGTCTATGGTTTCATGGCTAGTGGGCATTGTATTGATTTATCCGGTTACCTAAAAGTTCAATGATGATAACAAATCGACATGTGATCAGTGACTAGGTCCTAGGTCTTAGGTTGCATTTCATTTTGCATGTCTCATTACATTTTGCATGTTTGCATGATCTCACAATGATTAAACAAACTTCAATGCTTAAATGATTCTCCACTCACATCTTCAAATCTAACAAGAGCTGAATCTCACATGAAGGTTCCTCCAATGAAATAGCAAGTAGAATCCTTTTTCGAGATCAAAATTCAAATCTGAGATCATTCATATTATTAATTGCTTGCATAATCAACCTTCAATCATCACAGAAATCTAGTATTTAACTTAACTGATTATCTTCCATCAAACTATCAAAATTTCAACTTGGTCAACTATGGTCACCTCATGGTTTAACCTAGTCAAATTTGGTCTTTTGGACCTCCAAACGATGCAGAATGCATTCTCGGACGTGTTCACCACACTTCTCAAATCAATTAACATGCTTCTAAACTATAACACTGACTTTTCTTGTCAGATTTCAATTTTAATCCCAAAGGGGGCATGGTATTGCACATCATTCAAAGTCTGTCGATAAAATCTATCAATATCTTTCATCAGTGATCAAGACAACAATCATGTCTAGTCACTGATTCATCAAAAGTCCTCATCGCTCGGGGCAAATCTATCATCACTTGGGGCATATCAGATTTATCGATCGATATCAATATAGTATTCTCCTAATCTTGTAAACTGTATCAGTTTTTGCAACCATCAAATCATAGTGTTCTTTCCTTGGTTCTTCGGCAATTGAAGGATTCAGATGTGATACCTACTAGTTCTGCTAAGACAATCGAGTCTAGAACGGGTCACTCACTTCTTTGCAATCCTAAGGTTTGGAATCAGGCGTTTTGACACTTTTTCTCAATCATAGGTTCACTTGCTGCTACAGTAAACATTATCTCTGGTCATTCAGGACCTCCTATCTCAATATCTCTCAATCGGTTTCTATCTTGAGATCGGTTTATCTTTTGAATCAGTTTCATATCTTTATCAAACGCAGACTATCTTTGAACCACTGCACTTCACACAGTAATTCAAAGAGGGGTAAAATGTGATACCCCAAAAATGGGCTATAAGTTCATTAATCTCCTACATCTTCAATTCGAACAAAATCGACATCAAAGTCCTAATCTAAGGCACATCTAAACATCATTGAATCATAATTGATTATCTTAAATTCTACATCAGGGAATATTCTTAGTAATATTCCTAATCATCATAATTATCTTTAATTTTATAATTATTTGGCAATAAATCACATTTATCCTAAAGTTTGATTAATTGAATATTTTCATATTTAATTAATTAGATTTAATATCTTGCCACTTAATTGTGTAATTAAATTTAATTCTATCTATTATTAATTGTATTATTTGATTTTGACAATAAATCCAAATATCCTATGAATAATTGATTAAATTTTTATTTAATTAATTAAAGCATGTTGTCATTATTTAATAATATAATTTTTAATAAAAGTTTGATAAAATAATTGATTAACCCATAAATCAATTGTTTTATTTTTAAAAGCAGTTAAGTTGGAAATAAATCACTTTATTATTAAATTAATTCATAAATAAAACATGCACAATCATAAAAACAAACAACTATCAATTATCAATTAAAGCTAAACTCTATTTTGAGTTAAAGCTTAGCTTTTACATGTTTTTGTGAGTTAATTATCCTTTATTTAAAAATAACTCAAAAATCAACCTGAGTTATTTGAGTGATTTATGGCTTTTTTTCTCATGCACCTCCAAAGCTTTGGATTTCTATAAAAACAATGCTCAGCTCTTCATAATTCATCTCTCAATCATCTCGCAAATTGCAAACTTACTCTACAGGAATCATAGCATATCAGATTTGGAGAATTTGCACAATTGGAGCTTGAAAGAATCAACTTGCGAATTCAAAGCTTTGTGAGATCAATTTCAATTGCATAGTTTTTATATCTTAGCATAGAATGTCATAGTTTTCATATCATTGTTAGAATCTTCATTGTTAGATCATTTAGCATTCATTTCATATTAGTTTTCAATAGCATTCATAGCATATCAGTTTATCATTCTTATTGCATAGAAAATATAAAAAATATAGCTTAATTGCATTCAATCTCATATCTAGATCAATTGCATTCAAATCCTTCATTTAGGTGTCGTCTAGGTCACTGATCTCGATTACAATCTGAGAACATCAATCTCGCACCTATTAGAAGACAGTAAATCGCTTGGTTAGATTAGATTTCAATTTTGCACGATTTTGATTATCACTAACCTCTAATGTTTTACTGAAGTGTTGTGTCTACAGATCAGGTACAATTTTCACACACAAGATTGTGTCTTGGAGTGCATCACAAGATTCTTTGAAATATTAATAGCACTAGTGTTGTCAAAATATATAATCACCGGGTCAGTGATTACCTCATTCATCCCTTCCAACACTTGCTTGATATATGCAATGTTTGAATAGTTAGTAGTAGTAGCAACATACTCTGCTTCAGCTATAGACTGAGAAATACAAGCCTACTTTTTACTTGTCCAGGTTACAAGTCTTTCACCAAAGAAAAATGCTCCTCTGGTGGTGTTTTTTCTATCATCCACATTTCCAGCCCAATCAACATCAGTGTAAACTTTCAGTTCAAACTTCCCTTCCTTAGGATACCATAATCCATAATTCTCTATTTTCTTCAGGTATCTTAAGATCCTTTTTGTACCTATCATGTGTGATTCTCTAGGATTAGCAGAAAATCTTGCAACAATTCCCACAACATGTGCTATATCTGGTCTACTGTGAACTACATACATTAACTTACCAATCATGGATTGGTAAAGTGTTTGGTTTACCTTTGTAGTTTCATCCTCCTTTGTCAATTTGCATCCAGTAGCCATCGGTGTTCTCACAAGTTTAGCATCTTCCATGCCAAATGTCTTTAGTACTTCCTTTATGTATTTAGATTGTGTGATGAATATTCCATCACTCTGCTGAATCACTTGTAGTCCAAGAAATAACTTAATCTCTCTGAACATAAACATTTCAAATTCCTTTTGCATTTCATCAGCAAATGTCTTGCATACAAGCTCTGAGCCTCCAAAAATAATATCATCAACAAATATTTCAGCAATGATAATAGTATCATCAGTATCACCTTTCATATATAGATTGTTATTTTCACTTGTTCTAACAAATCCAATACTTAACAAGTAAGTATGTAGTCTTTCATACCATGCTCTAGGTGCTTGCTTCAAGCCATATAAAGCTTTATATAATCTACATGCCATGTCTCTATTGTCAGGATCAACAAATCCTTCAGGTTGTTCGATGTAGACCTCTTCTTCAAGTATACCATTCAGAAATGTTGACTTCACATCCATTTGATAGACTTTGAATTTCTTGTGTGCAACATATGCAAGTAGCATTCTAACTCCTTCCAATCTAGCAACAGGTGAAAATGTTTCACCATAGTCAATGCCTTCTTCCTGTGCATATCCCTTGCATACCAATCTAGCTTTATTTCTTGTGACTTCACCATTTTCATTCAGTTTATTCCTGAATATCCATTTAGTACCGATAACATTCTTATCTTTAGGTCGGGGTACTAAGGACTAGGTTTTGTTCTTCTCTATTTTCTCTATTTCCTCCATTGCATTAACCCATTCTTCATTCTCTAATGCAACTTTCACATTTTTAGGTTCAAATTCACAAACTAGACATATACCTTGTCTTGTTTTGCTTCTAGTTTGCATTCCAGCATGTCTGTCTCCAATGATTTGTGTCTCAGGATGATGTCTTCTGACAAAACTAGCCAAAACTTGATTTCTCCTTTCTTTCTCATCCTACTCAGGGTCATTTCCTTGCTTGATAGCTCCATCTTGTCCATCGGTTTGTGTTGTCTGTTGTCCTGTATTATTTCCCTAATGACTAGTTGTCACAACTTGCGGTGTCGATAGATACTCTAGATGTTCAATGTAGGTGAATCTATCGTAGTCTTCTGGTTCCTTTGTACTTTCCTCTATGTACTTGTCATCAAACTCATCAACATGAACATTAGTACTTTCAACTATCTTATTTGTAATCTTATTCAAACATTTATATGCTTTACTTGTAGAGGAATATCCTAGAAATATCCCTTCATCTCCTTTAGAATCAAATTTTCCATTTTTTTCATCTTTCAAAATAAAGCATTTACTTTCAAAAATCCTAAAATAACTTACAGTAGGTTTGTGTCCAAACCATAGCTCATAAGGTGTTCGGTTGGTGTCCTTCTTTAGTTGTACTTGGTTAAGAACATACACAACTTCCCTCCAATATGTCTGAGCAACATTCTTCTGTATCATCAATGTTCTAGCACAGTCAATTATAAACATGTTCCTTCTTTTAGCAATGCCATTTTGCCGAGGTGTCCTCAGTGCAAAGACCTGTATTTTAATTCCATGCTCATTACATAAATTAGTGAATTCGTCAGAGATAAATTCACCTCCTCTATCAGATCTTAAGCATTTTATTTCTTTTCCAGTCTCTTTCTCTACCTTAGCTTTATACCATTTAAAAATTTTAAAGGCTTCAGATTTCTCTTTTAGGAACATAATAGTCATCGGTTTAGTATAGTCATCAACAAAAAGAATAAAATATCTATCACCAGAACAACTCTGAGTTCTCATAAGACCACATAGGTTGGTATGAACCAACTCAAGTATCTTCTTTGTTGAGTAGTCTTTACTTTTAAAACTAGACTTAGTCATCTTACCTTTCTAACATTCATGGCACATGGCATGATCAGGTTTTGTCAAGTTAGGCAATCCTCTAACTCTTTTCTTTTTACTAATCTTGATCATGTTGTCAAAGTTCACATGGCATAACCTTTTGTGCCACAACCAAGCATCTTCATCCTTTATTAACAAACAAGAAGACTGATCCATATCAAGATAGAATAAGTTACCTTTGGATTGTGTACCAGTTCCGACAAGTCTTCCTCCATCATCATAAATTCTTACCTTTTTGCTCTCAAAAGCTAGTCAGTGGCCTAAATTGTTTAGCTGAGCCACACTTAACATATTATAGTTCAATCCATCTACCCAGTATGTATTTTCACATTGTATTATGTCATTGATCATCAGTGAACCTTTACCTCTTACCATATAAGGTGCATCATTTCCCATTCTCACAGATCCTCCATTCTATTCAACAAGATGATCAAACTTCTCTACATCATCGGTCATAGGATGTGTACAACCACTGTCTATGATCCATGTATCATTTTTGCTTACTTTAGAGATCAGTGCTATTTCTTCATGTTTCTCTTCTTCCTCTGAGTCATCTTTCATAGCAACAAATACAACTTCTATGTCATCATGAGAATCAAATTCAGTTTCAATATCTTTGGCTATGTAACATACCTTTTTGCCTTTATCATCTCAATTTTCTCTGTTGTTGTGTTAGTAGCCTCTGTTAACTCTTCTTCCATAGCTTCCTTTAGATTGTTCTTTGGATCTTTCATCATCTTTCTTCTGAGGACATCTAGCAGTGATGTGACTGACTTCTTTATAGTTAAAATATGCCAAAGGTAGCTTACCTCTATACCTTCCTTTTCCTTTGGGCAATCTTCTGGCCATAAGAGCTTCAAGCTCATCAAGTTCATCATCGGTATTGCTATCACTATCATAATTCTTATTATTCCTGCTAGACTTTCTAATTTTCAAAGAAGACATGAAAGCAGATTGAACAGAAGGAACAACACTATTATAAAAGTTGTTTAATTCAAAGGTTGTAAGTTTATCAATCAGAGTGTCAAGAGTAAGGTTGGATGTAGCTCTTGTTTCATGAATTGCAGAGATCCTGATTGCATAAAATGGTAGCAAATTTTTGAGAATCTTGCTTATCACTTCTTTCATTCTCATATCATCAAATCTGCCTCTTAGACTTTCAGCTCGGGCTCTTTTGACATTCAGATCTCCACTGTATATCAAATTTAACTTGTCCCACATCTTCTTAGCAGTATCACAACCCTTGATTTCTTCAAATTTGGCATCAGTACAGGCATTGACAAGTTCCATCATAGTGATATTGTGTTCATGCTTGTCCTTCAGTTGATCAAGAGTTAAGATACCAGTGGGCGGTTGTATGTAGCCAGTCTCCATCAGATCTAGTGCAGAGTTCCCAATTCTAGATATGTGCAGCTTCATCCAACTTTGCCATACTGTGAAGTTCTTTTTGTTCAGCTTCAGTACTTCCCTCTTATACATCTTGAGACCTTTGTGCTTAAGTCCTTAAAACTTTTTTCTAAGAAACCAACGCTCTGATACCAATTGTTAGAATAATTGAGAGGGGGGTGAATCAGTTATCCAATGTCCCAAAACAAAATGTATAATTCAAAACAACTTCTACAATTTCTGCTCCTCGGTAAACAATAATTACTTTCACTGTCTGTGCTTTTACCGATTACCAGTCAAATACTATAATAGTTATCGATCAAATCTAATATGTAACATGCAAAGTATGATAGCAAACAAATATCACAATCAACACATAACACAAGAGATTTAACGTGGAAACCCTGTAAAGGGAAAAACCACCTGGGACCGACAACCCAAAATTGTTCACTCTTTTGAAGTGAGGTTAGTTAAGACCCAACCCTGTTAAAGGTTTACAAACACACTGTTAGGTGTGACCTTGTTAGAGGATTTTAGACTAGAAGTTATCATCCAACCAGCATTCACTATGGGGTTGACAGGATAACAATGTTCATTCTATGAATGATACATCATAAGACTTTTAGAGTCCACTCGGTTAAGATATTTTGACTGTATACAATGGTTAATTATGTAACAGTAAATGACCTGCCTTAATACAACTTCAATTGTAGATTACAGATCAATATTCAGTCCTAACAAATCTTTCTGATCAATATTTTACTTCAGATTCAATACTGTATCAACTTATTGTCCGTCAGTAATTGCTCTTTGTAGCTCGATAATTATTCTGTAGCTCAGTTCTTACTTAACTAGTATGATCAGAATGCATGAAAACCTTGTTCATGCTATATTCCTACAATTTCTACTTCTTCTGACATCTTTCATAATGAAATTCTAGTCTCTTATATAGATGGGTAAATCATTTTCTTCTCCACCATCAGATTTTGCTGCTTAACCACATTCATAGATTTTGCCACTTCAAACTTTCTCGACTAATGTGTCAGTAACACGTTTCAATCTACTCTGTTAGATCTTCCTTTAATTTTGTTATCCGTCAATCTTCATAACAAACATTATCTGTTATCACTGAAATCGAGGTACTTTACAGCTCATTAATCTTATCGGCTAAACTAATCATTTAGTTCATTATGTTCCGCTCGGTTAACAAAGAAATGCATCGATGAACACTGCTTGATTAATACTGCGATTGATATACACTATACTCCATCGGTGTATACTAGAAATGCTTCATTTACTGACAACATTGCTTTGTGTCTTTCAGCTCTATACTTCATCATAGATGAATGCAACATAATAAAGTCAATATCATCAAGTCATAGACTCATCAACAAGTTACTCAATGTGTTCCTTATCCTCATCTGTCATGTACATCTTTCCCCATGTAGATTTCTTTGTTCTTCATCTCTTTCTTCTTTCTTTAGATGTCTCGGTATAGTAACTTACAAGATAAGTCCTGTCAAACTAGTTGACATCAATGACAACATAACATTGATTTAATCATATTACATATCTAATCAACAACTCCTCAGTGATCTTTAATCATGGGTTCTTCAATCAGATTCCAAATTAGTTGTAGTCCAACACATATATGCTCCTTGTCAATAATCATAGATCCAAATTAACTAATCTAATAGAAATATCAAGATAAATATTTTATCTTTATTATTGAAGTATAGCCATGACAGCTTACAAAGCCCCAAGAACTCATATACATTTGACAATTTGTTGATCCCAATATAATGGCGTTCTAAGCAAATTGTGGAGGATTATAAAGAAAATCCCTTATTGTGATATACCTCTTATATTCATGAACATGAGTTTATATAATTTACTATGGAAAGGAGTGATTTAAACAAACAACATAGTGTATTTTATTGAGACTGAGTGTAGTCTAAAGCAAATCCCATTTTATTATGCTTAGATTCTATATCTATTGAGATAATGCATTGAACATAATGAATCACCACATAAAGGAGTAGGAGTATCTATTTATTACATGAAAAAATGATCATTATTATATAAATTCTTATGTCCTAGTCTAGTAGCTTTGCTAAAAGATCTCCCAATTTTAAACTGACTAACCTAGAACTGTAAATATTAAGTTGAATGTCTAATCACATTTTATAACAGTTAATAACATTCTTATTAATGATTCATCCACATTGCAAGAAAGATGAACAAAATTGCCCCAATCAGATAAGAATCTAAACCATTAACTTCAAATGAAAGAGATCCCAAAATATTATAAACTACTTATATTTATTATACTGTAAAAAAGATTTACAACTATCATAAACTGTTAACCTTCATAAGTTTATTGATTGTAAAATTTTTTTTTAACCTTATTATCCAACTAGTTGTATAAATGGTAACAAACAGAATATCATCAAAATGACCCTTGGATAGACTGTTAAACCTATTTCTATAGCTATAAGTATTGAAATCTAATACTAGATTACTATTTACATTGAGTATATATCATAGTGTAAAACAAAATGTTGATCCTAGAGCCCTAGGGAAAAAAAAACTATCATTTACGCTTGACAATGATAATGTCATCATGAGAATCATCACCTTCTTCAACATAATCCTTTCTTACCATCACTGTTTTTCCCTTATAGTCTTTCTTTGTAGCATTTCCCCTCTAGTTATTTTTTATGATCATGGGAGGAATTATCTGAATGCGGTCGAGATCCATCTTAGCAAAAGAAGTAGGCACATCTTAACCTTAAGCCCAAAGGTAATTATATAACCATATTGAATCAGTGGTAGGGACGATACGAAGCCATTTGAGGAGATAGTGAATGTTTCTTTCAGTTTCATCCCAATTAGCTTCAAAAAGTTATTTGTCTTTAAAAACTAAAATAGGCCTCCTAATAACATTACCAAATTCTTCCAAAATACCCACAACATCCATCATGTAGTCTTCAGGATAAGGGATTTCAAGTCTCTTGTTAATTTTATAAACCTCATGCTCCAGAACCCCCCAAGATCTCCTTCACAAAAACTACATTACAAAGTGAGATAATATCATGTTTAGGGACTCTTGACCACATCAAAAAAGAGATGAATACACCTACAATGTCTCCATTCATCCTGATGGTGAATTCATATTTAGAATTCTTCTCTCCTAACACCAATTCTACTGCATGCCTAGGCATGTCATCCAAATGTTTAAGGATTACGTTCCACCTCTTTTGTTTAATACAACCTCTAAAGGACATCTATTTGTTCCCATATATATGAAACACATGGACATTGGTTTTGTATGACACTCAATCAACCTCAATACACAATACTAGGATAGATAAAGCTAAAATCCAAATAACACTCTCTCATTTGTCATTTTCCTGCTACCAAATACCATAGCTTTTAAAGCCAGAGAAAAAGATCTAGAGACCTATGGAAGGTACTTGAAGCAGTTAAAGGATTATGATGGATAATCTAAGAGGAGAAAGATAAGCATAAGCTTAGGGTGAAATTAAAATGATGAAGTTTCAAACAAGTAAGTAACTATACAATAATGGTTGACACACTTAGAATTATAATATGGATAAAAGGATGAGGTGGGGATTATAATGGGGTGAATAATACAGGGATAAATCATGATAGTAAGTGTCAAAACAAAACATGAGGGTGAAGAGTAGGATAATTCAAACAAAATCTTGACCAACTAAAGTGGGTGGTAATTACAATTTAGTGAAATATCTTCCCGTAATTTGTAAAGAAGGCTTGTATTGAATAGTAGTATAAGGGTTGATCAATACCTTATGTTATAAATACATAAAGAAGAAAATCCTTATTTTATGTGTATTTTATTTAAATATAAAGTATATTAACATAGTTCAATTAAAGTGCATTACACTTCAGATATGCTACTTATTCCATAAATAATTAGAATATTAGTTATGTGTGACATAAATTAAAGCTAAAAAATAGGGTAATGGGTGCGTCCAAAATAAGCTCACAAATGAGATCAGCGAAATGAGTTTTAGTATATGGTTAAATTTAAGTAAAGGTAAACAATATATTCTTGGTATATCGGTGTTGTAAGTGTGTCCACAGGGGTAACAAGGTTATATTATAATTTAATAGTATATAGGGATCTAAGTAAGACTAGAGATTTATATAGTGGGGGCTGCTCTAAATTTAACAAACTCTATTAATAATATATTTTATTCACATAAATCTCACTTATATATAGTATTCCTATATGATATTCTATAAGTATTTATAATAATATTAAAATTTATTTGAAATCATTTTGACTTCAAAGATTAAAGGTTATAGGTCTCCTATATTTTATACAAATAAGCCATCATCTCCCATATTTTCCAATTCCTTTGCAACCTTATTACCTTCTCAATATATATGATTACATTTAATATGATTGAAATGGTTAAGCAACCCAATGGCTCTTTCTAATCTGGTATTTAATTTTCAATCAGGGGTACTACCTATTTTGAGTGCATTAATAATTATCTGTGAATCACCTTCTATTTCCAATTTTTGAGTTCCTAAATTCTTACATAATAGGAGCCCCTCCACTAAGGCCTCTATTTCTACTATGTTGTTGTTACAAGTAGTGGTTTTCATTGCACCAAAAGATCGACTTGTTAATGCCCGATACAACTAGACTTATAGAAGATACATGAGGCGGTTAAGCCATGTCACGAACCCCGCGAGGGATGATGGCTCACTGCCAACAATCCCCCTCCCAGCATCACTCATCATGGCCTGCATGGATTCAAACATGTGACCAAGCTTTGATACCACTTGTTACAAGTAGTGGTTGCCATTGCACCAAAAGATTGACTTGTTAATGCCCGATACAACCACTAGACTTATAGAAGACACATGAGGCAGTTAAGCCATGTCACGAACCCTTCGAGGGATGTTGACTCACTTCCAACAATTATTTGTGGTTTCTCTAATAGGTTTAGAAATTTTATGACATATGTTTCCATCCTACTGATGAACTACACATCCTATACCCACTTTTCCTGGGTTACCCTGTGATACCCCATCAAAGTTTAGTTTAAACCAACCAAATTATGAGGCATTCCATTCCCTTGTAGAACTTCTCCTTTCTCTGAGTTTTCTCCTTCTATAGGATCTTCTCCCTTTGTGAGATCTACAAATGGTGGAGATCCTTCTCCATAGGTAGGTTTAGGCTCTTCTTTTTTTTTGGGGGGTTCATCCTCCCCTCCAACGGCTTGGGAAGATATAGGTGTTGATGAGCCTATAAGAAGTGTAACAGTAGGGGCTGGAGATGGATTCTACGTCAGATTTGATGGCGCTTGTGCAGAACTTCCTTTTCTCTACTCATTTTGGTTACACTCGACCTTATTTCAAGTTCTCATTATCAATGACATGTGAACACAAAAACCCTCTATTTCTGGGACATCCCAATTGGTGGGTTTTATTGGGGTTCCTTTGATCTTTTTAAAGTAGTGTGGGTCAAGTATCTTGGACCCATCATCTACTAGGCCATCAACATTTAAGTTCACTTCATAAAGTTTGATTTGATCTATGGTCAGCCTCAACCAAGACCTTTCTTTCATTTCAAGATCGTCTTTGCAATTTGCCCAAAAATCCTCTAATGTTAGCACATGGTGAAAAGATAACCCTAGCTACGGATTGTCCCTAACAAATCCACTGGGATCATATCAAGTCCGCATAACTTGTATTGTTGGAAATGATATTGGGTTGTCGCAACCATGACTACATTTGTATCATTTGAACTCGATGCGCATGAATATGCCCCTACTATTATAGGAAAATGAATCTTGCCTTTGTGTCTTTCACCACACCTCTTATTCACTTTGAGTATTTTTTGACACAACTCAATCAAAACCATCCTATCATCAAGATACTTGGGTAGTTTGTTGGGGAAATCATGAAATGCACCAATCCAAAAGTATGTTAAAGTTAGAAATTGAATGAAATAGCTATCATACTTAGAAATCACCTCAATTTCTTATGGAGATAATCTCTTCTTAGGGCACCCTTGTAGTTCGTGGGTCAATTTCATGATAAATGCATTATTTATGCTCCTGAATTTTGCATAGATCCTATTGTAATACCCCAAAAATGGGCTATAGGTTCATTAATCTCCTATATCGGCACATCGAATGAAATTGACATCAAAATCCTAACCTAAGGCACATCGACACATTATCGAATCTTAATTGATTATCTCAAATTCTGCACCGGGGAATATTCCTAGTAATATTCATATTTATCTTAATTATCTTTGATTTAATAATTATTTGGTGATAAATCCTTTTTATCCTAAAGTTTTATTAATTGAATATTCTGAATATTTAATTAATTAGATTTGATTCTGCCACTTAATTATTTAATTGAATTTAATTAAATTATTCCTAAATTGTATTATTTAATTTGGATAATAAATCTAAAATCTCATGACTAATTGATTAAATTCTTATTTAATTAATTAATGTCAATTGTCAATTTTTAATAATATAGTTTTTTAATAAAGTTTGATTTAATAATTGATTAACCCATAAATCAATTGTTTTAATTTCAAAAATCAGTTAAGTTGAGGATAAATCACTTTATTTATTAAATTAATTCATAATTAATTATGCACATCCAAAAAAATAGTTAAACTTTAAATCAAAAAATCAATTCAAGTTGTTTTAAAAATAAACTCAACTCTCTTTTGAGTTAAAAACTGATCTCAACTTCTGATTTAAATCAAAAAGTTGTTTTTGCATGATTTTTTGTGAGTTAACTATCTTTAATTCCTTGTTGACTCAAAAATCAACTAGAGTGATTTATGGCTTTTTTTCATGCACCCAAGGTTAATGGTGGAAACTAGAGCTTCCTCTCACAAGAAATTTGGAGAAATATCCCATACTGTACCTTTGAATACTCTCCAGGCTCCAACTCTTGAGCAACTCTACAATTTTGGTCTTTACGAAGATGACGGTCTTGGTAATTTTTGATTGAAATCTAGTTACATTCCTCCTTCATCAACTCATGGAGGTAATCAATAAACTCCTCCTCTATCTATCCCAGGAAGAACTCCTACCATGTCTCAAGTAGGGACAAACTTTGTCTCTCAAAGAGCTCAATCTCAACATGGTGCAAATCAGGAACCCACACCTGAAGAAATTGCTCGGTATCAAAATGATGATGACTTCAAAAGAATGATGAAGCATTTCTTGAAAGAAGATAGAGAAGCATACTTTTTACAGTTAGCTCATCAAGGAGCTAAACTTCCTCCCAACTTTAATGTTGAAGATATCATTATGCAGGAGGAAGAAACTCCACTCATAGCTATGATGAAACAAATACACACCATGCAAGTCAAACTTAATAAACTTGAGAAAGAAAAGGAACCCAAGGAGTTCTCCATGGAGGCTCTCTGTCCTTTTCCATTTGACAAAGACTTGCACATGCCACCATTCCCGAAAAGAGTGGAGATGCCTAAATATGATAAGTATGATGGACACTCGGATCCTCAAGATCATGTCAGAGAATTTTGTACACAATCTATGGAGTTCATGCACGAACCAACTTATCTGATGCCTCTTTTTCCTCGATCTCTGGGAGGAGCAGCCATTCATTGGTTCTCTAGATTGCCTTCTGCTATCAAAACTTTTGAGGAGTTGATCAAATTGTTCTATTAGTAATACTCCTACAACATTCAACATCCAGTCACCATGATTGATATCTGCAATCTCAAACAATATTTAGGAGAACCATTCCTAACATTTCTCAAGAGATGGGAGAAGAAATTCTCTTTATATGCTAGGCCTATTCCAGAAACTGAGAAATTGGAAATCTTCATCAATAATCTTGTCTCAGAGATCAACTACCCTTTACAAATGCAAGATCATACATCTTTTGATAAGATGGTAGACAATACGATCAAAATTGAAAAGGTACTTGTGAAAAAAGGAGACATCACACTTCAAAAGGACAAGTACGAATCAGGATCCAGTTCTAAAGACAAGAACAAAAATTGGAACAAGAATAAAGGTATTTTCACAGATGGTGTTGTTGATACTATCCATGCAACATCAAAGGCACCAACTTTCAATCTAACTATTGGCACCCAAGCCATCAAAGCCTCAGAGAAAAAGGTGTCCAAACCATCTCAAAAGAAGCCAAAATACAAATCTTGCTCCACTGATAATAAAAAAAAGTTCACTCCTCTTGGAGAATCTTTGGAATTATCTATGAGAACTCTCTTGGCTAATAAAATCATCTCTTTGCCTGAGATCTGACAATCTGATCTTGACCCTAAACCAAAATGGTGGAGAGAGAATGAACTATGTGATTTCCATCAGGGTAAAGGTCACAAAACTAATAACTGCTTACGCTTGAAACATACTATTCAAGATCTAATTAATAAGGGAGACATCATGATTGATAATCATAAGAGCAATAATGATCATACAACATTCATAGAACCATTTCTGAAACATGGTCAAGAAGTTTCATCTTCTCAGCCTAATATGGGGGCAAAAGTCAATTATGCTTACCCTAGAAATAATGTTGTTATCAATATGGTTGAACCTTGTCTCTTTGAGCATTTCAATGTCATCATAATTGTGTGAAGAGATAGAGATCATACTTCAGCTAACATAGTGACTCAATCACAGGCTCAGGCACATCTGAACGGACAAATCCCAAATTCATCAAATGTCCCTAAGATGCCCTTCAATCTTTCTTCCGCTTCCAAATAGAAGGCTGCTTCTAAATCTTCCAATCCTAAAGATACGAGGCCAACATCTTATAGCATTGTTCAACAACTCCAACACACTAATGCAAAAATCTCCATGTTTGAGTTGCTTCGGATATCTCCAGCTCATAGAGCTATTCTAGACAAAGCTTTGATTGGATCCAATGTTCCTGATGACCTTGATTTAGACAGGTTCCAGACTATGGTTGGACATCTTATGTCTCCACAGTATATATCCTTTTTAGAGGAAGATGACAACTCCTTGAGTCACCCACATAACCAACCCTTGCACATAGAAGTCTTGATCTAGAACTGTAGAGTCAAACGTGTGTTGATAGATGGGGGCACTGGCCTAAACATTTATTCTTACAGCTTGGTCACACAATTGGGATTTTCAGAATTGGCTATTGATCCCAGAAAGAAAATAACTATAAAAGCCTATGATGAACAAGAAATATCTTCTAAAGGCACCATTGTCTTACCTATCAGAGCAGGTCCAGTTATCAGAGATACTATATGTCAAGTTCTTGATCTACCTTTGGTTTACAACATTCTTCTAGAGAGACCATGGATACATGAAATGAAGGCTATTCCTTCTACATTCCACCAATGCTTGAAATTTCCTTATGAAGGAGTAGATGTCACTATTCCAACAGACATATCCACCACTTGCAATACATTGAAGGAGAGTGTGGATAAACTTGTGCCTAATAACAGAGAATCTTCCATTGAGCCAACAAAAGAAGCATCCACATCTAAAATGGAAGACCTTGCAAAAGAGGTCAATATCAAAGAAAATGGTATGGGAGAATATACTATAGAACTAGTCTTATCTTTGAAATCTCTACCTATCTCACCTAAGTCTTATGGAAAATCTTTAAAATAGTCCAAACCAGACTCTAAAGAACCTCTTGAGGCATATAAAAAGAATTTTGTAGCTGAGAAAGTATCTAAACAAGAGTTTGAAGAGGATGAAGTTGTGCTTACATGGCTATACAAGGATGAACCTGAATCTCAAGCTGTTCCAACTAGTGACTCTACAGTATCTAAAATCCCTTCTAAGGCATATGGTCCAGGAGATAATCTGATAGCTAAGATGGGATATTCAGGTAAAGGATCTCTAGGAGTCAGAGGAGAAGGTCTTATAACACCTATTTCACATACTGGTAGGGAAAACAAAGATACTATTGGCTTAGGCTTTAAAAAGAAACCCTTCCACCTCAAAGGTAATTGTTCTCATGTCATAGAGTAGATCACACCAGGAGAACCCCTTCTTAAGAAGGAAGAAACTGAACCATCAGATAGTGATTCACATAGCTTTGAACTCATCCCTTATGAGTGTTTTCCTAAGGAAATCAAAGATCTCCTTGAGGTTGAAGATGATCCAATCAAAAGAATTAATGTAGTAGAAACACAAGAACCTACTATAGAGTAGAAGATAGTTGCAACACAAGAACCAGCTAATCTCAAAGACAATCAAATAGACAAAGAGGAAGGTGGTAGTTATTCTGAGATAGATTCTCATGAGTATGAATTCAAATCAGAATATGAGGGTAACCCTTCTTGGGGTATTCATCCTGACTTTACTCATGTTCTTAGATTTCCTAGAGGCATAGATGAAGAATCTAATGACTATGAATGGGGAGCCATTCCAGAAGAAGATGAGCTTATTACAGAGAAACATGTTGATATTATTCACCAATATGCACCTAAACCCAACATAAGTCTAGAGAAAAATGATGAACTTATTGAGTCTGATCCACCTATGGCTGAATTGGACTCCCACAATGACATTGAGCCTATTCATGAATTGAATGTCTTAAGTTGTAATATCACCTTTGAACTCAAGCGTCGGGTTAGGACCAATGATGATACATCCATACCTGTAAACACTATCTCCCAATCTTTCCCCACTTTGACTATCCAACATCCTGAACTTCTTGATCAAACCTCCACAAATCTGAGCCATGGTATTTATACCTTCCCAAATGACTATGCCCTTGCTTGCTACCTAAATGTAATTGAGCCTATGAGGACTTCCATCAGTGAACCAAGCGTTAGCATGATGGAGTCAGACATCAAGTATCTTAGTCAGAAAAATAAGAATAAGAATAAAAAGAAAAGGAGTTCTGAGGGTGAAAACCACTTTGTGGCAGTCTCAGAACCTACAAAAGTAAAAATAAAAGACGTATCCAAAGGTGAAAACCTCTCTAAGGCACCTAAGGATGAGATATTTGATGTCCTTCTGAGTCATTTATAGGATAGATCTCTAGTTCTAATTGAGCCCACTTAATCCATCAACTTGGGAACAACAAAAGAACCACAGTTGATTCATGTAGCACAATCTTTATCAGAAGAAGAGAAGCAAAAATTTACAACATTCCTAACAATGAAGAAGATCAACTTTGCATGGAAATATTTAGATATGCCAAGGTTGGATCCTAATCTTATAATGCATCATTTATCTATAGCTCCAAATGTCAAACCTGTCAAGAAAAAATTGAGAAAGATGCATCCTCATGTTGCACTCTTGGTAAAAGCTGAATTAGAGAAGCTCCTAAAAGCCGGATTCATCTGAGTTATTGACTATGCAGAGTGGATCTCTAATATTGTACCTATTTCAAAACTAGATAAATCAATCAGAGTGTGCACAAAATTTATAGATGTAAACAGAGCATGCCCTAAGGATGATTTTCCATTACCTAACATTGATATGATAGTTGACATGACTGCGGGCTTTGAGATGTATTCTTTAATGGATGGTTTTTCTGGATATAATCAAATAAAAATTGCTCCAGAGGATCAAGAGAAAACTACTTTCACATGTGCATGGGGCACCTTCTGTTGGAATGTCATGCCATTTGGGCTTAAAAATGCTAGTGCTACATATCAAAGAGCCATGACATCTATTTTTCATGACATGATGCATAGGACTATGGAGGATTATGTTGATGATACTTTAGCAAAATCGATGATTAGAGCTGAACATCTAAATGACTTGAGCAAGATATTAGACAGAATGGAAAAATTTAGTCTCTGACTAAATCCTAAGAAGTGTGCTTTTGGTGTCACTTCTGGAAAACTCTTAGGATACATAGTCTCAAAGAAGGGCATTGAAGTTGATCCAGCTAAAGTAAAGGCTATCATGGAAGTGCAACCTCCAAAGAATATTAGTCAAATGAGGACATTGCAAGGGAGAGTTCAATCTATCAGAAGATTCATATCACAACTAGCAGATATATCACAACCTTTTACAAAAACATTACATAAAGGTGTGACATTTGCGTGGAATGAAGAATGTGAGAACAACTTTAACCATATCAAGAAGTATCTATCAAATCCTCCTATCTTGATGCCTCCCATTCCAGGGAAGCCTTTGATCTTATATGTCTCCACTACAGATACATCACTGGGGGCATTGCTTGCACAACATGATGAGAACAAAAAGGAAAGAGCTATATACTATATCAGTAGAACATTGGTTGCATATGAGAAGAACTATTCAATGATTGAGAAAGCTTGTGTAGCTATGATCTTTCCATCACAAAAACTTAGACATTATATTTTAGCTCGTACCACACATTTGGTAGCTAAAATTGATCCACTCAAGTACCTACTAAGCAAAGCTGCCCTCACAGGTAGATTAGCTAAATGGGTCATGCTCTTAAGTGAATTTGACATTGAATATGTGGAAAGAAAAGCTATCAAAGAATAGGTTATTGCTGATCAATTAGCAGATGCACCAATGATTGATGATACACCAATGCAAATGGAATTTCCAGATTCCTCTATCATGACTCTTTCTTCTAGAGAATGGCAATTATTTTTTGATGGCTCCTATACACAGAATGGATTAGGAGCAAGCATATTATTCATAACTCCTCAAGGATACTCAATCCCAAAAGCATTCAGATTAAAGTTCCCTTGCACAAACAATATTGTAGAATACAAAGCCCTTTTGAATGGTATGAAAATAGCAATTGAATGGAGAGTAACATAATTACACATTCATGGAGACTCACAACTTGTTATCCATCAATTCAATGATGTGTACGAGACTAAAGATGAAAAGCTCATCCCATACAAGAGAATGGTAGATGATCTATAGAAGTATTTCATATCTATCACATTTGAGAAAATTCCTAGAACAGAGAACAAGGCTGCCGATGCAATGGAAACACTATCTACTTTATTACAACAGCCTAAACATGAGCTACACTATGAGTTCCTGGTGGAAGCACTATCTTATCCTGCATATGATTCCCCTGAAACCTACATGATCTGCACTATTGTTGGTCATGATTCATCTAGATACAAACACCTATTTTCCTATCTCTAAGACCAAATCATTCCCGATACCTTCAACCACCATGAGAAGAGATACCTTATCTATAATGCCTCTCGATATGTCATCATTGGTCACGATCTATACAATGAGGTCTAGATGGTACCCTACTTAGATGTTTAGAACAAGAAGAGTCTCAACATGTGTTAGAGGAAGTCCATGATGGTATTTGTGGGTCACACTCGAACGGTTTAACACTAGCTTGAAAACTTATTAGGGCTGGGTACTATTGGCCTGAAAGGGAGAAAGAGTCTATCAAGTTTGCTAAGAATTGTCAAAATGCCAAGTGCATGGAAACTTAATTCATGCTCTAGGGAGAGATCTAATTCCCTTCACTACACAATGACCTTTTCATCAATGGACCTTTGATCTTATAGGAGCTATACATCCTCATTCTTCTAATGGACATACCCATATAATCACAGCTACAGATTATTTTACAAAATGGGTAGAAGCAGTCCCTTTGACATAAGAAACTGGAAAACAAATATCTATGTTCATATTGAACTATATCATATGCAGATATGGGATACCTCATTCCATAATCACAGATAATGGTGGACAATTCAAGAACAAAGATCTAGATGATTTATGTGCTAAATTCAAGATTACACAACATTGGTCATCTATCTACTATCCTCAAGGGAATGGACAAGTAGAGGCTTCTAACAAGAATCTATTGAAAATCTTGCACCGAAAAATTAATAAAATAGGAAGAGACTAGCATCTCATGATCAACCCATCTCTCTAGGCCTACAGAACAAGTATCAGAATGCCTACTAGGGCTACACCTTTCGCTTTAGTTTATGGGTCTAAAGTGGTACTGCGTATTGAGGTTGAAATCCCATCACTATGAATCAAAATGCATGGTCTAGTAACTGATGATGACTATAGAGTGTCTAGGTTGCAAGAACTTGAACTACTAGATGAGCGCAAACAAGTAGCATATGATCATCTCAGAGTATATCAGAAGAGAATGTCTAGAGGTTACAACAAGAAAGTCAGACACAGAGAATTTTAGGTTGGTGATCTAGTCTTGAGAGAGAATCCCAAAAATCAATCACATAGAGAGCGCAAGGGGAAGTTTGAACCCAATTGGCTGGGTCCCTTTGTAATCATTGCTACTTTTGGCTTTGGTGCCTATCAACTCTCAACGACTGAAGAAGAACAGCTCTGAGAACCAATCAACATTCTCCATCTGAAGAAATTCTATGCCTAAGGCATTCAATGTATGGTAAAATGTCTTGAAAAAATCTTAAAAATTTGAAAAATTCCTGAAAAAATGAACATCTTGGTGAAAACCTAACAATAGGCACCTTGATGATTCACAAAAAAATTAAAAAAATGAAAAATACAAAAAAGAAAAAGAAAAAGAAAAAGTGCCTTGGTGAAAACCTGGAAACAGGCACCTAGGTAGCAAAAATAGAATCTCTACCAAGATGGTGAAAACCCAGCAAACGAGTGCCACTTGTTTCAAAATGCTCCATCTATCAGCACAATCTTGGTCTTTCCCAACTTTCAGTCTTGCTTTAGTTTGTACATATCTCCTAGTTTGTTTTTGCATTCCTGTTTTCAATAAGTTAGTCTGTACACCAATCAGCTCAAGCGTCTGTATCTTATCAATGTTAAAACTTGGGGGCAATCAATGTCATATCCTATGGCCTCTAATGTATACTTTAGACGTATCATATCTAGTCAGAGTCCTTTGCAGCTTCATTTGAGCCAGTCAGTCAGTCTCGTCTCTAGAAAGGATTTTGCATCTACAACAACGCAATCAAACATCAAACACAAACTAAGAACAATCTGTGCTTTACATGCTTTTATCTCCTTGTATGCTTACTGATTCGCATTGATATTTTTGCATATTGTGTTCCCACTAGCTCTTCAATGATGTCCTTTACAGGATTTAGAGGGTGATGATTGGGGGCATAATATTTTTTTGTCTTCTGCTTGTATATGAAAATCTAACAACTTTGGAAATTCTGGATTGAAATGGTGTCCGACTGTAAGAGCCTCTATCTCAAATTGGATGGCCATGCATACCTCGACCATTGATACCCAAAAAATTCAAGGAAGTTTGATCTAACTATTGTCTTTTTTGAGTGAGTACTTTCTCCTATTGTGAAATACGATTTTACCTAAGGATGTGAACGATAAAGGGTCACTACGGGTAATTCACATTGGATTTCAAATGATCTCTAGACTGCTTGATGTGTTTGTCATCACGATGTTTATGTTTTGATGTTCATACAAATTGCTATACCAAAATGGACATGATATTCAAGTCATCCTGGCACTTATGCCTTGGTGCTTATATCTAATTTGACATTCTAAAAACAAAATCAATATTCATATATCCATGGTTGCCTAATTAGTGGGTGTTGTATTGATTCCTGCACATACAAATTGATATTCATATGTCTATGGTTTTATAAACTAGTGGGCATTGTATTGATTTATCCGGTTACCTAAAAATTCAATGATGAAATTGACCGACACATGATCAGTGATTAGGTCCTAGGTCTTAGATTGCATTTTTACATGTTTCTTTGCATTTTGCATGTTTGCATGATCTCACAATGGCTAAACAAACTTCAACACTTAAATGATTCTTCAATCACCTCTTCAAATCTCATAAGAGCTGAATCTCACATGAAGGTTCCTCCAATGAAACAACAAGTAGAATCCTTTTTCAGGATCAAAATTGAAATCTGAGATCGTTTATATTATTCACTACTTGCATAATCAACCTTCAATCATCAAAGAAATCTAGAATTCAACTTAATTGATTATCTTACCTCAAACTATCAAAATTTCAACTTGGTCAACCATGGTCAACTCATGGTCAAACCTAGTCAAACTTGGTCTTTTGGACCTCCAAATGATGCAGAATGCATTCTCGAACATGTTTAACCACTTCTTAAATCAATTAACATGCTTTTGAACTATTCAAACGCTGACTTTTCTTGTCAGATTTAAATTTTTATCCCAAAGGGGGCATGGTATTGCATATCATTCAAAGTCTATAATCTAAATTTGAAATCATATCTTTTCTCAGTAATCAAGACAAAAACCACGTCTAGTTGCTGATTCATCAAAAAGACCTCATCGCTTGGGGAAAATCAATCATCGCTCGGGGCGTATCAGATTCATCGAGATCCATATCAATTTGGTATTCTCCTAATCTTGTAAACTATATCAATCTTTTGTAACCATCGGTTCATTAGTGTTATTTCCTTGGTTCTTCTTAACTGAACGGTTTAGATGTGATACCAATGTGATTCTTATCGACAATCAGATCTGGAATCGGTCACTCACTTCTTCACAATCATAAGGTTCAGAATCAGGCATTTTGACACTTTTTCGCAATCATCGGTTCATTGCTGTTATAGTTAACATTATCTTTGGTCATTCAGGACCTATTATCTTCATATCAATTTCAATCAGTTTCTGTTTCATATCAATATCAATTTCAAACATCAGTTTCAACATCATACACAGATTGTCTTTGAACTATTGCGCTTCGCACAATAATTCAAAGAGGGGAAAAATGTAATACCCCAAAAATGGGCTATAGGTTCATTAATCTCCTATATCGACACATCAAACGAAATCGACATCAAAGTCCTAACCTAAGGCACATCGACACATTATCGAATCTTAATTGATTATGTGAAATTCTGCATCGGGGAATATTCCTATTTATCTTAATTATCTTTGATTTAATAATTATTTGGCGATAAATCCTTTTTATCCTAAAGTTTGATTAATTGAATATTCTAAATACTTAATTAATTAGATTTGATTCTGCCACTTAATTATTTAATTGAATTTATTTAAATTATTCCTAAATTGTATTATTTAATTTGGACAATAAATCTAAAATCTCGTGACTAATTGATTAAATTCTTATTTAATTAATTAATGTCAATTGTCAATTTTTAATAATATAGTTTTTGAATAAAGTTTGATTTAATAATTGATTAACCCATAAATCAATTATTTTAATTTCAAAAGTCAGTTAAGTTGAGGATAAATCACTTTATTTATTAAATTAATTCATAATTAATTATGCACATCCAAAAAAATAGTTAAACTTTAAATCAGAAAATTAATTCAAGTTATTTTAAAAATAAACTCAACTCTCTTTTGCGTTAAAAGTTGATCTCAACTTCTGCTTTAAATCAAAAAGCTATTTTTGCATGATTTTTTGTGAGTTAATTATCTTTAATTCCTTGCTGACTCAAAAATCAACTAGAGTGATTTATGGCTTTTTTTCATGCACCTCCAAAGCCCTGGATTTCTATAAAATAAGGCTTCAGCTCTTCACAAATCATCTCACAAGTTTGCATACTTTGCCAAAATCAATCTACAAATTTGCACAATCACGCTAGTGAATCGACATCTGAAGAATTGAAGCTCCTTTGCAAATCAACAACTTTTGTGAGATCAATCTTATTTGCAATTCATTGTAGCTTAATTTGCATATCAGTTTTTCATATAGAATAGATTCATATCAGTTTATTTCGATCTTATTACATAAAAAATCCAAAAAAATATAGATTAATTTGCATTCATTTCATATCTAGATTCTACATTCAAACCCTTCGTTTAGGTGTCGTCAAGGTCATTGATATCGATCCAATCTAAGAATACATACTCGCATCTACTAGAAGGCAGTAAATCGCTTGGTTAGATTAGTTTCCATTTCACTGCATGATTTTGATTTCTGCTAACCTCTAATGTTTTACTGAAGTGTTGTGTCTACAGCTGGGAACAAAATTCACACACACACACCTATATAGCTATAAGCAAGGGTAAAAATCATAGATTTGTACATCATCATCAAAGTCTTCAACATTATTCAAGCTAGGCCAATGTCATGTGCATGCTAAGGCATAAATGATATAAGATGAAATGAATTGTTAACTTTAGCACTGGTAATTAGGAATTTTAACCTATCACTGATAATATTTGCCCAATCTATGTACCTTTCATAAATGCACATAGTATGTACCATAAAGAACACCCATTCTTCTAGATTTAGAGCATCTTCACTACCTCTTATTTAGTGTAATAATACCAACATGTCGGTAAATTCTCTTTTCAAATTGGTACCATAAATGGTTTTGGGAAGTTTGGCTTTGCTAGACCTCGCTCACTTGAACCATTCCAAAGTGTTTGCACTACCATCGGAACCAATAGCCATAGACTTCTTCACTGCTGGTTCAGATGGTGAGGATGAAGAACTATTACATAGAGGAATACATGCATCTAGCTGAAATAAGGTACCTCTCCTAGTACCCCTTGCAAGCACTATCGATCCTCTCAACATCTTGCATCCTTCTTTCGAAAAAACAACTTGCACACCTACATCATTCAACATACTTAAAGATAATAGGTTTCGTGCCAAACCTGGAATGTGCATAACTCCATTGATTCCCTTTACTCATCCATCAAGAAATTTGATAGTGACCCTTCCACGTCCAACTATCTTTAGGTGAGAATCATCACCGAAGTACACCTTTCCACCATCGAACTCTTCATATTTTGAGAACCAGTTTCGATGAGAGGTCATGTGAAAAGATGCACCTAAGTCAACCAACCACACATCATCAGATGCATGGGCTGCCAAAGCTGTGATGAATGCATCGCCATCTTCTTGAGATCTTTCTGAAGCTGAATCTAAACCTTTCTTCTTCTTCTTCGGCTCTTTGCAGTCTTTACGAAAGTGCCCAGATTTATCATAGTTCCAACATTTTGCCTTGGACTTATTGGAAGTCTTTGACTTCCCACAGGATTTGGATCTACCCTTATTGTCAAACTTATTGTCATTTTTCTTCCCTCTTTCAGTGGATCTCCCACGAACAACAAGGGCTTCTTTTTCTAAAACGGAAGCCTTTCTCCGCATCTCCTCTGATAGCAGCGAAGACACCACATCATCCATTTTGAAGGTGACTAAAGTGCTTCTGAGAGCCATCACAAGATGGTCCCATGAATTCGGTAAAGAACACAAAAGTGTGTAGCAACGATCCTCCTCCTCTAACTTGACACTAGCTGATGTCAATTGTGCAGCTAGCAGATTAAATGCATTTAAATGATCCGTTAAGGATCCACCTTCCTCCATTCGTAGAGAGTACAACTTCTTCCTCAGGAACAACTTGTTCATCAAAGATTTGGCCTGATACATGGCCACAAGTCTTTCCCACAAACTATTTGTGGTTTTCTCATCTAGAACATTCAAAAGGACTGCATCGATTAAATAGAGTCTTATGAGACCCTTAGCTTTACGGTCTTTGATATCCCAATCTGCTTGGGCTATAGTTGCTGGTCTTGTAGCATTTGAAGTCACTTCCCATAGGTCATGATCTTCCAACATGTCTTCCATCTTGAGTTTCCACAACTTGAAATTAGTGCCATTAAATTTATCCACCTCCATTCTTCCATATGATGAACTTGCCATCTCAATCTACAAATAAGATTCAGAATGCTCTACAAAAAACTCCCACTCAAACTTGAGATTAGCTCAAAAAAACCTACCCAACAACTAGGATCAAAAGTTGATCAAGCTCTGATACCACTTGTAAGGAAACTCAGGTGTGGAAACAGCTTCCTACGCTAATCTCTATAGGAGAGTATTGTGCAAATTTTTATAAATCCTTACAATTTCAGATTTGTTAACTACTTTAACAAAGATATTGCAACCACATACCATACATACAGAAAAATAGAGAATGACACAATGATATACCCTGGGGAAAACCTTTCGGTAAAAAACCCCAGCACTCCAAAACCTGCACAATGTATTATCTTCAACACAAAGATTACAATACACTTGCAATGCAAGTTCTTTCAGGAAATGAGAGACAAAGCCAACAAGACTTAAATTTTTGTTATATCTCTCCCATAGGAGCAGCATCATATATATAGACTCCTCTGGACCCAAAAATAGGCACAACCACCAAGACCCATGCACAAAGCCACATGTACATAGTTGTTACATGCAATCCCAAGAGTAGGCATCCATCCCTAGAATAGACTATGACAGCTTGTCATAGAATCCGCCAAAAATAACGGTCACAAGAGAAGTGTATGAGAATCTATCATACCAACCTATTTTTGGCATATTCTCTTACACACACCAACTACTTCTTCTTGGGCACCCAAATAGGCCCAAGTCATAAGATGCTCTTACACCTATCATGGCACATTCCTTAAATAGTTCTTATGCGTCATAGGAATCCATCATGACCGTTTCAGTCATGATCTCCTTACGCACAAGATGCCGACACATCAAGTGGAGTGACACATTAACATGCCAACTAGACATGTACACTCACACTTAATTATATTATTTGCAAAAAATACATTTACAAAACAAATAATAAGAATAGGAATTATCCAAGGTTGAGACACCTTATTCCTAACAATCGAGGTAATTCTTAGCAAAACCTTGCACATGATTTTCACTAAGTGCCTTAAATGTTGGACAAGACATCCCTGTAATTAAAACATCCAACACATTTATTGCTTTGATCCTTGGCACACTGTTTACGCAGAAATCTCAAAAATAGTTATCTACGAACTCTAGCTTTGGACATATAACATTGACACCTCTGGTTTTGAACCTTGTTCTTTTCATTAAGCGAAGATTTGTATACCTTGCTTCAAATTCTATAGGAGAGGCAACCATAATACAAAATTTATGAAATGAGACTTTCATTTGCGGTAGTCAGGAACTTGTTCTTAGCAATCTTTGATTTAGGGATTTTGGAAATCGCACCTCCTTCCTTTGATTTTTGATGAAGTCACACTTAAAATTTCAAATTTATGAAATGTTAGATCAAAGAGGGCAACAATATTTTCTCCTCTGTTAATCAGGAATCATTATAATTATCTTCTTTTGATCTTCTCTTAACTTCATAAAGGATGGGACCCAACATCTTTCAGATTTTCAAAAATCTTATCACCCTACCTCGATTCCCAACTCTTTATTACCCTGAACATCAAATTTCTAAAATGAAGTATTTTGACATTTTCCCTTTGCTTTGGCTTTCAAAAATTGCACTTCCTTTCCCTGATTCTCGATTGAAGTACCACTTAAGTTATTTTTGGATTTTTAGAAGGAGCACTTCTCAACTACTAATCCTGAAATTTTTAGCAGCAAAGGTTTACTTTTTCTTAACTTCACAGTCATGCTTTCCTTTTGGGAGCTTGAGACTTGGATGACATCATTAATGTTTTAGAAAGTATTGTAGGAACACAAGATTTTCTTTGGGGGAATTGGAGAGACTTATTTTCTGAGACTACCATTGAACTGACACCACTTAAATTTTAAAGCCAATTTTACAAAAAGGAACTAAACATGGAAACAAATGGCTTTGACTGGGTATGAGGACCATGGGGAACTTAGTAGGGACCTATAATCTCTAGTTTCTCACAATTAAGGATCAAACAAACAAAATAGAAAAACAAAACACCAAAATAAAACACTAGATCTAGAAAGAAAAACTAACTGCTATGGTACAATTGCAAGGGTTACTTTCTTTATAGTTGATACAATTTCAAATCTTTCCCATTATAAGACAATGGTAAGATCATGTCATCTAGATAGGATAATTTGAATGAATTCAATCTACATACTTGATGAATTTTAAAAGGACTTTTCCATAGAGAATCAAATTTAGTGTGCATACCTTTCAGTTATCTTCTCTTGTCCTAGAGTAAGACCAGATCCTCCTCCATGAATTTTTGAGGCCTAGCCCTTTTATAAAAAAATTTATTTACCCTTTGTTGATGCTTAGTTATCTTATCAAATATTTCTTCTCTCTCTTCTTTGAGTTTTGTTAAATATAAGATTGTCTTTCCAACTCCATCCCAAAATATGGTATTTTCCACCACTATTTTCAATTTGTGTGTTGACAATTCTAGGGGGAGTGGATGGCTAGCTTCAAAACCATATACTAGCTTGAAAGGGGATATTTTGATAGCATGCTTTTGGGTGATTTTGTCTACCCATAGAGCTTCATGCAAATTTTTATGCCAGTTTCTTTGACTTTCTAAAACTAGCTTCCTCATGATGTTGACCAATTTTTTGTTGCTTGATTTAGCTTGACTGTTGCCTTGAGGATAATAATCCAAAGGGTGTGCCAACTGAATCCTATGATCATAGTAGAATTGTGTGATTTTTGATGAAGATAAATAAGGGACATTGTCCATGACCAGTCTTACTGGTACACCAAAACATTCCAAAATGTTCTCTTTTAAGAAGTCATAAATGACTTCAGAAGTGGTCTTCTTGACTGCTTTAGCTTTGACCCATTTGGAAAATTAGTTTGTCGCAGTCAAGTTGTACATATGTCTGATTCTTGAATGGGGATTTATGGGACCAATAAAATCTAGTCCCACTGCTCAAAAGGATTTTCAATTACTACATGTCTCAAGGGCAGAGTAGCTAGTTGGGGCTTACCCGCAAACATCACACACTTTTTACATTTTGAGACCCAAAAATAGGCATCTTTAAACATTCCTGACCAGTAATAATATTTCCTAAGGATTTTGAAAGCTGTAATAGTGGAAGAGAAATGATCATTGCAATCTTCTTCATGGAAAGTTTATAAAAGCCTCTCCTATTGCTACTTATCTATGCATCTCAATAAGGTTCCATCTATGTATCATTTGTACAATTTATCATCCCAAATGACATACTTTTCGGCCTTTATTCTTAGATTTCTCTTTTACTTAGGGGAGAGACCTTGTGGTCATTCACCATAAGTTTATAAATAAGCAATGTCTAAGAACCAGGGGTCATGGGTCATGCAGACTTACCATCATCACCTTAGGAAGATCCTCTTACCGTTCAAGTTTGTTCTCAACTATCATTTTACAAAGATCCTTTCCTTGTACAAGTTTGGTTGGTTTGATCTTGATGTCATATTCTTGCACTTTAGCAATTCATACTCATCTAGTGTTACACCCCACTTCCTGTTGTGTCAAAATTCTCTTCACCATGGGTAGAGGAACAAAGATGATGGCATGAGAGTGTAGGATGTAGAACCTAAAATACTTAATATAGCCTTTACAAAAGAAAAAGTGTGCTTCTCAATTTGAGAATATCTTAGTTCACGATTCTTTGATGGGATGCTCATGAATGTGATTGGCCCCTGGACCCCTTCCTTATTCTCTTGCAACAGTATCACAAACATTGTGCGTTCAGAGGTGTAACAATAAATAAAAAATTCTTTAGTGAAATTGGGATGTGTAAGCATAGGCACATTAGCTATGGCTTCTTTGATATTTTAGAAAGCTTCTTTACCAACCTCATTCCATCTGAGTCCCTAATTCCCTTTCATCATATCAATTGTATGTTTAGTGGTTTTAGAGAAATTAGGCACAAATCTTCTCTGGAAATTAACCTGACCAAAGAATGATTTTACCCCTGTCTTTCTTGAAGGGAGGTTGATTTGTTGAATTTCCTTGACTCTTTTGGGGTCTATGAAAATTCCTTCTAGAGACACAATATGAACCAATAGTTTTCCTTCAGCCGCATAGAAGAATGACTTCTTTGGGTTCAAGGAAATCCCATGTTCTCAACACCTCTGTAGGATTACTTCTAGATCACGCAAGTAGTTTCTCCTCATCTTAGAGAACACAATGAGATCATATAAGTGCATTACTATTATCTTATTCTTCATATATCTGAATGATATGTCCATTTCTCATTGGAAAGTAGCTTTTGCGTTGATTAACCCAAAAGGCATCCAGTTGTAGGAAAAAGTACCCCATGGAGTAGTGAAAGTTATTTTATGCTGGTCTCTTTTCATTAAATTCTATTTGGTTGTAGCCATAAAAACCATCTAGCATGGACATCATTTCTGAACCTGCCATCATTTGTAAAAAATGGTCCATGTTTGGTAATACATAGTTATCTTTGAGGGACGCCTGGTTTAGATTTCTAAAATCTACACAGATCCTGATCTCTCCATTTTTCTTTTGGACTAGAATTATGTTGGCTACCTAGGTGGTATGATGGATGGGATAAATTATTCGCGCCTTCAGAATCTTGTCAATCTCCTAAAATATGGCATTAATTACTTTGGGATTGTAATTCCTCTATTTCTAATGGAATGGAGTAGCCTCATGTTTCAAAGGAATATGATGTTTGAATCTTGCACCCATGAAACTTTTCAAGTCATTGTAGCACCATGTGAACACATCTTGGTAGGATGAAAGCAACTCTTTCAAATTCTTTCTTTCTTGCTCAGTACAACACTTTCCAATTCTTATCATCCTTGGGTTTTGAATATCCCCAATGTTTAAGATCTCATACTCTCCAGAGGTGTTCCCTTATTCTTACCTCTTTCTTTGGATGTATGCACCATGCCTATCAAATAATTTTTCTAGGGAAATCATTCCTAAAGGAATTTTATTATCTTTTAATTATATGACCCCTTGTTCCAGATCCTTTTTATTTTCTGAAGAGAATTAAGTGCAAAAGTTTTCTCCCCCTTCAAAATATTTCTCTACAAACATCTCAACATTTTCTAAGAACTGATGGAGCCGATGATTGTCTTCGAAAAATTGCCAAGATTCTACATTATCATGAATGCTTGGCCTATACACTAGGTCAACTATACATTTTTTATCCCCAAAATCTAGATGAGGTAGAAGGAGGGATGTTGGTACTATTAGAGAATTAGCTCACGTGTTTTTCTCCCTGGGTATTGCTTCTATAAAAAAAGTGTCAAGTCTTTCTATTTCATCCCATACTTTGTTACTATAATGCTTTAATCTATGATTTTTAATAGAGAAAAGCCTCCTAATTTTTTTCACTATTAGTTATGCATCACCCTTTGCTTTTAGTACTTGGACTCCTATGTCTTTATTCGTAGTAATGCCTAGCAACAAAGCTTTTTACTCTGCAGTGTCGTTTGTATTTTTGAATTCAAGTTTGTAGGCCAAATGTATCATGTCACCTTGAGGCAGAAGCAACACCACTCTTGTGCCTGACCCTATAACAACACAACTTACATCAAACTCTAAGGTCCACAATTATGATTCTTCCTCTTCACTTTTTAACTATGGAGGATCAAACTCGGTAGACAACATATAGTTGTTGAATTCAAGTTCTTCGTACAAGGTTTGTGCTTTTGGGTCGTTAGATTTTAACACTATGAATTTGGCTTTCTCTTTGGGTTCTAGCTTAAATTTCTTATTCTCAAATTTTGATTTCTTCACCCAAGTCTTTGTAAAAACTTCTTCTTAGAAGCACACCATAACTAGCTGATATATCTTCTACTAGGATGGTGAGCTTTAATCGCTTGGCTGGGTGAGCTACAAGGACTAGTTGTGCATCTTTGATCTGGCCGATTAGTGACACCTTCTTAGCATCAATCGAATAAAATCTCCTAAAATTCTTTGTTCAGGAAAAGCCAAGAGCCTTAGATACTGGGGCCGACATCACATTTTCGAAGGCTCCAAAATTTATGATACAATTTCTGAGCTTATGTTTGTTAATAAAAAGGGAGACATAGAAGGGTTCAAGATTTTGGCTTGGAGAGGTGTACAAGATACTAGTATCATATTGATTTTCTTCTAATTCATAGGAATCATCTTTGCGAATTTTACTAGAACATGTATTAACCTTTGCATTGCTTGGCTTGTAGTGTTCCATTAAACTTTCTAGCTCTGCAGGATTTGATTTTAGAAAATCTAGGGGATATATTTGAATAGACTATTCTCTATAGAATTGAACAATATCAAATGAAAAAGGATCCTTACCTGGACCGACATTACTATAGAAGGTGGTTGTTTGGTCTAATGCCTTGGGTATTGAAGAGCTTGATTGGCCATACCTTTGTAGAATAGATATCCTTTGTTTATTCTTATGACTTCTCATCACGATGGCAATTGAGGACTTGCCTCACGTAGAAAAACAATCACCTCTCCCTTCAAGATCATATTCATATTCTAGATAGTAGTTTCTAGAGTCGCCATTATAATTTGAGTTCGTTTCCCTACCTAGACTATTCTCTTTGCCTTGTTAGAGGTGATCAACTACATGTACTTGGTCATCTTAGGATAGGTTTCTCCATCATAATTTGTTGTGAGATTGAAGATGCACATATTCCCCTTCTTGGCATTAAGGGGATCTTCAATAGCCAAATGTTGATGTGATGGTGGGAGAAAAAATTGTCTTCCATAGTGTTACCTCCTTGGGATGTCTTTGTAAGGTTGATGGAAAGAATTATTTGTCTTTGGTAGCTATCTCTTTAGAGCTATTACATCATTTGTTAACCATTATAGTATAGCTTTAGATAAATTATTTCTACCACTTTTACTAGCCTGTAATTATTTCTTCCATTTTCCAGCTATGATGACATCGTCTTCTAGATCAATGGTGGTTGTCTGAGCGGCAACCACATCTTCCACCCTTGCTCTCCTTAAGTGAAAATTGATGTCCGGAGTCATGACATTCAAAAAAAAACTTTTATTATCTACAGTGGGTCTCGTGTTGGCAAGAATCTTATTAACGATTATCTTAAATTTTGCTACAAATTCCCACATGGGCACGAAGACTTCCTTTTTAATCCATGTTAGTTGGGAAAGTAGAGTATATGTTCATCTTCAAGGATCTTGAATCTTTCCTCAAATTGGGTTTTCATGGTTTCCCAACTTGTGATTGACCAGGGGCTAGATGTTGGAACCAATCAACAACTTTATCTACCAGTGCTTCCACAAATAGCCTAACTATTAAATCTTTGTGTTGAACTGCCAAAACCCCACATGAAAAAATAAGGTAGAGATTTCTTCATCTGTAGAGACCTTACCATATCTAAAAAAATTAGGTATATTTTTCATGGATACCTTAGGTAAGTTGTGATGTGCGTCGAGGTTCAATGGTCTGATTGTTGTGCCCCATGGCATAAGTTGTAGCATGCTTCTCTTTAAGTTGAAAGGGGCCAGTGGGAAACTTACTTGTATAGGAAGGGTGACTCTATGAAGAGTTAGAGCCTAAAAAATAGGATATGAATAATTCTTCTTAGGAGGGAGGGCATGAATACTTCTACTCCTACAAAGAGGAAGACTTGCTGAGAAAATTTCTACTTGCAGTGCCTTGCATACTAGATCAATGACTCCCTTTTCCCTTTCACTCCAGGTATATCTTATCTCAGCCAAATTTTAACAAGTACCATTTTTTATTAACCTAATCTTGAATGTGTGTAGGATTTAACCTATTTCTTTGCAAAATCACAACTTTTCTCTTGACTATAATCATGTTTACACCAATGGGAGATCTTCACAAAAGTTCTTCAAACTCTTGTTCTTCAAGAACATGATTAACTTGAGGATACTATTGAGCACTTCATCTACACCTCCAAGCCAAAGTGTTCAATTTTGATATTATGTCCTCTTGGGTATCTTGAAAACCAATATTCAGTTGCAATACTAGGAGAATATTTTCACGAGGGAGAACCATCATTCTCTCATTACAGGGAAACATATGTCATTCTATTTGTTCTCTAGTAGAGTCACCAAAAATCTCTTAGTTAACAAATTGGCCCCTTTTATAATACGACTCAAACCCTTGCTAAAGGCCTTTCTATTAACAACAATTGAACAAACCACATAATAATTTGTTCTCTGAATTGATAGGTACAACTCCCCAATATAGATATGAAATTAATGAAAATCTAAATTATTCAAAATGGGGTATTCTCTTAACCAGATAGAAGAAGATGCAATTAATGGACATTCATCACCATGATATATCGACAATACAAAACAAATTTTCAATAAAAAGAAAGCTCAATATTGTGCTTGCTTATTCACAACTGTAAAGAAACTAACATAGTTTAAACCACCAATCTATTTTTGCATATACATCTTCATGACCATAAAGATCATACATACAACTAGAGTATTTGAAAAATGTAAATTTGTTAAACAACATCAACATATAGAGAGGGAGACAAATATGTTAGAAAGTAAAGTCCACCAAGATAACTGAGAGGGGGGGGGGGGGGGGGGGGGTGAATTAGTTATTAGATAGTTATAACTTTTATCATCTTCAACATCATTAAACCATATAAGCAATATAATTACCAACCATAGAAAGATATTCATACACAATAACATAATGACACAAGCTATGTTGACTAGGGAACCTCTTGATCAAAGAGTAAACCCTGGTGGGAATGATGCCCACAAAAGATGCACTAATATGAATATTCCTTGTGAAAGGTTGGACTTTATTAGGAGTCTTATGAAATACATTTAGTACATATGAATCCCTGTTAGGATATTTTGAATCCCTGTTAAAATATTCTAACCTAATTAAGAGTTATGGAAGACAGAAGGACCCACTGCCCAAACAGCTTCAGGGTAAGATCACTGAACACACTGTCCAAATAATCTTTGCATTACTCAACATAATAATATGTTACCTCTTCTTTGACTGTGCCAAACCACACTCACTGTTACATCATATCTCAATTTTAGATCTCTGTACTTCGCATGTCTTCCTTCACAAATTCGCTTTCATACTTAGCTCTTTTCTTCACTTATGCATATAGCATCACAACCACTGCTACCATATCATAATTACACACTTTTCACATTACAACTACATTCTACTACATAAAAAAAAGGAAATTCATTCCTTCCTTTATACCACACTCAAATAATTACAAATGAGTTGGCATACAATTACAAAATAAAAGTTTCCACACGCTACACCAAAATTACACAAAATTGTCAGCTTCCAAATACAATAAATCTTCACTCGTGTGACCTCAAAGTCTATGCTATCATCCATGTCACTGTCAATGTGTCTCCAACTTCCATTTAACTGTGCAAAACTATATTCCATCCCGATTAGGAGATATCATCCGATTTCCACAAACCGCTACTCAAGAACACTGCCTGAATACTACTTCCACCAAAATGATCATAACTTCCATGAATAAATGAATTACTATCTACACTCTTAACCATAGACATATGACATATCAAAGAGTATAACCTCAACATCTCATAGCTCCAACTGCAATAACCCACGTGCGCTAATCCAAACTCTGTCTACTTCTTTGCAAGTCTTCGGTAAATCACTGTGTTGACATCAATGAAAATGATAGTCATGAATGCAACAAAAATTGCTAAAGAATGTCTGTCAAACATTTAGCATTCATTCCTAACAATCTCCCCCATTGGCATTGATGGCAACATAGATGAAAAACATCCAATGTTCCAAAAATCCAATACTGCAACACTGCTTCTTCAAATCCTCTTCATTAATCAAATCTTGCTTCATTATCCTATTCAGTTCTCTCCAACAGATGTCTCAGATTGTTTTTCATGCTCACTTCTCCCCCATTGACATCAATGATAGAAATTCCATCACTATGTCAACAATAGCTCAATGTCAAAATACACTTTTCAAAAAATACATTTACTAGAGTCCTCATGACTCAGCTCAGATACACATACTCCCCCATAGAGGAAGTACCAACATCTAGTCCAGGAGAAAGATAAGGCTCATATACCACTGGAAAGATGCAACCAACTACATCACTTCTCAAAAGTAGGCTGGGGCATAACCCCAAGCATACCTCTCAGATACTCAAATGTATCGTTAGGTAAAGGCTTTGTGAATATATCTGCTATCTGCTCCTTTGTACTTATGTACTCAAGTCTAACTTCTTTCTCAGAAACTTTCTCTCTTACAACATGATACTTAATCTCTATATGCTTTGTCTTATAATGTAATACAAGATTCTTAGACATACTAACTGTATTGGTGTTATCACAATGTATGACAACAGGCTCAACAAATTTTATTCCAATATCCTTCAGCATTTGCTTCATCCAAATTATCTGGTTACAATTGTTTGCTGCTACTACATATTTTTCTTCTACTGTGGTCTGTGAGATACAATTCTTCTTCTTGCTTAGCCAAGAAACTAATCTTCCTCCAAGGAAAAATGCTCCACCACTGGTGCTTTTCTTATCATCAACACTTCCTCCCCAATCAACATCTATATATGCACATAGGGTAAAATCATCAGATTTTTGATACCATAGTCCATAGTCCATTGTGCCTCTTAAATATCTCAGTATCCTCTTTACCACTGCATAATGTGATTCTCTAGGTTCAACTTGAAATCTTGCTATAATTCCAACTGAATGTGCTATATTAGGTCTTGTATGAGTCAAATATTATAATCCTCTAATCATAGATCTATATTTCTTCTATTCTACTGCAGGAGTCTCATCTGTGCTAGATAACTTATGTCCGATCACCATAGGTGTTCCAACTGGTTTATAATCCTCCATTCCAAATCTTTTCAAAAAGTCTTTTAAGTACTTTGTCTGACTTAAAAAGATACCATCATTGTTTTGTGTTATTTGTAATCCCCAAAAGTATTTCATCTCACCAATCATACTTATTTCAAATTCAGTCTTCATTTCATCAACAAATTTGTCACTAGCTTCATCTTCTCCTCCAAAGATAATGTCATCAACAAAAATAACTATAACTAACAAACCATTTTTAATTTCTTTTGTGTATAGATTACTATCAGCTGTTCATTTTGTAAATCCCAACTTTAACAAATACTTATCCAATCTTGCATACCAAGTTCTAGGTGCTTGTTTAAGTCCATATAAAGCTTTCTTCAATTTACATACCATGCCTCCTTCTTGAGTTAAAGGAAAATCTTCAGGCTGCTCAATGTAGACTTCTTCTTCCAATTCTCCATTCAGAAATGTTGACTTCACATCCATCTGATATACTTTGAATTTCTTGTAAGCTGCATAAGCAAAAAACATTCTCACTACTTCAATTCTTGCAACAGGTGCAAAATTTTCTTCATAGTCAATTCCTTCTTGTTGTGAGTAACCCTTACATACCAATCTTGCTTTGTTTCTTACTACTTCTCCTTGTTCATTCATCTTGTTTCTGAATACCCATTTAGTTCCAATAACATTCTTGTCTTTAGGTCTAGGGACCAATTCCCATGTCTTGTTCTTTTCAATATGATCTAGTTCTTCTTTCATAGCATTAGTCAAACTTTCATCTTCATAAGCTTCATTAGTAGTCTTAGGCTCAATTTGAGAAATCAAACATAACTGTTCTTGTGCCTTATTTCGAGTAAGAACTCCTCTTTTGATGCTCCCAATAATCTGTTCAAAAGGATGATTCCTTAACAAACTCTTGCTAGGTGTCACTATCTCAGATCTCTCTTTAGATGTAGGTTCTTCAATAACTTCACTATGGATTTCATTCAACAAATCACTGTCAGTTTCATAAAACAATTCAGTAGGTCCAGTGTTATGTTTATGATGAGCTTCTTCATCAGATTCATAATCAAGCATTCTTTCCTGAATTTTGAACTTTTCATCAACTTTAACATTTGCGCTTTCAACAATAGTCTTAGTTCTTTTATTGAAACATCTATATGCTTTGCTTTTCAAAGAATATCCAAGAAATATACCTTCATCACTTCTAGGATCAAACTTTCCAATATCATCATCTCTCTTTATATAACATTTGCTTCCAAAAATTCTAAAATACTTAACTGAGGATGCATGTCCAAACCATAATTCATAAGGTGTCTTGTCTGTGTCTGCGCTGATTTGTACTCTATTCATTGTATACACTGTTGTGTTCACTACTTCTCTTCAGAATATCTTTACCAAATCATTTTCAAACAACATAGCTCTTGTTGCTTCAGTCACTAATCTATTCCTTCTTTTTGCAGTGCCATTTTGTTTAGGTGTTCTAGGGGCTGAATACTATCTTTTAATGCCATTTTCTTCACAAAAGTTGTTAAAATCTCTAGAAGTAAATTCTCCACCTCTATTAGATCTCAAACGTTTAATCTTCCTTCCAGATTCATTCTCAACTTCTTAACAATCTTAAACTTATCAAATGCTTCTGATTTTTCTTTAAGAAATACAATCCACATCATTCTTGTAAAATCATCAACAAGAATCATAAAATACCTTTCTCCATAGAATCCTCTAGTCCTGGTAGGACCGCTCAAATCTGTATGGACAATCTCCAGCTTCTTTGTAGATGTAAACTTCTTACTAGGAAAAGAACTTCTCTTCTATTTAGCCATTACACATTCTTTGCAAATCATGTTAGTAGGCTTCATAATTTTAGGTAAATCTCTTACTACAAGTGCAGTACTTACTTTCAAAATGTTATCAAAGTTTATATGACAAAACTTTCTATGCCATAACCAACTGTCATCAATCTTTATAATCAAACATGTCATCTCAGTAGGATTCAACTGAAATACATTACCTCTAGTTCTAGATCCAGTTCCAATCAGATTTCCATCTTTATCCTTTATCACACAAGTTTTCTTAGTAAACCAAACTTGATATCCTTTGTCAACTAATTGTCCAACACTCAAAGATTATGTTTCAATCCATCCACAAAATAAACATCATCAGTATTAGTCTTTCCATCAAGAGTAATAGATCCTATACCTTTAATCAAACAAGGTGCATTGTTTCCAACTCTAACAACTCCTCCATCATATTCATTCAACTTTATGAACTTTTTCATGTCTCTAGTCATATGATGTGAACAACCACTATCTATAATCCAATCAACTTTCTTTTCAACTTGAGAAACTAAAGATTTTTCTTCCTTAACATCAGTTTCAGGATTTTCTTCTTTAATTGCTACAAATCCTATGTCATCATTGTTTTCAGTATCACTTTCACTTAAAGTTCTTTCTATACTAGCTTCAAGATATTCATCATTAGCATAATAACATTCCTTAGATCTTTTAGGTTTGAAATTGCTTATGTACTTTTTAACTCTCTTAGGACATTTAGATGCAAAATGACCATATTCTTGACAAGTCCAACATTTAAATATTTTCTTACCGTCTGGTTCTCTTTTCACAAGCAAGGCAATACCTTCTTCAATCTTCTTGTCTTCTTCATTTCTAGATCTATTGCTACTAGCATAATCTCCACTCACACTGATGCTTCTTGACAAAGTAGGGCGAACACTAAGAGCACTGAATGTTGTCTCCATTCTAGGTAAGTCTCCTGATAATCTCAAGTTCATTTCTGCTGCTTCCAATCTTCCAAGAAGAGTTTCTCTTGTAAAGTTTGTTGTACAAGGTATCACTTGTTCAATCATTTGTGTTGTCTGCTTAAATATAGGAGTCAATGTCCTCAGAACTTTCCATATCACTTCATTCTCTATCTTTGTTCCTCCACAAGATTTTATACCTATAATGATTTCTGACATTCTACCAATATAACTTCTAATAGATTCATCTTCCAACATTCTTATATCTTCAAATGCACATATCCAATTATGTAATCTAACTCTTTTTGCATGTTCATCACCTTCAAAAGTAGAGTGTAAAGCATTCCAAATTTCATGAGATTTTTTCAAATATTTTACCTGACTGTACTCATTCTCTAGAAGTGCTGTCAAAAGTGCTTCTCTTGCAAGTATGTTACACATGAATAGATCTCTCTCTTCTGTAGTACATGTTTCAAGATTGTCCTCTTCAATGATAGTCTTATTATTCTTTGTAATCAACCAATAACCTGGTCCTAAACATATTAGGTGTGTCTTCATCTTTTCTTTCTAGCTGTCAAAATTTACTCCATCAAACTAAGGGCTTTCTTTCCTGAAATTCACCATGGATCTCCTTAAGCTGTTAAATTTCTTTTTCAAGGACCTACCACTATGATACCAATTGTTAGAAAGTAAAGTCCACCAAGATAACTGAGAGGGGGGGGGGTGAATCAGTTATCATATAATTATAACTTTATCATCTTCAACAACATCCATAGAAAAATATTCATACACAATAACACAATGACACAAGATATGTTGACTAGGGAACCTCTTGATCAAAGAGTAAACCTCGGTGGGAATGATGCCCACAAAAGATGCACTAATATGAATATTCCTTGTGAAAGGATGGACTTTGTTAGGAGTCTTATGAAATAAATTTAGTACATATGAATCCATGTTAGGAGATTTTGAGTCCTTGTTAAAAGATTCTAACCCAGTTAAGAGTTATGGAAGACAGAAGGACCCACTACCCAAATAGCTTCAGGGTAAGATCACTGAACACACTGTCCAAATAATCTTTGCATTACTCAATAGAATAATATGTTACCTCTTCTCTGACTATGCCAAACCACACTCACTGTTACATCAGATCTCAATTTTAGATCTTTGTACTTTGCATGTCTTCCTTCACAAATTCGCTTTCATACTTAGCTCTTTTCTTCACTTCATGCATACAACATCACAACCGCTTCTACCATATCATAATTACATAGTTTTCACATTACAACTACATTCTCCTACATAACAACAAGGAAATACACTCCTTCCTTTATACCACACTCAAATAATTACAAATGAGTCGGCATACAATTACAAAATAAAAGTTTCCACACGCTACACCGAAATTACACAAAATTGTCAGCTTCCAAATATAATAAATCTTCACTCGTACGACCTCAAATTCTATGTTGTCATCCACATCACTGTTAATGTGTCTCCAACTTCCCTTTAATTTAAAAAAACTAGATTCCATCCCAATTAGGAGATATCATTCGATTTCCACAAACTGCTACTTAGGAACACTACCTGAATACTACTTCCATCAAAATGATCATAAATTCCATGAATAAATGAATTACTATCTACGCTCTTAACCATAGACATATGACATATCAAAGAGTATAACCTCAACATTGCATAGCTCTAACTACAAAACCCATGTGCGCTAATCCAAACTCTGTCTGCTTCTCTGCAAGTCTTCGTAAATCACTGTGTTGACATCAATGACAATCATAGTCATGAATGCAACAACAACTACTACATAATGTCTGCCAAACATTTAGCATTCATTCCTAACAAAATAGTGACTCATAGATCACCCTATGATTGTAGATTTTCAAAACATAGTTTGATATCTATAACCAATTTATTTTATCTACCATACATCCATTCATTCAACCATAAATCCCAATCTACCAATGAACAACAACAATTATCACAACAACAAGGGAAATTGAGTTAAAAATTGTTAATCCTTGTAAAATGTTCAACAAGGATTAATATAGTCCATTCACTTACCTAGGAGGTTACATAACAACATCTTAAAAATAACTAACATAATTAGGACATTTTTTTAAGTACAAAAACATGAAAATAGAAAAGAAATCATGCCTTTGCTAGGAAGCTTTCGCTTCTTCTCCCTTTTTAACCAATGCATTTGTAGGAGCCCCTTGGCTAGATTTGTGTTGTTGAAAGGCCTCTATGACACACGCCAAATATTCATCTTCTAACACTATGACGTTGTCATTTTTAGTAGCCCAATATATGTGGTTTCTACATGTCTTCTAATTTCTCTTCATAATCTTCATTTCATGGCTGATTTTAGATAGAAAGGTGTCAATCTGAGTTACATTTTGGATTTTTGTCCTCTAATATATTACAGGACTAGTGATAGGGAGGTCTTTACTCCTAAGCCCTAAATCCTTGAGGACTCTTACAAGGTCCTTCTCTTGACCTTTCTAGGGTTCTTTCTATGACCTTACTCTAGAGCAAGTCTTCCCTCAATGACTCCTTCCTCCAAGACCTCACTACCAAGTTGTGCTCAATACTCCTTCCACATCCCTTCATGGAATCAACTCACTAAGTCCACCTTCTATCTCAACATAGTCCTGTTCAATTGCAAATAAGATGGAGGGGATTTTAACTACTCATTTCACTAGTCTTAGTATTATCTTACTCCCAACCTTCATGGTTTAACAAATGATCTCTTCAAACCTTGCAAAAAGGGCTAGTAGCCTTTTTAGGCCTAATTAGGTCTTCTGATTGACCTTTGAACAGTAACTCTACAAATTTCCAAACAAGACCGAAAACTAATTGGCAGTCCTGCTACCCTTTTCAAAGAAAAAAATAATTTTTAGGGTTTTCCAAGCCTAAACTATCTGCACACCTCCTTCCTAAAAATAGGCCTATTTTTTAGGGCTACAAGCATGGTTAGACTATAATGGACATTCTAGTTTCAAGAGCACCATAAATGGATTCAACACACCTTCTCCACTAACACATTGAATCTTTGGTCATTTATCCACACTTCCATGGTCTTGAATTATGTTTTCCAATCCCTTAAACCCTCCATCTCTACTCTGCATCAGGCAAGCCACCTAGCTGGGTACACTTGTCTTGCCTAGGGTTTGATAGTAAAAATGGTTAACCTACAAATCTAGACTCCAAAATTCATATTTAAAAAGTGTTTACAATTCCCTAGCATATTACAAAAGGTTGTATAGTACCCATTGATGGAACTTATGCTGGAGCCATTTAAAGTCTTTCAATTCTGTATGGACCAGTGAACCAGTCACAGAGGAAAGATTTTATTCCTCCTAATAAAATAGAAAAACTAAACTTATAATTGCACACAAAATGAAATATATACAAATTCCTATATAAACATTAAAGAATATTTCTCAAATCAATCCATTAACACTTGGATGATTGAGTTCAAATCAACTGTCACCGGAATTCTAGAAAAAACCCAGTCTAATTATATAATCAAACTGAATATATAATGTACCAACCTTAATCATAGACTGGGATTAGACTTAAATAGCTTCATGCTTCAAGCCACAAATACCCAAACTAACCCTCACTACTTCTTTCCTTCCTTTGGAAATCTTGTCGATGTTGTCATGACAACTTTGCAAAGTTACAATGTTATCATTGACAACTTTTGCAACTTTTGTTGTCACTTCTACTTGAACCACTCAAAAGGGTGTAGTTTGATCCTATGAGTATATCTAAACCAATTTTACCTCTTTTTACTTCAATTCCTTACATTTGGAGGTCAAGTTGACCTTTGACCAATTATGCAATATGTTGACAACTTAAGATAGAAGACAAATCCAAGACAAGTCCTAGGTACACCTTGGAAAGCATTTTCTCAAACACCCTAAAGACTTACTAAAGACACTGAAACACACTTGGGACTCATTATTAGTCCTTATTGATTTGTGACTTGGCCAAAGTCACTTACAAGCCAAAATTTACTAGGGTAGACCAAAGACCCTAGGTGCTACTATACCATTCTCCCCTACATCAAGGAGGTTATGTCACCCCTAGAGATAAGAGGTCCATACTGAAGCCCAGGTTCTTAAAGCTATTCTCTGGTACCCAAGTGGCTTCAGATTTTGGTTGGTGTTTCCATTTGATGAGGTGTTCCATATAAATACCATACCTTGTATTTTTCTTAACTCTTGAATCTAAGACCTTCTCAGCTTATGGTTTCACTTGGACAGGGATTTTGAGCCACTTTACATCATCATCAAAATATGTACTATTCTATTTCTCTACTACATCAAGACCTTTATACTTGACTATATCTTGCACATTGAATATAGGAGAGATAACTAGTTCGTTGGGAAGACCTATCTTGTAATCATTTTGCCCATACTTGGCTAGGAATTTACATGGTCCTACTCTCCTCATTTGCAACTTGTTGGGAATACTTTTTGAAGCCTAATTTTGTTGAGATGTCTCATCACCCAATCTCCTACTTCAAATTTTAGATCCTTCCTTCTTTCATCCACTTTAGCCTTGAGTTTTTGATTTGCTTCCATCAAAGTCCTTCTCACCTATTCATGGACTTCTTGCATTGACTGAGAAAATTCATTAGGATGTCCACTAATCTCCCCATGACTCCCTAACTCTCTTAGTTCACATTATCCTCTTGGATGGATGCCATAGACCACTTTAAATGGGCTTTTACCAATAGACCTATTTGCACTGTCATTGTAAGAAAAATCAGCTTGAGGTAACACTTGGTTCCACATCTGTCCATACTCCTTTGTTAAACACATAAGAAGGTTTCCAAGCACTCTATTTATTACCTCTTTTTGGCCATCCATTTGTGGATGGTATGCATAACCAAATGCTAATTTTGTGCATAATATTTTCCACAAATTCTTCTAGAAATGCCCCATGAATTTCACATCTCTATCTGATAATATGTTGATAGGTAAGCCATTCCTTACTATCTCTTTGAAAAAGAGATGAGCAATATAGCTGGCATCGTGGGTTATCTTACAAGGTATGAAATGGCTCATTTTACTAAATCTATCAACTACCACAAAGACACTATCAAAACTAGTATTTTTTCTTGGTAAACCCACTATAAAGTCCATACTAAGGCACTCCCATGGCCTATTTGGAGTAGGTAAAGGCTGGTATAGTTCTACATTGGAAGATGTTCCCTTAGCTTTTTGGAAAAGTAGGCTTTGTTCCACATATCTTCTTACATCCCTTGGCATCTTTGGCCAATAATAGAATCTTTGGACTAGGTATAATGTTTTATTTAAGCCAAAATTCCCATTGAGACTACCATTAAGTTTCTCTTGTATGAGGTTTTCCCTCATAGACCCCTTAGGTACACATAATTGTTTTCCCCTAAACAATAAACCATTTTGCAATGTGTAGTCAACAAACTTACTATGAAAATGATTATTGAAGTCAAAACATACCTTGCAGGCTTCTGACAAGTCTTCATCACCCTCATATAGATCTTTAAACCCTTCAATACCAATGCTTTGTAATTGAATTTCGTGGACAATGAGCAACCTCTAGCTGAGTGCATCTGTTGCTTTATTATTTAGGCCCTTCTTGTGTTTGATAGTAAAAGTATAGGATTGGAGAAACTCCATCCACTTGATGTGCCTATGACTCAAATTTTATTGTGTATTTATGTATCTTAAGGCTTGATTATCAGTGTAGACTACAAACTCCTTGGGCAAAAGGTAGTGTCTCCACTTCCTAAGATCTTGAATCAATGCATAACACTCTAGATCATAAGATGAGTAACTTGATTTGGTCTCATTTAAACTTTCACTAAAAAATGCCACATGTATTCATTCTTGGTTTAGGACTTCACCCACATCTATGTTACTTGCATCACATTCTACACTAATGAACAACTTGTGAAAACTTGGTAACACTAGGGTAGGTTGTGTAGCCACCTTTTGTTTCAGCTTCTCAAATCCTTCATTAGCCTCCTTTTTCCACTTGAATTTGGTCTTGACTCCACCTTTGATATTATCTAATAGAGGTGCACATATCTCACTAAACCCTCTAATAAATTTTCTATAAAATTAAGCCAAACCATGAAAAATCCTTACATCAGTCCCTATTTTTGGAGTGGCCCAATTAAGGATAGCTTCTACTTTACTTGGATCCATTTTTAAATCACCTTGGGAGACTACAAAGCCTAGGTAAACTAGTTCTTGTTTCAAGAAATCACTCTTTTCTAGGTTAATGACTAACTTATCTTCATGTAACCTACTTAACACAACCTCTAGATGATTCATGTGTTCTTCTTTTGACTTATTAAATATGAGGATGTTCTCAAGATACACTACTAAAAATATGTTGGAAAGTGATGTTTTTGAGCACTAGGGATCACTTGAGGGTTGTCATTTATGGCAACACTTATGTTGGAGTGATCGCATGTTGAGAAGTTTTCCACTGGAGTCTCAATCGTGAAAATGACAATCCAAAATCAAGATAGCAAGGAATAGTGCTACAATTTTGGTCAGCGATGAAGATATATAAGATATTATGGCTTGCAAAGTTAACTAAAGGTATTTTTGTGATGTATACATGCTTCAGTTAAGAGCACATGAGTTTTGGTTATCAGATCAGTGAGATATAGTGTTCGAAAGGTATGTGAAGACAATAAATCAGTATAACAGGGTATATGAATAGTTGCAAAGATCAAGGAGAGTATAGTGGATATGGTAACGTACTAAGTTAGGTGAATGGAGTATATTTTTGACTCTTTGGTAATATAAGATCGCCAACTCCACAATTATCATTTGCATAAGTTTTGTATAATGTTTATGAAGCTGACTTGATGGTAGATTTTGTATAAGTACATAGTGCTTTTGTGAAAGCGAAGTATGGATGTGATCATGATGATGAAGCAAGATTGTGAATCTTAGAGCAGAGATCAGATGCAAGATCACTAAGAGATATAGCTATAACTAGAACTATCTAAGCAAGATAAGTGCTTGTATTGTTCACATTTTGGAGAACTCTTTTGAGATAGTTTTTTATTGTAAGAGCAGTGTGCTCACCACCTTTAACCAGGTGTTTTGTATACCCCTAATAGAGTTTTGTATTCCTCTAATAAGGAAATATACTATGTAACAATCAACTCCTAAGAGGGCTAGATCTCCTGATAGGGATATTATATTCTAGTGCATATTTGTGGGTATCATCCCCACCAGGGTTTTCCCTTGGCCAGGGTTTCCTCGAGAATAAATTATGGTGTCATGAGCAATGTGTTATGCTTATATGTTCTTTTCATTTTTGCATTATTATGGATTGTTTATAATTGTTTAAAGTTGAAATCAAATTTTAGTAATATTGATTCACCCCCCATCTCAGTATTACCTAATCCTAACGAAATCTGCCTATGTAATCCTTTAAGACTTCATTCATTAATCTCATAAATACACTAGGTGCATTTACAAGCCCAAAGGGCATAACTAACCATTCATAAAGACCCTCTATATTTTTGAAAGCCGACTTCCATTCATTCCCCTTTTTCATCCTAATTTGATGGTACCCACTCTTAAGGTCAATCTTAGTGAAGTACCTAGACCCTCCAAGACAATCCATTAAGTCTTCCATTCTAGGGATACGAAACCTATATCTGATTGTTGTCTTATTTATAGCCCTAGAATCAATACACAATCTCCTCTTACCCCCTTTCTTAGGTGCCAAGATAACTAGAACAACACATGGACTTATACTCTTTCTGATTAGTCCTTGGTCAAGCAACTCTTGAGCTTGACTTGCTATTTCCTTGTTTTGGTCTGGTGTCATCTTGTAAGCTACTTTGTTAGGCAAGGATGCCCCTGGTATGAAGTCTATCTATTGACTAATGGATCTTTGAGGAGGCAAGGTAGTAGGTGTCCCATCACTAATGATATCTTTGAACTGTTCTAATGGCCGCTTCACTTGTGCAGGTATAAGTGCTTGTTTTGGTTTATCCTCTTCTTTGGGCTTCACAACAATTGCAACACCCACTCCTTCTTCCCATTTAAGTTCATGCAAGAAATATTTTCCACTCAATAGGAGTACATTTGAATCCACTAATTTGCCTTCTCCCTCTTCAACAAGTGACTAAATTTTGTAAGTGACTCCATTCTTTTTGAAGGTGTATAAGTTTCTCTTCCCATGATGAAATGCATCTCTATCATACTGCCCTGGTTTTCCTAACAATAGATGGAAAGCACCCATTGGAAAAAAATCACAAATCATATTCTCTTGATACTCTCCTATAGAAAATTCAACCCACACTTGTTCATTAACAAGAAAATTCTGCCATTTGTTGAGCCAAGTAACCTTGTAGGGATTGGTATGAGGTATTCTAATTAGTTTCAATTTTTGAACTGCCTCCTCTGAGATGATATTATCTATGGAACCTGAGTCTATAATGAATTTATACACTTTTCCAAGAATCTTTCACTTAATCCTGAATAGTTCCCTTCTTTTTTTAGTTTCTTATTTGATTGGTTCTTTGAGCAAGACTCTCTTGAACATAAGGTTCTCACCATTCTTTGAATCAAGGTTCATTTCCCGAGCTCTAACACTACTAACCTCTTTTTGGGCATAAGCAATTTTATTTTCTCCTTATGACCTTGATGCCTTATTAGGGCACCTATATGTAGGGTGGCCTAACTCACCACAGTTGTAGCATTTCATGCTTGCAAAATGAGATCCCCTACCAAAACCTCTGAATCTACCTCTTCCACCACTATTGAGTCCTCTTCCCCTACTGGAGTTACCTCTACTACTTATATCACTCTATTTTTCATTCAACTTGGATTCACCTTGGTTCTTGGGTTCATTACTCCTACCACCAAAATTGCCTCTATGACTCCCTCTTGAGTCTCTTCCTCTTCATCTAGCTCTTCAGCTAGTTTCTTACTTCTTTTTCCTCTTCTATTCCACTTTAAGGGATAGCTAACAACATTTATGAATAGTAGTAGGACTTAATAGACTGATCTCCTCTTGGATTCTCTACCTAAGTCCATTCAAGTACCTAGCTACCTTGACACTTTCTTCCTCCTATACCTTGGACCTCAAACATAACTTTTGAACCTCCTCAGTATAAGATGCAACATCTAGTTCTCTTTGTCTAAGATTTTGTCTCTTTTTATGCAATTGAATCTCAAAGTCTTCTGGTGGGTAGTTCTCCTTGTTCTTGGTCACCATATCTTTCCAAGTAGCTATTGGTCTCTTTCCCACCTTTTCTCTTTCATCTTGAAGGAACTTCCACCAAGTCAATGCTAGTCCCCATCCTAGATTTGGCCACCTTCAATTTTTGAGCCTCACTAATCCCTTCACACTCAAAATGGTTCTCCATCCCCTCTATCCACTCCATCACCAATTCAGGATCCATCTTCCCACTAAATAAAGGTACCCCTTTAAGAGCTTTACCTCCAATGGCTTTTATGGCTTTGAGGAATGCTTCTTATTGCATAGGTGGATCAGGTTCAGGGACTTCATCATCTTCATCCACTACCTTACCCTTATCTTCATCTTCTTTCAACTTTTCACACACTAGTTTATTCTTTTCTTCTACCTCTCCTAGCTTGTCTCTAAGAGATACCAATTATTTCTAGTGTATTATATTCTCCTCTCTATGCTCTATCACTTCCCTAACTAACTTAGCATTTGTCACCATGGCTAACTCACCCACTAATTCTAAAATATACTTAACCCAAAAATTGTTAGGCTCTGATACCAATTTGATAGGGAGGTCTTTACTCCTGAGCCCTAAATCCTTTAGGAATCTTACAAGGTCCTTCTCCTAACCTTTCTAGGGTTCTTTCTATGACCCTACTCTAGAGAAACTCTTCCCTCAATGACTCCTTCCTCCAAGACCTCACTACCAAGTTGTTCTCAATACTACTTCCACATTCCTTCATGGACTCAACTCACTAAGTCCACCTTCAATATCAACATAAACCTATCAATTGAAAATAATATGGAGGGGATTTTAAATACTCATTTCCACTAGTCATAGTGTTAGCTTACTCCCAAAATTCATGCTTTAACAATTGATCTCTTCAAACCTTGCAAAAAGGTCTACTAGCCTTTTAAGGCCTAATTAGGTCTATTGACCTTTCAGACAATAACTCTGCAACTTTCCAAAAACTTCCCCAAACCAATTGGCATTCCTGATATCCATTTTAGAGTGGTATTCCTGATACCCTTTTTAGAGAACTCAATAATTTTTAGGGTTTTCCAAGCCCAAACTGTTCGTACACCTCCTTCCTAAAAATAGGCCTATTTTTAAGGGCTACAAGCTTGGTTAGACTACAATGGACATTCTAGTTTCAAGAGCACCATAAATGGCTTCAACACACCTTCTCCACTAGAACATTGAATCTATGGTCATTTATCCACACTTCCATGGTCTTGGATTACATTTTCCAATCCCTTAAACCCTCCATCTCTACTCTGCAACATGCAAGCCACCTAGTCAGGTACACCCTATCTCGCCTAGGGCTTGATAGTAAATATGGTTAACCTATAAATATAGACTCCCAAATCCATATTTATAAATTATTTACAATTCCCTAGCATATTCCAAAAGGTCATACAGTATCCACTGATGGAACTTATGCTAGAACCATTTAAAGTCTTTCAACTCTGTATGGACCAATTAACCAGTCACAAAGGAAATATTTTATTTCTCCTAATAAAATAGAAGAAATTAACATATAATTACACACACAATCAAATATATATAAAGTCTTATCTAAACATGAAAAAATCTTTCTCAAATCAATCCATTAACACTTGGATTATTGAGTTCAAATCAATTGTCACCGGGATTGCAAAAAACAACCAGTCTAATTATATTGTCAAACTGAATATACAATGTACCAACCTTCATCATAGATTGGGATTGGTCTTAAATAGCTTCATGCTTTGAGCCACAATTTCCCAAACTGACCCTCAACCACTTCTTTCCTTCCTTGGGCAATCTTGTCGATGTCATCATGACAACTTTTGCAACTTTTGTTGTTGTTAGGAATAACAGTCCATAATACAACTAAGGGGGGGGGGGGGAGGGGGGTGAATCAGTTGTATGATAGATTATTAAAATTTAAAATTTGAATAGCAACAATATCAAATCCAATGAACATAATGAATTCCAACACCACAACACAATATTTTGGTGTCAGGGAAACCATGTTAAAGGTAAAAACCCTGGTGGGAATTAGCACTCACAAATAATGTACTGAGAGTATAGTATCCTTATTAGAAGATCTAGCTTTGTTAGGAGCTTATTAAAACATTACAGTACATAGTCCTTATTAGAGGACATACCCTATTAGGAGTCAAGAAAGAAGGGCGAGCTCACTACCCAAAGAAGGTTAAATCCACCTTCATAACTCACAGTTCGCAACACAAGTGTTTATGAAGAAATACACAATCTTTGAACTATATGACAAAAAATATCTTTGCTTGATCAGTTCCAATGAATTACATAGGTAATCCTTTGCTCTACATCCAATAGACACAAGCTCTTAGCTTTCAAAATCTTCTTCACATCACATACATCTCATCCATATCTTTTCCAAAGAAAAAATCTTACATATATACCCTATTACATTCTACATGATCAGGTTGGCCGATTAGGCTTTCCTAGTATACAAAAAATTACATAAACCCTTGCTAAGATACACACCATATCTAAAACAAGTATACAATGATTACATTACAACAATTAAGGACTGACATCCTTAATTTACATTCCGCAACCAAAATACACGCTACATCTTTGAAGTCGGCTCCCAAATAAGTCTTCTCTAGATCACATGCCACAACTGACATCATCCAACATTATGTGACTTGCACTAACCATCAAACATTCTTCATTACCTTGTCTTTCATCTCTTAAGGTTGCATACACTGAATCCATACCTTTTGAAAGATATACCAGAAACATAGAGACTCACTCTGTCAACTTCCATTGTCACTGTCCAGTAACTAGTCTTCACCAAAACATCTGTAACGCATCCAATATGCAACAATACATGATGAGATATTGGATATAAGATCACAAAATCTTCCTATACTCTCATCTATCTTCACACATCTTGAAACATTTGTACAGTGTCTGTACACTATAGTAACCAACTTGTTCTCTTCACAGAAACATATGTTGACATCAGTGACAAAACACTAATGACAACAACAACATCTCCAACATCACTCAATGTAGTGATTAAACATATTAAATGTATCAACCATCTCCCTAATGCATTAGCAATATCCAACAATCTCCCCCTTTGGCATTGATGTCAACATATGGGAAAATCCATTATCCCAAAGTTTTATCAATCCAAAGTTCTGTAACCAAACAGTACTCTGATAATACACCTCCATAAAATCTCCCCATACATTAGGGATTTTCTTATAGAAACACTACCCCTTTAATAGTAATGACAAAGGGTGCCATAGTCATCAAATGTTCTTCACAACTTTCTTCAACGATTACTCCCCCTGAGGAGTAGATCCTTACATCAAGTCCAGAATATGATAAGGCTGTGAAAACCTCTGGACTGATGTATCCCTACATCATTTAATTCTGAATAGGAGGGGCTTGAACCCCAAGCATACCTCTGAGATATTTGAAGGTATCTTTTGGTAATGGCTTTGTAAATATGTCTGCAATCTATTCCTTTGTACTAATATACTCCAACTTTATTTCCTTCTCTACCACCTTGTCTCTCAAGAAGTGATACTTAATAGAAATATGCTTAGTCTTAGAGTGCATCACAAGATTCTTTGACATGTTCATTGTACTGGTGTTATCACAATGGATAACCACAAGCTTATCAAAATTTATTCCAATATCCTTCAGCATTTGTTTCATCCAAACAATTTGAGTGCAATTAATAGCAGCAACAACATACTCTGATTCTACAATAGATTGAGCTTTATAATCTTGCTTCTTACTTAGCCATGAAACCAACTTTTTCCCAAGGAAAAATGCACCACCACTAGTACTCTTCTTGTCATCAATATTTCCTACCCAATTAGTATCAGTATAAGCATGAAGTTCAAAACCATCATTTCTATCATACCATAAGCCATAGTCTATTGTTCCTTTCAGATATCTCAATATCCTTTTCATGATAGCTAGGTGTGTCTCTTTAGGTTTTGCCTGATATCTAGCCACAATCCCAAGAACATTAACAATATCTGGTCTAGTGTGAGTTAGATATTGTAATCCTCCAGCTATTGATCTATACTTGGTCTAAAAAACACACTTTGATTCATCATCAGTTGTTAGCTTATTACCAGTCACCATGGGTGTACCAATTGGTTTACAATCTACCATTCCAAACTTTTTCAACATTTCTTTAAGATATTTACTCTGAGAAATAAAAATGCCATTCTTACTATAATTTATTTGCAGTCCAAGAAATAATTTCATTTCACCTATCATGGACATCTCAAATTCATTTTCCATCTCTTTAGAAAATTTCTCACATAGTTCATCATTGCCTCCAAAGATAATATCATCAACAAAGACTTCTATTATAAAAAAATCCATCTCCACTAGTTCTTAAATACAAATTACTGTTAGGATTACCTTTTCTGAATCCAAGCCGAAGTAAGTATTTGTCTAACCTTGCATACCAATCCCTTGGAGATTGCTTCAGTCCATACACAGCTTTCTTCAACTTACATACAATGTCTCCATCTTTAGATAGAGTAAATCCATCAGGTTGTTCTATACACACTTCTTCTTCAAGATCCCCATTCAAGAATGCAGATTTCACACCCATTTGATATACCTTGAAGTTATTATGTGTAGCATAATCCAAGAACAATCTCACGGCTTCTATTCTAGCAACAAGAGCATATGTCTCTTCAAAATCCATGCCTTCTTGTTGTGAATAACCTTTACATACCAATCTTGCTTTGTTTCTTACTACAACTCCTTCATTCATTTTGTTTTTGAAAACCCATTTAGTTCCTATTACATTTTTGTTCTTGGGTCTAGGAACCAATTCCCAAGCATTATTCTTCTTTATCTGATCTAACTCTTCCTTCATAGCATTTATCCAAGATTCATCTTTACAAGCTTCATCTATAGTATTTGGTTCAACTTGAGAAATCAAACAAATTTCTTCTCTAGCCTTTGATCTAGTCATTACTCCTTGATTAGAGTTACCAATAATTTAATTTTCAAGATAATTTTTCTTTACATACCTCAAAGTCTTAGGAACCTCAGTAGCCTCATTTTTGTCATCATCACAAGTCTCATTTTCGCATTCAGCCTCAACAAGTTCTTCTTTTGCAGCAACAACCTTTTTGATCTCTATATTTTGATTACAATCATACATTCTCTCTTGTATCTGAAACCTTTCATCTATCTTCACATTGTTACTTTCAATCATCTTTCTTAATATTAGATTGAAACACTTGTAAGCCTTTCTCTTAGTAGAATAACCAAGGAAAATTCCTTCATCACTTCTAGCATCAAACTTCCCTATCTCATCATCTCTCTTGATATAGCAATTACTACCAAATATTTTGAAATATTTTACTGTAGGAGTATGATCAAACCATAATTCATAAGGATTCTTAATTTTACCTTCTTTGATTTAAAATTTGTTCAATGTATACACCGCTGTCCCAACAACCTCTCTCCAATGTATATGAGATACATTTGCTTCAAGCAACATTGTCCTAGAAGCATCAAGTATAGTCATGTTTCTTCACTCCACTATCCCATTTTGTTGTGGAGTCCTAGGAGCATATGTATGTCTTTGTATTCCATGTTCTTCACAGTATGAATTGAATAAGTCTGAAGTAAACTCTCCACCTCTTTCTAATCTCAAACATTTTATCTTTAAACCTAATTCATTCTCTACTCTTTCCTTGAATATCTTGAATTTATCAAACGCTTCTGCTTTTCTTTCAAATAAGTAACCCACATCATTCTAGAAAAGTAAAAAAAAAAGTATAAAATACCTTTCACCATGGTATGATGTCATCCTTGTAGGTCCACATATGTCTGTATGTACTAGATCCAACTTTCCTTTTGATGTATATGCTTTTCTTTTGTAATTGCTTCTAGTCTATTTTCCCATAACACATTCTCTGCATACAGTGTTAGATGGTTTCACAATCTTTGGTATATCTCTTACTGCATTATTCAAACTTGCCTTCACAATGTTATCAAAGTTAACATGACAAAAACTTATGTGTCATAACCAAATTTCATCTAGCTTTGCAACAAAATAAGAGGCTCTAGATGTATTTAATTCAAATACATTACCTCTAGATTTAGTACCGGTTGCAATCAACTTTCCTTCCTTACTACTGATAAAACATTTACCATCATCAAATTGTAGTTGAAACTCTTTGTCCATCAATTGTCCAACACTCAAAAGGTTATGCTTATGTCCATCAACAAGTAGTACATTATCAGTATTAGTTTTTCCATCCAAAGTAATATATTCTACTCCTATGATAGGTTTAGGAAGATTGTCTCCGAATCTAACAACACCACCATCATACTTCACTAAATTAATAAACTTGTTTTTGTCTCTAGTCATATGATGTGAACAACCACTATCTATAATCCATTCATATTTCTTATCAACATGTGATACTAAATCCTTTTCCTCATATATTGGTTCATCTTTAATAACAACAATTCCAATCTCTTCATAATCTAAATCATCATCATCAGAAATACCTTCACTAGCATAATAACATTCTTTATCCTTTGAATACTTAGACTTGAAAAACTTAGGCTTGTACATAGGAACTCTTGTAGGACATCTAGATGCAAAATGACCTACCTTATTGCATGAAAAACATTTCAAAGGTAACTTTCCTTCAAATTCACCCTTACCTCTCTTTTCTCTTCTAGCAATCAGTGCAACAAGTTCATCCATCTTTCTTTCCTTTTCTTGTATCTATTTCCATTCCTTAGCATATTCACGAAGCTCTTCTTTTAGGTTCTCACTTTTGGTGCTCAGAAGTGCAGACATTATCTTCTTGTGTGCAAATGCTTTGAATGCAGATTCAACTTTAGGTACAAAATCTCCCATTTCAAAAAATTTGAAGGTAGTTAGCTTTGCAATCAACATCTCTCTGCTAAATTTAGGAGTCAAAGGTATAGTTTCTTGTATAGATATAGCCTTACTCTTATAAACATGTGTCAATGATCTAAGGATCTTCACAATGACTTCTTCTTCATCATAAGTGCCTCCACAATTTCTGATCCAACCACAACCTCTGTAACCCTTTGAACATAATCCCTAATGCTTTCATCATCTATCATTTGTAGTTTCTCCATTTTTGTTTTCCAGTTCTGTAACTTCTCTTCTTGGTATACCTGTCTTCTTCATATAGTGCTTCCAACTTTTCCAAATCTAGTGTGCCAAATCCAAGTCTTTAACTTCAGTAAATTCTCCTTCAGAGAGTGCACTAATCAGTGCTTCCCTTGCAACCATGTTGTATGATAATACCTTCTTTTCATCATCATTAGTTGATGGCAAGTCATTCTCAGTCTTCATAATTACCTTATTCTTTGTAATCAACCAGTAGTCGATGCCCAAACATAGCAAATGAGTTTGCATCTTGTTCTTCCAACTGTCAAAGTTTTCAGGATCAAATTTTGGACTATCCTTCCTATAGAACACCATCTCCAAGATCACCTCAAGTTGTTAAGCTTTCTCTCTAAGGACCAGTAGCTCTGATACCAATTGTTAGGAATAATAGTCCACAATACAACTGAGAGGGGGGGGGGTGAATTAGTTGTATGATAGATTATTACACTTTAAACTTTGAATAGCAACAATATCAAATCCAATGAACACAATGAATGTCAACACAACACAATATTTTGGTGTCGGGGAAACCTTGTTAAAGGTAAAAACCTCAGTGGAAATTAGCACCCACAAATGTTGTACTGAGAGTATATTATCCTTGGTAGAAGATCTAGCCCTGTTAGGAGCTTATTAAAACATTAAAGTACACAGTCCTCATTAGAGGATAGACCTTGTTAGGAGTCAAGAAAGAATGGTGGGCTCACTATCTAGGCTCATTGCCTAAAGAAGGTTGAATCCACCTTCATAAATCACTATTCACAACAAAAGTGCATATGAAGAAATACACAATCTTTGAACTGCCTGACAACAACTATATTTTCTTGATCAGTTCCAATGAAGTACATAGGTAATCCTCTACTCTACATCTAGCAGACACAAGCTCACAACTTTCACAATCTTCTTTACATCTCATCCATGTCCTTTCCAAAGAAAATATGTTACATATATACCCTATTATATTCTACATGATTAGGTCAGCTGATTAGGCTTTTCTAATATACAAATAATTACATAAACTCTTGCTAAGATACACACAATATCTAAAACAAGTATACAATGATTACATTACAACAATTAAGGACTAACATCCTTAATTTACATTCCCCAACCAAAATGCATGCTACATCTCTGAAGTCAGCTCCTAAATAGGTCTTCTTTAGATCACATGCCACAAATGATGTCATCCAGCATTCTGTGACTTGTGTTGACCATCGAACATTCTTCAGTACCTTGTCTTTCATCTTTTAAGCTCGAATACATTGAATCCATACCTTCTAAAAGATATACTAGAAACACAGAGACTGACTCTGTCAACTTCCACTGTTACAGTCTAGTAACCAGTCTTCACCAAAACATATGTAACTCATCTAATATGCAACATTACATGATATGATCTTGGATATAAGATCACACCATCTTCTTGTACTCTCAATTGTCTTTGCATGTCTTGAAACATCCGTATAGTGTATGTACACTATAGTAACCAGCCTGTTCTCTTCACAGACATATATGTTGACATTAGTGACAAAACACTAATGACAACAACAACAACTCCAACATCACTCAATGTAGTGATTAAACATATTAAATGTATCAACCATCTCCCTAATGCATTAACAATATCCAACAATTTTTACTTCTAATTGAACCACTCAAAAGAGTGTAGTTTGATCCTATGAGTATATCTAAACCCATTTGACCTCTTTTTACTTCAATTCCTTACATTTGGAGGTCAAGTTGACCTTTGACCAATTATGCAATATGTTGACAACTTAAGACATAGAAGACAAATCGAAGACAAGTCCTAGGTACACCTTGGTAAACTTTTGCCCACACACCCTAAAGACTTACTATAGACACAAAAACACACTTGGGACTTATTCTTAGTCCTTATTGATTTGTGACTTTTCCAAAGTCACTTACAAGCTAAAATTGACTAAAGTAGACCAAAGACCCTAGGTGCTCCTGCACCAACTAGTTATTCTATTGATATGCTCTTGGTAAGCCTCCTCCATATTATTAATATCTATGATATCCTTTCCCTTTCCTTGGTGTGAATTGCACCCCAAATTTATGAAATACTTTTCAGTTCTTAGAATGTCTTCCTATAAGATATTGATTATTTCCCTTAAATGTTTAAGGGTTTTGGTCACACACTTTTGCTTGAAAGTTATAGAGTACATCCATTTTTTTAATATCTCATTAGGTGATTGTAATAGTCCCAATTTGACTGTATTTTCCACTTTCACATCCATAATCTCCCTAAGCATTGAAAATAACTTTTCATAGCTGGTTTCCTCTTCCTTGATGATCATGATTTCATGATTCACACTGTCTTTCATTTGCAATAGAATTTTTTAAAAGGAATCGAGGTGTTCAATTATGGGTAACCCTCAAACTTTAAGAAAATCTATCCAATCTCTTCCAATCCTACCCATATGCTTATATTCCTATAACTAGATGATTAGGAATTGGTTCTCATTTGATATCAGATCTAGGATATTAGAAGAAGTTTCATGTTGAGATGAAAGGGGCGTAAGGACCTTCCTGAGATAGTTAGAAAGTTGAGAAATGATTATTTTTGATATGTCCTTTTCTTGTTTATCTTTATCTAATTTATCTTTCACGTACTAGTGGGAAAACTCCCAAATCTGAACTATCTTCTCATGCCTAGGGGGCCAACGTCTATCATAGTCATGGTGAAGTCTGATGCATTCAATTAATTCAACTTGTCAGAGGACTCAATTTGGGCTATTTCTATAGCAACATGTCTTATCTCCTGATCCTTTCCCAAGGCTACAAGGGTTGAAGATTTCTTCTTTTTCTAGGGAGGAGAGCTTTTCAAAATCTAGTCGATCATGCTCAGAGAGGGCATGTTGTTTTCTTCCCTCTTTCTTTTCTTCTCAATTGAGTGTTCTAGCCAGGAAGGAGTGGACAAAACCTTTGAGGCAGACTAAAGACTTTCTAAATTAAACAATTTCCTCACAATGAGAGGAGTGTCTTTCTGAATAGAAACAAAAGGAAATTTGGGCACTTTGGGAAAAATAGAACTAAAAGAGGCTAAAAATTGAGGTACCTGGGAATCCATTTGGAAATATTCTAGTTTCTCCTCTTGTTGCTAATCCAAAGCTTCTTGCTACATATCGTGAAGTCTCCCCTATCAAACTTTTCTTTGCTCTAGGTTTTCTCCTTCTTTAGGCTCTTCTCCCTCCTTGAGATCTACAAATGGAAGAGATCCTTCTCCATGAGTAGGTTTAGGCTCTTCTTCTTTTTCTTAGGGTTTTTCATTCCCTCTAGTGGCTTGGGAAGATATAGGTGTTGATGAGCCTATAAGAAGTGTAATAACAGGGACTGAAGATGTATTATGTGTTAGATTTGATGGCACTTGTGTAAAACTTCCTTTTCTCTTCCCCGTTTGCTTCCACTGGACCCAATTTTGATTTCTCCTCATTGTCAATGACATACAAACATAAAAATCATCTATTTATGGGACATACTAGTTGGTGGGTTTTATTAGGGTTCCTTTGATCTTTTTTAAGTAGTGTGGGTCGAGTAGCTTAGGCCTATCATCTACAAGGCCATCAACATTTAAGTTCACTTCATAAAATTTAATTTGGTCTATGGTCAACCTCAACCAAGACCTTTCTCACATTTCAAGATCATATTTTTAATTTGTCCAAAAATACTCTAATGTTGGCGCATGGCAGAAAGATAACCTCGTATTGCTGGAAAGGATATCGGGTCATCACAACCTTCACTACATTTGTAGCATTTGAACTCAAGGAGCATGAATACACCCCTACTATTATAGGAAAAGGAATCCTGACTTTGTGTCTTTCACTACATCTCTTATTCATTTCAAGTATTTGTTGACACAACTCAATCAGAACCATCCTGTCATCAGGATACATGAGTATCTTATTGGGGAAATCATCAAATGCACCAATCTAGAAGTATGTAAAAGTCATAAATTGAATGAAATAGCTACATACTTAGAAATCACCTCAATTGCTTCTGGAGATAATCTTTTCTCGGGGAACCCTTTTAGTTCACAGGTTAATTTCATGATAAATGCATTGTTTATCCTCCTAAATTCTATATAGCTCCTATGTAGTTGTTAGCAAGGGTAAAAGCCATAGATTTTCACATCTTCATCAAAATCTTCAACATGATTCAGGCTAGGCCAGTGTCGTGTGCATGCTAGGGCATAAATGATATAAGATGACATGAAAAAGGAATTGTTAGCTTTAGCACTGGTAATCAGGAATTTTAAAAGTACATTGATAATCTTCACCCAATATATGTACCTTTCAACATACATAGTCTATTTTATGTACCATTCTTTCAACATTACAGACCTCCATTTTAATTTTTTTTTCATTGAAAGAAGCTAAAAGAGAGAAATCCCAATTTATAAATTCTTCTCTCATAGGGAGATGAAAAAAGTTCTAGATAGTGGCTCTATCTAGAGTGATGAGACCCTCTTCACTGGACATTTTTATCTATTTGTAATCTGGATCAAAAAGGGAAATGCATTCCCTAATCAAATCTAGGGGTTGTATAGCGATGGGAAATTTGGTTGCTTCCATGAGTTCACTTTTAACCCAATTGCTTCCATGAGTCTACTCTTAACCAATTTCTCTGTGATTGGGTGCTTAGGTTCTTGGTGTATTCTCATGTGAAGATCTCCTAGGTCAAAGTGACTTATTTAGTATAGTAGATATCCTTTCATTCACTCTCAACACTTTTGAGATGATCATACCCGTAGTATATGAGGATCATTCTATGTATTTGCGGGCTATAAGAAGCTCTTGTTTTCTCAGAAAAGTGTGGCATGAAGAAGGAAACTACCATGGTTACCTGTTACTATAATGATGTTTTACCTTAACTTCTCCCATAAGATATCATGTAATCAAGGTAATTTTGAGAAAGTACTGGCACATGATTTTCATTAAGTGCCTTAAATTCTAGACAAGACATCCCTACAAATAAAATGTCCAGCGCATTTATTGTTTTGATCCTTGGTGGGTTGTTTACATTAGGCAAGAATTTAAAAAATAGTTATTTGCGAACTCTGGCTTCGGACATAGCACCTTGATAACTTCGGCTCCCAACCTTGTTCTTTTCATTAGGCGGAGATTTATGTATGTTTCTTTGAATTATGTTGGTAAGGCATCCATGATGCAATTTTTTTGAAATGAGACTTCCATTTGTGGTAGCTGGGAACTTGTTCTTAGTGGTCTCTGATTTCGGGATTTCAAGAATCGCACCCCCTTCCTTTGATTTTCGATGAAGTCACACTTAAACTTTCAAATTTCCAAAATGATAGTTTGAAGAGGGCAACAAGATTTTATCCTCCATTAATCAGGAATCATTATATTCATCTTCTTTTGATCTGCCCACAAATTCACAAAGGATGGGACCCAACATCTTTTGGGTTTTTAGAAATCTTATCACCCTACCTTGATTCTTGAGTCTTTAGTACCTTGAACATTGAATTTATGAAATGAAGTGTTTTGACATTTTTAGTTTGCTTCGGATTTTTCAAAAATTGCACTTCCTTTCCCCTATTCCCAACTGAAGTATCACTTAACTTGTTTTCAGATTTTTAGAAGGAGCACTTCTCAACTACTAATCCTAAAAGTTTTAGCAACAAAGGTCTACTTTTTTTGAACTTCACATTCATGCTTTCCTTTTGGGAGCTTGAGACTTGGATGACATCCTTCAAGTTTTGAAAAGTATTTTAGTAACACAAGTTTTCTTTGGGGGCATTGGAGAGACTTGTTTTCTGAGACTACCACCAAACTGACACCACTTAAACTTTAAATCCAATTTTACAAAAAGGAACTAAACATGGCAACACACATGTACCATGTCATTTCATATCCTCACTAGGGAGATGACTATTAATTTTATGGATGTATACTAGATTCTTCATGCACCTATTTGAGGCGAGGGATTAGTAGTAGACTTGAATTTATTAGTATAGGAGCTTACAACTAGACAACAATGGTTTATTAGTAGAGTCTTAGATACCACTGACCACATCTACTTGTGATGGCTAGAGCAGGGTTAGTTTCATATCACCCTCATTTGGTGGATCCTCATTTCTATAGTATCCCTTTATGTTACCACTAATAGGAAGGGATCTCATCTTCTAGAAAGTCTTATCCTATATATTTGAGAGATGGATGAAAGGACATGTATATATGCCTGGGCTAAAAGCATTCTTGTACACTTGTACCATGACCTTGAGTAGCATGTGCAACATGAATACCATAGCATCACCAACTACCCTTTACTATAGGTGTGGATGTGTCAACACATCACTTGCACACATCTAGTAGGATTATCATTATCTACTGACCCCGAGCTACCATAAATCTATGCATACTAACTATGGAAAGGTGAGTTGGAGGTTTGGAGATCTCATTTTTTGGAGGCTCATAGCTTAGGGATTAGTGATATGATATTGAAACCATACCATGACATGGCTAGGTGGTCCACCAATAAATCCCAACTCTCATGGATGTAGTGTGATTGGTTGCTAGTTGGACATTATGGCATGTTACTACTAGCAGTAGTGTATATGACAATTTGGATAGATGTAGATGCAACTAGTAGCCCCTCCAACTTATGTGAGGTCATCTAGAAGCATCACCCAAACATAGTATTTCTTACACCCCACCATTGATTATGCACTAAATATCTCATCAGAGAGTGATTACAGTGACCGTGTACCCACATAAGACATTGATGACATCAAGATGATGGATGGGTTCACAACTTGGTGGGTTTCTACAGGTCCTAGTCCTAAATTTCCCACATATGCACCTAGGGAGACCTAGGACCTATTGGTTCAAACTAATAGGAGGAAACCCCAAAAATCCCATAGTGGATCCCATCAAATGGACCATCAAGGAGCTCCCAATAGCAATATATAGAGGGTAATAGACCAAGGCAGTGATAACATATAACTTCTCTAACGACCATCCCAATCATCTCTATCTAACCACTGGTACCAAGTTCACATATTCCCATTTCTCTTTATCCTTTATAGGTATGGGTTCTCCCCAATTATGCCTAGGGAGACTCCCATGGAATCAAGTAGTAGAGCACCACCACTAGATCCAAATTGGTAGTCTAATGACATAGGTATATTCATGAGTTTTTTTATGATGTAGGTATGTCATTTGATAATGTAAATAGATGATTATGATGATGTAGATACTGATATGATCTTCCACCAGACACTCTTAGAGGAAGTTCTAGAGATTGTTACTTGAATTTTTATGCTAGATTCTTATAGCTATGTAATGCACCACCAAGGAACCCTTATAACATAGGGTTAAATATGCTTTAAATATATATTTTTGAAACATGGAATTAACATAATGAGTAAGAGTGTAATGCACTAACACCATAACATAAGTAAGATATAAACATTCCATGATTGTCACACAATCATGCACATGAAGAAGACTCATAAGTACTTCCAAGGGCTCTATGAAAACCTCCAATACAAACAAGAACAAACAAATCATGTTCAATTCACCATGTGAGAACCCAAATCATGTCCTTGAACCTAATAGGAAAGTTAGACCATCATTCACAATTGTTGAATGAGGAGACAAGTCCATCCTCAACAAGATCCAAAACTAGGTTCACTTTAAACCCAAATATAAAAGTGATATAAACCATAGCACAAGGAATTAGAAAACATAAAGTATATACATGAAAATAATCCCAAACATGCAAGGAATATAACCATTAAGATTATTTTCACATAGACCTAAGGGAACACCAAACTATTGTAAATACACAGGAGCGATCTTAGGATAAATATACAGGAACAATGTTACAAAAAGTAAAGTAGGAATGGATGTGCCAGTCTATAGGTACAAACTCACAATAACTATGAATGAATATGCAGGAATGCATGATATATGCACAAAAACCTGTAGGTTGCATAAATTTAAAAATGAACTAATGCCAACTCCAATGTATGGCCTAAATCTGAACAACTCCACACTAGGGAGTAATAGATAGCATAATTTGAGGTCATACACACCTGATACAATCATAATCAACAATATGAAAGCTAATATACATAACATATCACCAAATATATGTAAATCCCTAAAAAGGGATACAAGGGATATAGTGTGAACATCATGCTTATAAATCTATCATTGGAAGTAGTCTTCCACCTATACATTGGTCTCCAATACTAATGTGCAAAACCATCCGACCATGTGGTACCCTCAAGCCCACCCCACTGTGTTTGTGTAGATAGTCACCCATCCACAAAAATAAGGCGCACATACAAGGAATGGATAACACTCACACCAATCAAATTTAGAACTCAAGGAATAGTACAATGATCCCAATGCAACCACACATGAAAAAATATACTAAGGCACAAGTACAAAGGGCTACTACTTAGTATTAACAATGTCTCAATGTAGGGACTCAAGAATGAAGTGTCATTACATGGCACATGGTGGCCCATGTAGCATTGAGTCTTTTGGTTCCTAAAAGGGTTTACACTAATGAATAGTAACCAAGTTGATCATTCAATTACCTATGGATAATCCAAGTCCAATTATCAATAATCTCCTAGACTTGGACCAACTGACAAGGATATCTCAAACCCTTCTGCACTTTGGGCTCTGTAAAACCCAGGAGGGTAATCCCTTGATGTATTTACAATCTCTGCACCACATTGCAAATAACATCAAAATATAATAAACAATCTCATATGAAAGGCTCAATAGAGAGGGATAATATTATAAAATGGGTAATTCGCAGTGATCCTCTCCCACTTAGAGCATGATATAACAATGACATACAACATACATAAAGTGAAATGATACTGCATGATTTAATAATTTTATGGAAAGAATAAAATGAATTTGAACACCAAACTGACATTAAAAGCAATATAAGCTACGATTAGTGCCTTATTCCATTGGGGACTTGAACTCATAATAAATAAAATAACATATGGAAGGCTTTCACTAATAGTGTTAGATCTAAGAAACTATTGCATTATAGTGCTTCTCAACAATAACCCCAACCCAAACTACTTATCAGAATCCCTACACAAATTCTAGAAATCTACAATTCTATTCAAGCATTTAATTGACTTGATAGACCAAAGCATAAACATGAAATTACATACACCACAATAGTGCAATGAATGAGAAAAACCCTTGATTCATTTAATTCAAAATGTAATAGAAATGTACAACTAGAGATAAATGGATATGAATTGTATTTCTATTAAATTCAACTACTATTTCTATCATACAATAATTTTACATTTCATTTACTCAAAATTTGCACAAAACATGACACTAACACCATCTATTTTCTTTGTAAATGATTTTACAACTTGTTCATACTCACCTAGACTCTTATTGGAGCCAACACTCTAGACACAAGAGATTTGGAACCCCTTCTCCTGGCCTTGAATTTTGTTTTATAAAAAATAAGGGAGAAAACAAGCTTTAGGCCAGAGAAGAAACATGTCATCAGTCCATTGGAATGCTTAATTCCTTTTACAACAAACTTCTTCTTAGTTAAGACAAAAATTCCCTTTGATTTTAACAAAATATTCCTTGTGCTTTTCCCACTTTACATTTGTTGATTAAGATTTTTCCCTAGGGCCATGTTGTTATAAGCTCATTCTTCAAAAGATGATTGATGCAGAATATGCCAAAAGTAGTTGCCAGCCTATCACATCAAACAATTAGATGATTGACTTTTACTCTTCACTCAAATACATTCCCACCATTTTTTTATATTTTTCATCTGATGGCCAATTTAAACTCATGACCTCATCTCCCTTTGTCCTATAGGGATTGTATTTAACTGCTACTTGATTTTCCTCTTTCTCAAAATATTCAAATAAAGCTCTTGTACTTATAATTTTGTGCATGCTATTTTCAAGCATATCAATATCTAGGTCTTCACAAACTAGATCAACTTAAGAGTTAACCACCTACTCTTCCTATTCTTTCCATAACTATAATGGTTTAATATTTCCATTTTCATCTAAAATTCCTAGCAACAATGTATCTTTCATTTCATTAAAACTAGCCATCAACTCTCTAACCTTCTTCTCCATACTCTTTGGCAACACTTGAAAATCCAGAATTTATTTTACCAACAAATGGGTTGGTTGAAGTGCCATTGTATTGTCAACATGAAACTTATAGGCTACAAGCATTATCCTCAATTCATATTCCCTCTACATCCATTTAGAAAACAATGGTGCAACCACCTCTCTATCCTTATCAAAACTTTTTATAGGTTCAAACAACAAAGAAAACAAAGAATGAATATGCACCAATCTTCTTTCCAACTTTTCATTTAGATGAGTTACAATTGCATTGACTATCTCTTTATTTTATAAGAAAGACCTATGTTCAATATCCACTAGCTTATTCTCTAATTCCTTTATCCTTTCTAACATTTGACCCTTGGTTGGATCCCTTGAGATAATGACCATATTTCTAATGTGGCATAGTTTTGACTCTATGCTGATCCTTTTAATGCTACTCTAGTTTCCTCCTCCGAGCTATATAACTATTTATTTTTCCTAATAGCATCAAAAGCTATGACATCAAAAATATTCCAATCTAGAAGAATTAATATCCCTACTTGGTTAATAATTATTTTTCCTTCCTTGGGAGTGATAGTACTGAATTCCTCCATCATCTCCTTCTTGATCACATCTTCATTTTCTTTCTCACTTCTTCCAGGCTTATAAGCATCCCTTTCTTCACATCTTCTTTTGTACTCATCAATTTTTACCTTCCAGACCAATTAAAAAAATGCCTGACTTTTCACAAAAGTCTCATCATGTAAAAATTCATCACAGGCTTCCTTCCTAGCATCTCTAAATGCTCTTCCCTGAATATCAAGATAAGTGAAATCCAATTCTAATGATCTTGGTGCTAGAGGGATGCCTACTTATAGTTATTTTTCAGTAATAATAATAATATCCTCCTCTTGTGCAAATTTTTTTTTCCATTTGTTCAATAATTTTCTCCTCTACTTATTCCTTTTCCTTCTATTTTGGAAGTGAAGGGGGTAAAGGAGGTGGTGAGGGAATTCTTCTTGATTTGTCTTATGCTTCTTTGAATGGCTTAGGCTAATACTTAGGGGGGTGTTCATGTTTCATTACCTTCTTCTCCTTTCTTCTTCTCTCCTCATCACTATCAGTGTCATTATCATATTTACCTCTCACCCTTTTATATATCTTTTCAATTAGTAAGGGAAATTATGTGGTCATATCCTCTTCTTGTACATCTATACCTTGTGGTGGTGGAGGTGCTACAACTGTAGGCTTGATTATTGTCTAAAGTATTGGAGTTGTTGTTTGCTGAGTCTTTTCATCTATCTGATTTCCCTCCAATCTAGCTCTCTTACACTTCAAAGTAAGCACAACCTCTTGAAAATGATTTACCAAAGTACTCATCTTCACATAAAATGTCTTGAAAGTTTTCAAAGGATCATAACTTGGATCCAATTTCAGAACAATATTCCAAAGCTTTCTATATGCAATCCATTTCTCTTTTCTATCTTTATGGACATTCTCATCAAATTCATTCCTGATCAGATCTTCAGGGAATCCATTTCATGGGGTAGAAGATATCCCTTAATTATAGCTCTAAAAATGTTATAAAATCCCTCTGGATCACTATGTCTTGTATTTCTAACCCCCAAATGATAAGGATTAAATACTCTATCAAAACACATCTATCATCCTTTTGTAATTACAAAGTGAATAGTAGTGATTTGGAATCACCACTATTTGTGTATGTGTGTGGGGAAAATGTAAGATTCACTCCTAAATCCAAATTCCTAAAGGAGAGATCCAATTTGATCAACCAAGAGGTTAATACACAATTGAATCAACCTATGAAGAATATGAAAGAAAGAATAAATCTTATACTTCCCTATAGTTGGGTTAAGCTTGAAATCTGAAATAATTGAAGTGCAAATACTAACCTTGAATTAGGGTGGATCTAGAAAATGCTGAATTTTGGCTTCTGTATGAACTTTCTGAAGATTTCATCACTTGTTCTAGATTGGAAATGTCGAGGTGGACAAAACCCAAAAATCTTTCCTCCAAATTCACACAGGTCGACTTTGACCTTTACCAAATTATTTATTTGAAGTCCAATTCTGATTCTATTCACAAATCTTGAAAGATTGCTGAAAAGGGTATCCGAATTTGCTCTCAGATCCAAGATTTTGCACCTGTACCTACATGAAAATGGGTGTTTTTGGTTGTATGGGGGGGTTTGCCTTAGTCAAACCCCAATTTAGGAATTAACCTTGAAATTGAATTGAAATATATGGTGCATAAACAAAGTAATTGAAACAAATCACCTCGCTTATGTTGAAGTCCTTGTAGAGGATTCGGATCCTCAAATCCAGAAGTAAGAATGCTTCAATGAATGTAGGATGTCTCCAATCAATGGTATTTTGATCTTCAACACCAATCTTGATTTGATCTTTGCATATGAGAAGGCTTGAATGAATGGAGAAGGATGGATCTTCAAGGGGGCTCCAAGGAGATTGAATCCTTCAATAGCTAACAATGGAACTCCTTGATGGATGAATGCTTGAACACTTGAATGCTTGAAGACTTGCTTGCACTTGAGAGCTTGATTGCTTGATGTGAATAATGGATTGATGTTGGAGTGATGTGAAAATGAGAGAGGAAGGCCTCCTTTTATAGTGAACCAGGGCACACTCCTCTAGATGGGTTACCTTGAAGAATTAAATCCCAATTAGGTCCTCACCTTTAGAAAATATACCTTGATTAAAAACCATTAAAGGATTTACCATTTCAGAGCCCGAAACAGCTGACCCGGAAGTGGGAAATGAAACTTTGAAATTTTGGTAGAAAGAGGTCAAGGTCAAGGTCAACCCTGACCTAGTCAGGGTTGAGGTCGACTTTGACCTCAAACCCTAACTTTGTCAGGATTTGCAACAGGAGTTCCAAGGGATGCCAGAAATGCAAAATTTGATATTTGAGCAGGACCCAGTGTCAGGAATAGATAGAAAATCCTCTGAATAATGTGATGATGAACTAGGAGGTCTCATTTCTAAATCCTACCTAGAAAATAGAGCCATAGAAAGAGGAAAATCAGGAAAGTCCTTAAGAACTTAACCCTAATTTCACCTAGAATGAAGAAATCAAGTGTGGAGAAGAAGTGGAAAGTGGGGGAAAGCCAAATACATGCAAAGACCTAATCAAGGCACTTAACATGACCCCAAACCACTTACTCAGAGGGCTAAATGCTCTTATCATGGAAGTGCTTCCATTTTAAGACGATACATTAAGCCCCCACTTTAGCAAGAGTATGGACTTGATGCAAACTCTTGGTAAAGGAGATAAAAAAATAACAAGATAATCTTATCGTAATCTAAGGGACAAAGAGAAATCCCAAGCCCCCAGGGACTCAAGTCTTCATTGACTCCTAAATCATAGATAAGAGAGACATCTCTAAAGAAATAAAAAGTGTGATTACCTCGCCCAATAAGAACTTATGTCCCATTGTGAACCACATAGGAAAAAGGTGCAACTGGAAAGATGGAATTGAACCACCTAGTGAATTTGGCTACTCACTAGTCAACCCATCAAGGATTTATCCTTAGGAATATCCTATTCCATAAGAATAAATCAAAAACAAAAGAGATCCAGTCTTAAGGACACTTCTGACCTTAAGGGATCACAATATATGTGTATTTGAAACTGGAGGGATCAAGAGATCCTAATATAAATCCATACTTTAAGGATTAGTTTTTTAATCCAAAAAGAAAGATTGAAAATTAAATTTAAAGTGCGTGTCTTCCTCAAGATTTAGCAACTTATGTGCATTACCTTTAGAAGATTTAGCATTTTTTGAATTTTTTATAAGTACGTGTGTGCAACAAGTGAGCAGAGCGTATGCCCCCATGTTAAAGTCATTGCTGACACTTTAACAGGAGCAATAGCTTTAACGGAAACATAAACAACTCCACTGATTACATTTCCACGTCGAGATGCCCCCAGACAAAGACAAATCAAGGGAAATAACACATAAACATACAGAGAACATGGAAGGGATCTACCTACCATGGGGTCAGTATGATCATAAGATAATATATGTATGATATTATTACAAATGAATTGACATCATTCCCCAAAGGAAGTAGAACTACAATCACAAAGGAGGAAAGATCACATAAGATATATGAAGGAGAATCTTTTCAGACCATGACATGGAGACCAAAAATAATTTAGTGCTACCACATCTTGAATCCAAGCATATTATAGAAGGAAACATTTACGAACAATAGCACAGTTACAACATAACATTGAACAATGCATAGAAGAATAGAGATACATATAGAAGAATTTGAACAATAGTTTTGATTCCTTCATCACCGTGTACCAAATGAGTAACAAGGATCATATAAAAGAATCTAACAACATTTAGCAAACACATTACAGGAGAAGCACAGTACAACAAGCAAACACACAACAAAGCTACCATGAAGGAAAAGTTGATCAAGCGTGTCGCCTACTTTCCCCATCTCATTGTATATCATTTAGAGTAGGTGGGTAACTCACAAGAGGGACTATATCCAATATAGTAGGAATGATAGCCAGTTCCAAACAAGGATCCTCTTGAGAAGCACAATGTTCGATACTAGGTGTAAGAGTTAATTGAGATGAAAGCATATTTGGCAAATCAATGTCAATGTCAATAGTCTCATATTCATTAGTAACATTATCAGTATCATCAAGAGTATCTTCGTCATCCAAATTAATCAAAATAGGATCTAAGATATGAATAGAATCATCATAATCATGCATGTGAACATCATTATTAGTAACAACATTATGCATAGGTGTATCTGCAGAAAGTAGAGATCTTTTAGCTTTAGCATGAGCATGACGCTTTTTACGACATTCATTAGCAAATTAGTTATGTTTTGATTTATTTGAAATAGGTTGAGAACTAGGAGGAACAATCACAAGATCCTTCACAGGTTCTTTAGGAAGATCAATAAGATTGTCAACCATAGGAGGAGCAATCATAGGATCTTTGATAGATTTAGTAGGAGGAACTTGATTAACAGAACAAGAAGCCATAGTTGAAGGAGGTATCGAAGGTGTAGGTAAAAGACCACGATTAAGATCCATAGGAGGTATGCTTAATTGAAGAATTTTATGATGCTTATAGGCTTGATATGATTGAAAAAGATTATCAGGGCGAGGAGGACATGAATTAGGTAACGAAGGCCAAAAGAAATCCAGAGCAGCACAATCTCTAGGCCTAGAAGGTCGATATAGACTATGATTGATCATCTTCACTTCGCCATCATGAATGAACTTAAGACACTTATGGATAGGTGAAGCAACAACATGCATGGCAGTCAACCAAGGCAAACCTAGCTTAACTTGAAATTGATCAGAAGTAGGAACCACAACAAAGGTAGTGTTCACAAGTTTTCCAAAAAGTTCAACTGGTAAAGTAATAGAGCCAAATGAGGGATAAAGAAAACCATTACAAGTTTGAATCCACACATCCAATGTATCATAGAAGTCACGTTGTAAGCTTTTCATAAAAAGATTTTCTTCAGTGATAACATTGACTAAGGAGGTAGGATCAACAAGACAACCATGAGTAGGTATCTGAGCAACCCTAGTAGCAATGTAAAGGGGACCATTAGGAGCTTTAACAATCTCAGAGTCATCAAAGGTAATCAAAATTTCCCGAGGTCTTTTATCCTTAAGTTGTTGTCGCGGTTTAGGTTGAGGTTTCACTTTAGGTTTGGGTTTATCTTGAGGTTGAGATTGAACTTGAGGTGAAGATTGAGGTGGAGATATAGGCTTGGCAACATGCTCCACTTGATTAATGACATGATTAAGATCATCCATCTTGGAATCATATACAATTTCCATAGCAGATGGTTGAGCAATAGTATTAGTATCATGCGTAGGTAAAGGATTCGTATAGATTTGAAGGTTCTGATTAGGAGGAGAGACAGATTGATTCCTAGTACTATCCAGATTATCAATAGATAAAGCTTTAGCATCAATGAGATCTTGGATCTTATGTTTTAAAGAATAACATCTCTCAGTATCATGACCATTCTGACGATGATATTGGCAAAAAGCATTTTGATCAAAAGATTTAGATGCAATCGTAGTAGGTAAAAGAGGTCGAATAGGAGGTAAAGTAATCATATTAGCAGCTAACAACCTATTCATAATAGCATGTAAAGTTTTAGAAAGAGGAGTAAACGTACGATTTAATCAAAAAGCAGTGGATGTAGAAGTGGTATTATGAGATGCAACAACAACCTGATTAGCAACTGCATTCGCTTGTTTGTTTATCTTGACATAATTATTGAATTTTTGAAACTTATTTGGATTAGGAGCAGCATCACTCTTATCAACTGGGACAAGAGCCATTGGAGTGTTGCTCTCAAACTGACTCACTTGTAATTGATAATGATGAAGTGTTGCACAAAGTTGTTGAAAAGAGGTAAATTCAGTGAGCAGAATCTTATCTCTAATATCCTTTTACAAATTTGAAATAAACATACGTTGAATATCAATATCAGGAACAGGATAGGAAATCTGAGCATGCAAATGCTTAAATCTACCAATAAATTCAATCAATTTTTCTTTAGTACTTTGTTTACAATGCATTAAATCAGTCAAAGACATTGTAGACATGCAAAATTGGACAAGTGCTTTTTAAAATGCACTAAATCATCAAAATGGATAAAAAATCAATAAAATGGACATATTTAAATAAAGTTGAGAAAAATTAATTAAAACAAAGGAATTATTAAATAATGATGTTAAATGATTAAATTAAGCATAAAAAAGGGCAAAAGCACTATATAATTGATTCTAATCAATTAATTGTATAGTTGTCTTAATTAAAAATTAAAATGAACCCATTACCCATGCATGGCTAAATTTAATTAAATAATTGAATTAATAATCCTTATTTTCTTTCAACAAAGTGATCAACCGATAAAAATTGAGAACAAAAGGACACAAATCACTTACATTTGCAAATTGCCCAAACATTTGAAACCATTTAAAGGCTTGTCCCCTCATTTGTCCCCCCATTTATGAATAACGCAAAGTTTTTGACTCAACCATGAGATAACCATGATTACTTCACTCCACCCCCTACCCTTGGGAAATTACTATAAATATGAGGCATTTTGAAGAGCATTCCATCTTAGAATTTCAATTGAAAAGCATTGTTACTATAGTCAATTGAGATCATTTCTAAGAGAAATTTGAACATTCTTGAGCATTTAGCATTGAAATTTATCAAATGGAGCTAGATTAAGCATGAATTCATTATAGAATAAGAATTTAGAAGCATCATAGCAGCATTATTCTCATTTTAGAGGTGTCACTAGTGAGGATTTGCAGCTGAGAGCTCACTTACCACTTCTTTCTAGAGATCCATGAGATGTTATAGATTGTAGTTGCATTTTAGAGTAAATTTCCTTTGTATTTAGCTTAAATTGTTGCTACTTGATCTTAATTTCATGAAGGTGAATAATATCATCACACAAATGGCACACACCGTGGGGCTTGAGCCTCAAATTCTAACAAATTGGTGATTTAAATCATCTTTGCATGCATTTTTGTGTTGTTTCCGTGTGTTTTTTGCAGGAATTTGATAAAGTCACGCCTACGGCAGATTTATTCACGCTTGGAAGTCCTGCAGTCTCACTTTGGCTATCTATTCTCATGCCTGCTAGCTGGAAACTCACACCTACAATAGCAAAGTGTCCAGCCTTTACAGGATAAAGTCACACCTTCGCGGCAAGAAGTATCACTTACCTGTTATTTACTATCGCTTTAAGATTTCTTTACCTCGATTTAAATTTTAAATTTACGCCTTGGCTAAGTTTTTTATCACTTGGAAAATGACTTTGCATTGCCTTTGAAGTTTAAAGTTGCACTTGATATAGTTCCTTTATCGCTTTGAATACTTTAAATGTCACTTTTGTCTGTCTATTTTCCACAAATTTAAGGTTTGTTCATGCTTAGATTAAAATAGTTACCACCTTTGTGAATTATCGATGTCACCTATGTCACTGAGAAGTATCGTGGCTAATCACTAAGGTCATGCCTTCGAGTGATTTGTTCATGCCTATTAGTTGGACGATGTTGCCTGCTATTTATTTTATGTTCTAGTCTTTAATTGGATAAATTTGAAAATCTGACTATCTCTGTTTGTTGTTAATCAGTAAATGAGCAGACATCTGAGAGTGAGAAAGCCAGAGAGTAGGTTCAACAAGGAGGGAAAAGCCTTGGCAAAGAAAATAAAGGAGGAGAATCAAGTGCATACAAAGGCTATCCTCGAATCCACATTAGATGAGGATGTCAAGGTATATGAGAAGTATTTAGCTATGATTGAAGCTTACACGCAAAAATTTGTGTCTTTAAATTGGATTTATGAATCTTGAGCTTAAAGTTTCTTTCATTTAAATCTTTTGATTGATTACATGCAATTTTGGTTTCCCCTCATTGTGAATTGGTTGTGTTGGACTAACTTGTTGGAGGAGGGAGTTGGAGAAATTGCCAAGGTGAGTGAAAAATCAAAATCAATAAATCAAAAATGCCCCTAGCCTTTGCTAGCTACAAGGAGAGGTATTTCACTTAAACAAGCTTGCATTCCCTTAACTTGTGGCATTGTCATTTAAATCTAGCTTAAATAGAAAGGAAATTGAACCACACATTTCAATTCTAAGAACCTCTTTGTCAAGAGGTTGAAAAAGAAATAAGTGTTTGAAGTGTTTAGGAATCAAAAGGAAAGTTAGGGATATGCTCTTCACCTTCTTGGTGAAACAAACTCCCAAAAACTTTACTTTAATTCTAATTTTCCTTATTTACAAAATGAACATGCTAGAGATTTAGTGGGCTCGCCTCCCAAATTTGCCTTAGCAATGCTAGTGAGAGGGACAACCCAAAGTGGGATACACTTGCTTTTTCTGTGAGAATACCCACTATAAAATGAAACGCATGCATCCTTAATGGGGTGCATGACAAAGGGATTTTAATTTTCTCGAACTTCCTCTAGTAGTCCTTACGGATTGTGCAAAATCCTGCCTCGGTGCATGTGGGAAGCCCCTTTACATACTTAGGGGATGAGAGATTTTAATTCATTTGAACGGAATACTGATTAAATCCCAAGTAAATTAGAAAGGCCACCTTGTAGAGCCATGATTACAAGCCAATTTGACTCTAGGTAGGCTGTTTGGAATTCATTCTTGTGCTATAATTGTGAAAACATTTGAGAATATACACATTAGATTGTTGTTTAGAGACATTTATGTGTGTGTTGTGTTTGTTTTTAATTTTCAAAATAAGAAATTTCCAAAAATATTTGATCAAAACTTTTAAAAATCCAAAATTTTATACCCTAGTTAGAGAAGTGTCGCTTGGGCACATTTTAAATATGCCTATCAAGTGTTCAGTCATGCTTGTGACTGGTTTAAACATGTGTGGACATAGTAAAGTCCCACCTAATAGAGATTCAAACACACCTTTAAATACTGGAAACCCACTTAACAACAAGAAAAGTGCCACATGTACATTTACAGAGTGCCGCCTATCAAAAAACCAGTATATGCCTATGCAGGTTTCAAACACACCTGTACTTGGTTTAGTCACGCCCAGAAAACAAAAAGGGAAAATAGAGAGTACTTCCAGGAAGAATCAAAAAATTTTGAATATCAATTTGAGTACCCTTTTTCGAGTTTTCACCGATTCAACTTACAATCTGGTCGAAAATCCTATTTCACATATCTGTCAAAATTTTGCAAAGGATTAGATCCCAAGTAGTCTTGACTTGTATCCAAGGTTCATGCCTGCATTCACCAGATCATATTATATCAAGCAAACCTTGCAAGCTGACGGGACCTATTTGAGACAAGAGCTCCCTTATCCCGGAGATGAAACTACTCCTAGAGTACCACAAAAGTCACTCGAACAAGAAAAAGAATACAACATGATGTATTATGGTAGTTTGGGTGGAAAGGATAATAGTGGTATTGATCTCACCAACCAAGGTAATGCCAATAGTGGAGGCATTGACACGAATAACCAGAGCAATATTAATAACCAAGGCAATACCAACAATGGAGGAGTACATCAAAATGCTCAAGGAGTTGACCAAACTCACACTCAAACTAACACTAAACCAACGACAAAAGATGCCACAGATGAAAAATTTAGTGAGGCTATCCAATGTCCTTATTTCAGGAAGCTCATGGAAAATGGACAGAGATAGAGAAAAACATTTCATGGACTTAGTACAAAAAGGTCTCAAGCTTCCTTATGACTATGATGTCAACCAACTTAAAGCACCGGAAGTTGAGGAGAGTACCTTAGACATCATGAACAAGCAATTCAAGATGTTTCAAATGCAATTAGACAACATCAAGCAAAGCGGGGCTCCCAAGCCTTTCTCTATAGAAGCATTGTGTCCATTCCCGTTTGATAAAAGCTTGGTTATGTGTGTGTGAAAATTGTACCTGATCTGTAGATACAACACTTCAGTAAAACATTAGAGGTTAGCTATAATCAAAATCATGCAAAATTGAAATCTAATTTAACCAAGTGATTTACTGCCTTCTAGTAGGTGCGAGATTAATGTTCTCAGATTGTAATCGAGATCAATGACCTAGACGACACCTAAATGAAGGATTTGAATGCAAAACTGATATGAAATATGAATGCAATTAATCTTTCTTTTTTTTTGGTATTTTCTATGCAATAATATGATGAAAACTGATATGAATCTATGCTAATATGGAAATTGATCTAACAATGATATGAATCTATGCTAATATGCAAATTGATATGCAATGCTAATCTAGAAATGATATGATATGAGAATGAAAATTCTAACAATAATATGAAAGCTATAAATTTAAAATTGATCTCACAAAGCTTTGAATCCTCAAATTTATCTTTCAAGCTCCAATTGTGCAAATTCTCCAAATCTGATATGCTATGATTCCTGTAGAGTAAGTTTGCAATTTGCTAGATGATTTGAGATGCGCTGAAGCCTTGATTTTATAGAAATTTAGGGCTTTGGAGGTGCATGGGAAAAAAAGCCATACATCACTCAAATAACTCAGGTTGATTTTTGAGTTATTTTTAAATAAAGGATAATTAACTCACAAAAATATGCAAAAGCTAAGTTTTAACTCAAAATAGAGTTTAGCTTTAATTGATAATTGATAGTTGTCTACTTTTATGATTGTGCATGTTTTATTTATGAATTAATTTAATAATAAAGTGATTTATTTCCAACTTAACTACTTTTAAAAATAAAACAATTGATTTATGGGTTAATCAATTATTTAATCAAACTTTTATTAAAAACTATATTATTAAATAATGACAACTTGCTTTAATTAATTAAATAAGAATTTAATCAATTATTCATATGATATTAGATTTATTGTCAAAATTAAATAATACAATTAATAATAGATAGAATTAAATTTAATTACACAATTAAGTGGCAAATATTAAATCTAATTAATTAAATATGAAAATATTCAATTAATCAAACTTTAGGATAAATGTGATTTATTGCCAAATAATTATAAAATTAAAGATAATTATGATGATTAGAAATATTACTAGGAATATTCCTTAATGCAGAATTTAAGATAATCAATTATGATTCGATGATGTTTAGATGTGCCTTAGATTAGGACTTTGATGTCGATTTCGTTCGAATTGAAGATGTAGGAGATTAATGAACTTATAGCCCATTTTTGGGGTATTACATTTTCCCCTCTTTGAATTATTGTGCGAAGCGCAGTGGTTCAAAGAAAGTCTGTGTTTGATAAAAATATGAAACTGATTCGAAATTGATAATTGATATGAGACAAAAGCTGATTGATATTGATTTGATATGGAGATAATAGGTCGTGAATGACCAAAGATAATGTTCACTATAACAGCAAATGAACCTATGATTGTGAAAAAGTGTCAAAATGCCTGATTCCAAACCTTAGGATTGCAAAGAAGTGAGTGACCGGTTCTAGACTCAATTATCTTAGCAAAACTAGCAGGTATCACATCCGAACCGTTCAGTTGCCGAAGAACCAAGGAAAGAACACTATGATCCTATGGTTGCAAAAATTGATACAGTTTACAAGATTAGGAGGATACCAGATTGATATGGATCTTGATGAATCTGATATGCCCCAAGTGATGATAGATTTGCCCCGAGCGATGAGGACTTTTGATGAATCAACAACTAGACATGATTATTTATCTTGATCACTGATGAAAGATATTGATAGAAATTGATTACAGACTTTGAATGATATGCAATACCATGCCCCCTTCGGGATTAAAATTGAAATCTGACAAGAAAAGTCAGCATTGAGAGTTTAGAAGCATGTTAATTGATTTGAGAAGTGGTTAAACATGTTCGAAAATGCATTGTGCATTGTTGGAAGGTCCCAAAAGACCAAGTTTGACTAGGTCAAACCATGAGTTGACCATAGTTGACCAAGTTGAAATTTTGATAGTTTGATGTTAGATAATCAGTTAAGTTGAATACTAGATTTCTTTGATGATAGAAGGTCGAATATGCAAGCAGTTAATAATATGAATGATCTTAGATTTGAATTTTGATCCTGAAAAAGGATTCTACTTGCTATTTCATTGGAGGAACCTTCATGTGGGATTCAGCTCTTGTTAGATTGGAAGAGGTGATTGAAGAATTGTTTAAGCATTGAAGTTCGTTTAGTCATTATGAGATCATGCAACATGCAAAATGCAATGAGACATGCAAAATGAAATGCAACCTAAGACCTAGGACCTAGTCACTGATCATATGTCGATTTGTTATCATCATTGAACTTTTAGGTAACCGGATAAATCAATACAATGCCCACTAGCTATGAAACCATAGACATATGAATATCAATTTGTATGCGCAAGAATCAATACAACACCCACTGGTCAACAACCATGGATATATGAATATTGATTTTATTTTTGGAATGTCGGAGTAGATATAAGAACCAAGGCACAAACACCAGGATGACCTGAATATCATGTCCATTTTGATATAGCAATTTGTATAAGCATGAAAACATAAACGTCATGATGACCTGAATATGTCTTGCATGACAAACACATCAAACAGCCAAGAGATCATTCTAAATCCAATGTGAATTACCCATAGTGACCCTTTATCGTTCACATCCTTAGGTAAGATCGTGTTTCACAGTAGGAGAAAGAACTCACTCAAAAAGACAATAGTTAGATCAAACTTCCTTGAATTTTCTAGGTATCAATGGTTGAGGTACGCATGGCCATCCAATTCAAGATAGAGGCTCTTACAGTCGGACACCATTTCAATCCAAAATTTTTAAAGTTGTTAGATTTTCACATACAAGCAGAAGACAAAGAAAAGATTATGCCCCCAGTCATCACTCTCTAAATCTTGTAAAGGACATCATCGAAGAGCTCGAAGGGACACAATATGTAAAAATCTCAATGTGAATTAGTAAGTATAAAAGGAGATAAAAGCATGTAAAAAAGCATAGATTGTTTTCAGTTTGTGTTTGATTATTGTTGTAGATGCAAAATCCTTTCTGGAGACAAGACAGACTTGACTGACTCACATGAAGCTTCAAAGGACTCTGACTAGATATGATACATCTAAGATACACCAGAGACCATAAGATATGACATTGATTGCCCCCAAGTTTGAACATTGATAGGATACAGACGCTGGAGCTGATTGGTGGACAAACCGACTTATTGAAAACTGGAAATGCAAAAACAAACCGGGAGATATGTACAAACTAAAGCAAGACTAAAAGTTGGGAAAGACCAAGATTGCACTGATAGATGGAGCATTTTGAAACAAGTGGTGCCCATTTGCCAGGTTTTCACCATCTTGGCAAAGATTCTATTTTTGCTACCAAAGCGCCTATTTCCAGGTTTTCACCAAGGCACTTTTTTTTTCATTTTTTTTGTATTTTTCATTTTTTTAATTTTTTTGTACTTTTGATATTTTTTTGATTTTTTTGTGAATCATCAAGGCGCCTATTGCTAGGTTTTCACCAGGATGTTCATTTTTTAGGACATTTTACCATAGACTGAATGCTTTAGGTGTAGAATTTCTTCAGATGAAGAACATTGATTGGTTCTCGGAGCTGTTCTCCTTCAATCATTGAGAGTTGATAGGCACCAGAGCCAAAAGTAGCAGTGATTACAAAGGGATCCAGCCAATTGGGTTCAAACTTCCCCTTGCGTTCTCAATGTGATTGATTTTTAGGATTTTCTCTCAAGACTAGATCGCCAACCTAAAATTTGTTGTGTCTGACTTTCTTGTTGTAGCCTCTAGACATTCTCTTCTGATATACTCTGAGATGATCATACGTTGCTTGTCTGCACTCATCTAGTAGTTCCAATTCTTGTAACCTAGACACTCTGTAGTCATCATCAGTTACTAGACCATGCATTCTAATTCGGAGTGATAGAATTTCAACCTCAATAGGCACTACCACTTCAGACTCATAAACTAAAGTGAAAGGTGTAGCCCCAGTGGGCATTCTGATGCTTGTTCTGATACTGGTTCTGATACTTGTTCTGATACTGGTTCTGATACTTGGTATACTTGATAGCATCTTTTTCCATTGCAAACTCCCAAGTAAGATCATATCATGCAGTCCCAATGTCTAGCAAGGTGGGGAACAAGAGGGATTGGCAAGCTGGTGGAAGAGATGGAAGACAAGAGAATGAAAGAGAATGAAGGGAAGAAATTTTCAAGGTAAAACACCTCAAGAATACTCAAGCTAGGGAAAAATTGTCATGTAAAGCGCATTTGGACAAGCAATAAAAGACTAGAATAGGATAAATCACAAAAAGCGTAATGCCAAATAAGGAAAGGATGTAGTCCAAAGAAGTAGACATGTCAAGAGGCTTCATAGCACTATGTTTTACTCTTTCTTTCTTTTTAGATCAAGACCAAAGGGGAAAAGGATAGCGATAGGTGAAAATGAATGGAGGAAGATAGACATGAAGGCTAAACAGGAAAGGAATGAAAGAAAGATCATTATAAGATAGCTCACAAGATAGCCAAATATTTGTGTATAGATCAACATTGTCAAGATCAAAAAGAGAAGATGGAATGGATGAAATATGTAGAAGAACTACGCATGATGTCTGATTGCCAAGTTTTCATCATGGTACTTATCCAAGGTGCCACAAGGGAGTGGTTTTCACCATAGGATGAATTTATTTCTCTTTACTTTTGCTACCAAGGCACCTGTTTCCAAGTTTTCACCAAGGCACATTTTTAATTTTTTTCATCATTTTTTTTTCATTTCTTTTGGAAGAAGGCAAGCTCTTTAGATAATGCTCCTTGAAAGGATAAACCATGATATTCCAAGGATTCAAAATGATACACTCAAAGATGTTGATAGGGAAAGGGAGATGGAAGAGAAAAATGGAGGATAAGGTTTTATGTAGAGCGAGTGAGGTTGGAAGATAGGAGGAATAGGCAAATGAGGAAAAAGGATAGAAGGTAGAAGGATAATGAATGGAAGGATTGTGAAAAGGTAGATGGAAAGGAAGGCAAGATCAACGTCAACATATACCTTGAAGGGTGGCGAGAAGATGGAGGAAATGTGAATGAAGGAATACGTGAAGGAATATGGCAAATGGATAGCATAGGTTGTGGTTTAGGTGCATGGAATGAAAGAATATTTTTGGAAGAAGATGAAGTGGAAGCCTTTGGAAGCTTAAATGTCAATTTCACTTTTTGCTCAACACTAGACTCTTTCAAGAGAGACTTTGGAATCCATATAGTCGTAGGCTTTTTATTTCCTTTTGATGATCTAGAGAGAATATCTTCAATGATGGATTTTGGAATCCATACTTGTCTTGTAATTTTTTTCTTAGATATCTTTTTTGACTTTGTGTTTCCATGTTTATTAGAGGAGACATGGTGATCTTTTTTTTTTTATGGATTCTTATATTGCTTCTTTTTCTTGTATTGAACATTCAAGTTACTTCCAAAAGACTTGGGACTTGTGGAAGAAGGAGGATATGACTGGTTTACATGGGTGGATGGATGAAAAGGATTCAAGGGTATGCATCTATGTTGATCTTGAGGAAAGATGGGAGATGGAGGGATGTAAGGACCCAAGATGGATGGTGAATTAGAAGAGTTAGGAGGGGAAAGTGAAGGGACATAAGGACCCAAGATGGAAGGTAGACGTGAAGCCCTTAGTAGTGGTGGAAGAGGTCCAAGGATGGAAGTGGAAGATGCAAAAGGATAATCAATAAGTTCATCAACATTTATATGACAACCAAGGATATCAGCATCTTTAGAGTGAGCATTAGAATTTTCAATAGAATCAAGTATATCTTGAATATGAGCACCTTCTTTGATAGGATTGTTCAAAGCTTGCAAAGACTTAGGAAGAGTAGAAAGTGGAAGTGAACATGGAGTGGTAGAATAAGAAGATGGAAGACTTTGATCTTGACAAGGATCTTTAGATAGCATAAGCGCATAATTTGTCTCTTGATTTTCAATAGGCTTAACATTGGAAGTAACAACACTATTTTTACCAACCTTAATGGAAGTATCATCTTTGGAAAGCGAAAGTGTAGTAAGGTTATTTTGATTGTCAATAAGCTCAACAGTGTAAGTAGTAGTTTGATCTTGCTTAGGTGAAGACTTAAGACATGGTGGAATGCATGAAAAAGGGGGTACAGGATCAAAAGAACCATAAAGTGGATAAGAGACATCGGGAAAAGGAGTGGATGACATGGAGGGTTCTTGATCTTGATCTTTCTTTATGTTCTTTTCTTCATTATTTTTAGAGTCCTCTTGACATGGAGCCACATCTAAGGACAAGGAAGCATGTTGGGATTGTATGGATGACTTTGGAAGAGATGGTGGAGGACTAGCTGAAGTAGGGATTATAGCATATGAAGGCTTAGGCTCTTTAGGTTTATCATTATTGAAAGTATTTGCAGCCAAGTGAAGGTTAGCTTGAGTTTCTTTAAAAGGTAGCCCTGGAGGATAACTATAGGGAACCGCATGAAAAGTATCTGTGAAAGATTTGAAAGACTCGAAAGCTTTGGGAGATGTACGGATATTGGAGGAAGTAGGGGATGGAAGGGAACCATCACCAGATAAAGGTTCAACATTAACATGATCTTGCTTGAGAAGATAATCTTTATTTTCAACAAGAGTCCTTAGGAGAAGGATTCTTATAATATTGATGCTTCAAGCTAGCACGATGCATTTTATAGTCCTCAGTAGTAGTAGATGGATCAAAATCAAGGTATTGTCCATAAAAGCCATCAAAATCTCTTTCAAAATCATAATCATATGGATCACCATCATGATCTATCCAATGTGACGGCCCATTTGTAGTAAGTAGGAACACATGACGAGGAGGACTCTTAGGAACATAGGTGTCATAAGTATCATTACATTGTCTATCGTCATAGTCATCATAGTCTCCAAAGCTTGATGTGTCACTCTTTGTGGAAGAGGTATCATAAGGGTTGTCACATTGCTCACATTTTGTCTGAGGGCATGGTGACATGTACAAGTCTTTATCAAATGGAAAAGAGCATAGAGTTTCCATGGAGAACTCTTTAGGTTCCTTTTCTTTCTCAAGTTTGTCAAGCTAGACTTGCATAGCTTGCATCTGCTTCATCATAGCGATGATTAGAGCTTCTTCCTCTTATGTATTGATTCTTTGAGACATGTGTACTGATTCTCAATAGCTACTAATCTATTCTTGACACAGTGATTCATTTGACAGATTCTGAAACTAGGTTGAAGAAGCTGAATATCTGGCAATTTTGATAATTTTCTGACAACTCTTCAAAATTTTGCCAAACAACACTCTGCAGACTTGTACGACAGTGGGTATGCTGTGAAACGATAGTTGCAAAACTTATATGACAATTACAAGCAATATTTTGACTCTTAGAATTTTCTGGCATCAAAACTCATATGACACTGGGTTGGTTATCATACGACAGTTGGGTAGCAATGAAATGATAGTTGAAAATCTCATACGACAGTTGCAAGATTTTGACTTTGAGAATTTGCTGGCATGAAAACTTGTACGACACTGGGTACTCAATCATACAACAGATGGGTTGTAATGAAATGACACTTGATGGAAACTCGTATGACTTTCTGACCTCCTGAGATAACTTTTGACTCCAGAAAAGGATTTTACTTCAGATTTTGCAAATTTTGAGTTTTCAGATTTGAATTGTTTGCAAATTTCAATGTCCAGATTTGAGGATTGTAACAGATTTGTCCATTTTCAGTAACCAGATAGATAAACAAGCATGTAAAATAGCAAGCAAGTGATTTCAAGCATGTCTGAAAACAATGAACAAGGGCAAAAGCAACCTTGCACATGAAAAATCAAGTGACTTATTCGTTCTAATCCTTAGAAGTGCTAATTGTGTATGTTCCAAAAATGTTTTGCAATAACACACATATACCCTATAAAATGAAAATTTGGCCTCGCTAGGGTTTTTAATAATGGTTTGACTCTGCAACTTTTATGATCCAAAGGGGTGAACTCCAATCCCGGTGCACCAGGGTTTTGACACAGTCTAAGAACTTAATCTTCAGGAGCTGCTAGGGAGATCTGACAACCCAACAATGAACCATACCCGTGGAGATTTCTTCCACAAGGACATTTATATAGCGGCTGTCACTACCATGGCGAAAATGGCTATTACTGCTTGAGGTTTTGTCAACACAGTTTTCCCTGTGAAAGGATTGTCCGCTATGGTTAACCCTCTCTAAAGGTGACTCACAGTAGTATACCACAAGGGGACTTGGCTCCAGATCCAAGGTTTTGATGCCTCTTCACTTTTAACCCAAACAAAGCAAGCAGATTAATCCGACATGCTAAGACAAAGTTTTGCTTCACCAAGGTCTATGATGTCAACTCCACATGATCTATCAACCTCTCCAGGGAGAAAATGTATCGATCAATAAGAGAAGATGCACTAACCAATTTTGATTCACCAAAGCTCGTGATGTCAACCCCACGTGATCTATCAACCTCTCCTGGGAGAGAATGTATCGATCAAAAAGAAAAGATGCACTAACCAAGTTGAATGTGAAACGCACTAAGTATCCTCCCTACCTACAAGGATTCTGTCATCAAGAAGAATTTTTCTGGGAATCCAATCTCTCAAGAATCACAAATAGTGTTCATAGGGCCTAATTACTATGTGAGCACAGATGTATGTTTCCAAAAACAAATCTACCAAAAGTACCCAAAAAGTAGAAAGAGGAACACTTAACGCTTAAAGAAAATATGAGATGAGTCCACAAGGTGGAACACTTAACACCTCACACAAGCTAAAAATGAGTCCCCAACTTAGAAAACAAGTGAGTTCCTAAAAGCACAAAAGGGTTGCCAAGTGGAACACTTAACGCTTCTCTCCTGTAGACCCCTCCCCTTTATGGCACTGAGATTGCAACCACGGGGTGAAATGAGGGGCCGGTGAATTAGCGAGTCCAATAACCCAAGATAAAAATCAAGATCAATCACAAGTATCTAAGACTACTTAATGAATCCTTAAGGGGTCACAACCTAGTATCAATTATGCAAGTGTGTAGAAATAGACAAAAGCATGAAAAGATGCACACAAGCCAGACACATAAGAGATTTATTTTAAGTTTAAATAGAAATTTTATTAGATGAAGGAGAATACCTAAGATCCTCACAATGCACTTAGTAGATTTTACCTGATTTTTAGCAATTCTTGTTGAGCTTTTCCATGCAAGCAAGTGACGAACTCTCCAACAAGCAAACAAGCAAACAAGATATGCAAAATATATTCAACTTATGAAAATCATAGGGTTAGCTCTAAAAATAAATTATTATCAGAAATAATAACCAGAAATTAACCCAAATGACAACTCATATCATTCATTGAACCATGTAAAAAAAAAAAGTGCATACCCATCACAAAACTTTATTTTTTTTGCTACATTTGACCTAGTCAACAAGATCTAATTTTTTTGATATGATTTTGGCCATAAAAATAGAAATTCAAAATAGAGATCCCTACTAAAAAACAAAGAGCTTTCCAAAAATGTAAAAATTTTAGAAAAATCTCTTCATTTGTGCCCTAGAGACCCATTTTATCAAAACAGACCAGTTTTTGTAAATTGACTATTTGAGGTATTATATTGCATCTAAATTTAAAATACAAAGAATGAACCCCCTATATAATTTAAAGAGATTTCTGAAAATATAAAAATTTCCAAAAAATATGCTGATTTGTGTCAGATATTAATTTTTTCCATAATTTCAAGAAAAAATTATTAAAAATTCAAAACATCTCAGAAAATTCTAAATTTTTTATTGTAGCTTTTCTGATATGTTTCCAACCCACAAAAAAAATTTCAAAGAAAAAATCTAATTTTTTTGAGAGATAAAATTAAATCTTTGAAACTTTAGGGCTTTAGCTCCCCAAAAAAATCAAAACTAGCATGTAAAGATGGGTTGTCCCACGGTGGGTGCCAGAAATGTGTGTGTGAAAATTGTACCTGATCTGTAGATACAACACTTCAGTAAAATATTAGAGGTTAGCTATAATCAAAATCATTCAAAATTGAAATCTAATTTAACCAAACGATTTACTGCCTTCTAGTAAGTGTGAGATTAATGTTCTCAGATTGTAATCAAGATCAGTGATCTAGACGACACCTAAATGAAAGATTTGAATGCAAAACTGATATGAAATATGAATGCAATTAATCTTCTTTTTTTTTTGGTATTTTCTATGCAATAATATGATGAAAACCTATATGAATCTATGCTAATATGGAAATTGATCTAACAATGATATGAATCTATGCTAATATGTAAATTGATATGCAATGCTAATCTAGAAATGATATGATATGAGAATGAAAATTCTAACAATAATATGAAAGCTATGAATTTAAAATTGATCTCACAAAGCTTTGAATCCTCAAATTTATCTTTCAAGCTCCAATTGTGCAAATTCTCCAAATCTGATATGCTATGATTCATGTAGAGTAAGTTTGCAATTTGCGAGATGATTTGAGATGAGCTGAAGCCTTGATTTTATAGAAATCCAGGGCTTTGGAGGTGCATGAGAAAAAAAGCCATAAATCACTCAAATAACTCAGGTTGATTTTTGAGTTATTTTTAAATAAAAGATAATTAACTCACAAAAACATGCAAAAGCTAAGTTTTAACTCAAAATAGAATTTAGCTTTAATTGATAATTGATAGTTGTCTGCTTTTATGATTGTGCATGTTTTATTTATGAATTAATTTAATAATAAAGTGATTTATTTCCAACTTAACTGCTTTTAAAAATAAAACAATTGATTTATGGGTTAATCAATTATTTAATCAAACTTTTATTAAAAACTATATTATTAAATAATGACAACTTGCTTTAATTAATTAAATAAAAATTTAATCAATTATTCATATGATATTAGATTTATTGTCAAAATTAAATAATACAATTAATAATAGATAGAATTAAATTTAATTACATAATTAAGTGGCAAATATTAAATCTAATTAATTAAATATGAAAATATTCAATTAATCAAACTTTAGGATAAATGTGATTTATTGCCAAATAATTATAAAATTAAAGATAATTATGATGATTAGGAATATTACTAGGAATATTCTCCGATGCAGAATTTAAGATAATCAATTATGATTCGATGATGTTTAGATGTGCCTTAGATTAGGACTTTGATGTCGATTTCATTCGAATTGAAGATGTAGGAGATTAATGAACTTATAGCCCATTTTTGGGGTATTACAGGTTATGGTGTCATTCCCAATCAATGTTGTGTTTCCTAAATATGACAAGTACGAAGGAACGACGGATCCCCAAGATCACTTACGGGAGTTTTGTGCATTGAGCTTAGAGTTTATGCATGATACAACATATTTAATGAGATTATTTTCATGAAGCTTAGGAGGCATGGCTATGGAGTGGTTTTCTAAGTTACCCTTTGGCATTAAGACCTTTGAAGAGTTAGCTTTGAAATTCGTGGCTCATTACTCATATAACATTAAACATGAGGTCACGATGATAACATTATGCAACACAAAACAAAAAGATGGAGAGGCATTCCTCACTTTTCTATAAAGGTGGAGGACAGTTTTTGCAAGATATCCTAGAAGTGTGCCTAAAAAAGAGAAGATGGATATCTTCATAAATAGTTTGAGTAATGAGCTAAACTACCGCTTGCGAATGCAATGTCCAAAGACCTTCCAAGATCTAATTGAAAATGGAGTAACCACGGAGTAAGTGTTGGTCAAAAGTGGAGAACTCAAACTGTACAAAGATAATAAGAACAACTCCAACAGTGGCAACAATGGCAATAATCAGAAGAATAATTGGTTCAATAGTAACAGTCGTTATAAGAACAAAAATAAGGGAATTATGAATGAAGGAGTAGTTGAATCTAGAAACTTGAAGGTGGTCCCCTTTTCTCTTACAAGGACACCTAATCAAGTGAATAATACCAATCAGAGTTCCAATGCACCATCCAACAACAACCACACCAACAATGGAAATCAAGGAGATAATTCAAGGAGTACTAAATTTGATAAATATTTGAGGCCAACACCTCCAAAGAACTTCACACCCTTGGGTGAACCCCTTGAAAAGGCATTAAAAACTCTCATGGCTAATAATGTCATTACTTTACCCAAAATTCAGCCTTATGAACCAAATAATAAACCTAGTTGGTGGAGTGCCAATAGCCATTGCGAGTATCACAGAATTCGAGGACACACAATAAATGAATGTCTACAAATAAAGAATGTAGTGCAAGATTTAATTGATAATGGCACGATCACGATTGACGGACCTCCAAACAATGAAGATCATACAACATTCAAACAACCTTTTTACAAACATGATAAGGGAGAGTCTTCAAATAGCAAGAAGCAAAGCGCCAATAATCTCAACTTTGTGCCACCTTATGATCATATTGTTAATGCTATAATAGTCAATGAACAACCTCAAAAGGAAGCATCAAATGTCATTACAAGAGGGTAGAACTCTAGAATGACCCTACAAGGGATAGCTCCTTAAAGCACTAACATCCCACAATCCAACATTGTGGTCAAACAACCTTCTATAGTAGCAAGGCCTTATAGTTTGGTTGATCAATTGCAACGTACTCCAGCACAAATCTCTATCTTAGAGTTATTGAAGTTGTCACCAAACCATAAGGAGATTTTGGAAAAATCTCTAGTAGAGACACATGTTCCTACTAACTTAGAGGCGGAAAAGTTTCAAAATATGGTAGGTCGTCTTGTAGCACTTCATTGTCTTTCATTTTTTGATCAAGATGACATGTCTATAACCCACCCTCAAAATCTACCATTGCATATAGAGGTCTTAATCGAAAGGCATAGAGTCAAAAGAGCCCTCATTGATGGAGGGGCTGGTTTCAACATTTGCACATTAAGTCTTGTCAAATCCTTAGGTCTATCTGAGTCTTGCATTGACCCTACAAAGAAAATCACCATTAAAGCTTATGATGAAGCTTAAAGAGCTTCTAAAGGCATGATTGTATTGCCCATCCAAGTGGGACCTGTCAAGAAGGACACCAATTGCCAAGTGCTGGACATGAAATTAACTTATAATATTTTGTTGGGGAGACCATGGATCCACAAGATGCAAGCAGTCCCATCCACGTACCACCAATGCATAAAATTTTTGTACATGGGTGAAGAAATCACAGTTGGAGGAGACTCTAACCCATTCCAATATTGCAATGCACTCAAACCTCCTCATGAGTTATACATTCCACATAACCAGGAGGGAATTATTCAAAGAACCACAATTGAAGATGTTAAAATGAAAGAACTAACATTAGATGTTATTCAACACCATCCTCAAGCTAGCTCAACAACATCAACTAAGGGAAAGGAAAAAGTGAGCTACAAGGGTCCAAATGCAACGGAAAGTTCATATCTAGCACCTAAATCGGAGACAGTGATTTATAAACCTACTAAAGAAGAAAAGGAAAAAGCCAAGGAAGATCGTTACCAACACATGAGTGAAATGATGAATAACTTTGAAAAATAATGCAAGATTAGTTCAAAAGGAATAGGGGAATATTCTATTTCTCTATTTGACATGCCCACATCTCCAAAATCACATGGTAAACCATCAAAAGAACATCTTCCACATAAGTATAATTCCTATTTTGTAAGGGAAGATAACAAAGCAACATGGGATAAGGAAGAAAATGACGTCCTTCAATGGTTTTACCATGATGAGGAAGATACCTCCAACACTCCCATGGAAAGAATTCAGCATGTAAAGATACAAACCGAGCAATATGGGAAAGGCTTTGACATAATGCAGAAGATGGGATACAAGGGAAGAGGACCCTTAGGCAAAAGAAATAGGGGGTTATTAGAAACTATTGAACCTATTTGGAGGGCAAGTCATGAAAAATCTAGAGTAGGTTTTCAATTCAAAGGAGAAAGTTCAAGCCCAATGCATGATTTTTATCCTCAAATAAATGCCTTAGAATCCAAAGGAGATAGTGATGATTCTCAGGATTATGAATGGGATACCTTATTGGATGAATCATGTCATGATAAGAAAGTGATTGTTATACATACTTATGCAAAAATCCCAAGACAAGAAGCTCAAATTAGTGAAGAACCTCACATTCAAAGGCCTAATATAGAGCAAGTACCTACCAATGGAGCATGGATAGAAACATTTTGGATGCCTTCAGAGGAGGGAGATTCAAACGTTAGTTTTAACCCACTTGTGGCTTTTCCCATGTTGTTTCCCGTAGAGGTTGACGAGGACTCGAGTGAAGGGGACTTTGACCCTTCTTCCATGGATCATCTTGAGGAAGTGCACGTCATAGATCTAAATGATACAATGTACGAACCCTCAAACGAAGTCATGTCCATAATGCCTATTGATGACATTTTACCCAATGAACCCTTACTTTTGATAAATTCGAACCTCATTGATTGGGACCAAACTGAACCAAATGACCTACTTTACTTTCCCAATGACCAAGCAATGAATCACTACCTTAATGTAGTTGAACCCTCTTTCACAAATGAATTCAATACGGACATAATGATAGTAGTAGGGGTCCAATCTCTTAGTCAAAAGAAAAAAATGAAAAAAAATAATAAGAAAAAGAAAAGTTCTAGTGTTGAAAACCATTATGTGGCAGCATTAGAACCAAAAAAAATAAAGATAAAAGACGTTTCCTTTGGTGAAAACCCAATTGTGGCATCAAAGAAAGAGAGATTGGATACTTTTCCCGAACATGAAGAGGAAAGGTCCCCTATACTCATAGAGCCAACATAAAAGTTAACATTGGCACAAAAGTGGATCCAAGGTTTATACACTTGGCAGAGGTTTATACACTTGGCAGCATCACTTACACCTCTAGAAAGAGAAGACTTCATCAAATTCTTCCGAGAATAACAAGTAAACTTTGCATGATCATATGCTGACATGCCTGGATTAGATCCTAACTTTATAATGCATCATCTGAATGTTAGACCAGGGGTTAAGCCCATTAAGCAAAAGTTGAGAAAAATGCACCCCCACATAGCTCTTTTGGTCAAGGCAGAATTGGAAAAATTGTTGAAAGTAGGATTCATAAGAGCAATAGCATATGCTGAATGGATCTCCAACATTGTACTAGCCACAAAGCATGATAAATCCATTCGTGTGTGTATGGATTTTAGAGATCTAAATCTTGCTTGCCCTAAAGATGATTTCCCACTTCTGAGCATAGATGCCATAGTGGATTTGACGGTAGGACACTCAATGTACTCATTAATGGATGGTTTTAGTAGGTATAATCAGATCAAAATTACACCCAAAGACCAAGAAAAGACAACATTTACTTGCCCTTGGGGAACTTTTTGTTGGAATGTCATGCCCTTCGGTCTTAAAAATGTCGGAGCCACATATCAAAGGACCATGACAACTATCTTCCACGACATGATGCACACATTTTTAGAAGACTATGTGGATGATATATTGGCAAAATCCCACAAAAGAGAAGAACACCTCCACATTTTGAAAAATATATTTGTTAGATTGGAGCAATTCAAGGTCAGATTAAACCCAAGAAATGTGCCTTTGGAGTCCAATCCGACAAGTTACTAGGTTATATAGTTTCTGCCAAAGGGATTGAAGTGGACCCTGAGAAAGTACAAGCTATAATGGACATGGAGATACCTAAGAACATTGGCCAAATGAGATCCTTGCAAGGCAAAATCCAATCCATAAGAAGGTTTATCTTTCAATTGGCCGAAAAATGTCATTCTTTCACCAGGTTGCTACATAAAGATACTATATTTATATGGGATGTCAAATGTGATCAAGCTTTTACATTGTTGAAGACCTATTTGGTAAATCCACCCATTCTCATGCCACCAATCAAGGGCAAAGCATTAATTCTCTACATATCTGCTACGGAAAGATTCCTAGGAGTACTTTAGGTGCAAGAGGATGAACAAGGAAAGGAAAGAGCTATCTACTATTTGAGTAGAACATTGATAAAATATGAGCTTAATTACACATTTATGGAAAGAACTTGTCTAGCAGTGATGTTTGCATCTCAAAAGTTGAGACATTATATGTTGATGCATAAGGTCAAGTTGATTGCCAAGATAGACCCTCTCAAGTATTTGTTAAGTAAAACAACCTTAATAGGTAGAATAGCTAAATGGGTGATGATACTGAGTGAATTCAACATTGAATATGTCGATAGAAAGGAAATCAAAGGACAAGTGATAGCAGATCACTTAGCTGAAAGTCCCATGACTTCTACACAAACTATTCAAGTGGGATTTCCATATTTTGCCATTATCAACGTAGAGGCAAAAATGTGGAAGTTATACTTTGATGGATCCTATACTCAAGGAGGTTCCAGGGCTAGCATATTATTGGTAACTCCTCAAGGTTACACCATTCCAAAATCCTACAAACTTATGTTTCCATGCACAAATAACATAGCGGAATATGAAGCACTAGTCATAGGCATCAAAATGGCCTTAGAGTGGAATATAAAAGAGCTACAAATTTACGGAGATTCTCAAGTCAACAATGAATATAACACTAAAGATGAAAATTTGATGCCTTATAAGACTATGATTGATGGATGGAAGAAATACTTTGCATTGATCACCTTTAAACAGATTCCTAGAGAGAAAAATAGAGCAGCTGACGCCATGGCTACCTTGGCTTCTTTGTTACAAAAACTAGATCAAAATGAGAAGTATGAGTTCTTGGTGGAAGAGTTGGTGAAACCAGCATTTGACCTTCCCGAAACCCAAATTGTTGCCCTCTTACATGGACATGACTCCCCTTGGTACAGACCTATATATACATATCTTAAAGACCAAGTGCTACCCTTAGACCAAACCCGTGCTCAAAAATGCAATTTCATATGCCAAGTCTCCCGTTACTTAATCCTTTCCGAAACATTGTATCGTAAGGGTCTCGACAGGACATTACTTAGGTGTCTAGAGGAAGAAGAGTCTAAATTAGCTTTACGAGAGGTTCACGAAGGCATTTGTGGGTCGCACTCAAGCGCGTTAAATCTAGCTAAGAAAATCCTTCGCTTAGGGTATTTTTGGAAGACATTGGAAAAAGATGCTTGCCACTTTGTGAAGATATGCAGCAAATGCCAATATCATGGTGACATGATACATGCACCGGCACAAGAATTACATCCATTTGTCACACCATGGCCTTTCTATCAATGGGGGTTTGATTTAATTGGCGTCATAAATCCACCTTCTTCAAATGGGCACAAACATATCATAACCACAACAGAATATTTCACCAAGTGGGTTGAAGTGGTTCCCTTGATAACGACAATAGGAAAACAAATTTCCATGTTTATCTTAAATCATATCATTTGCCGATATGGTATTCCTCATGCCATAATAACAGATAATGGAAAATAGTTCAAGAATAAGGATGTTGATGAACTATGTGCTACATTTCATATCACTCACCATTCATCATCAATTTATTACCCTCAGGGAAATGGGCAAGCCGAAGCCACAAATAAGAATATATTGAAGATCTTGAAAAGGTCAATCAACAAATTAGGAAGGGCTTGGCATATGCAAATTAATCCAGCATTATGGGCCTATAGAACCAGCATAAGAACACCCACCGGAGCCACGCCATTCTCACTAGTCTATGGGGCCGAAGTAGTTCTACCATTAGAGGTTGAGATCCCGTCTCTACGAGTGTCATTACAACGATTGATCACAGATGAAGACTATAGAGTTGTTAGACTTCAACAATTGGAATTACTTGAAGAACATCAAACACAAGCTTATGAACACCTGAAAGTGTACCAAAATAGAATCTCAAGGAACTATAATAAACATATCAAACTGAAATTTTTTTAGGTAGGAGACTTGGTGTTGAGAGAGAATCCAAAGAATCAGGCTGAGAGGGAGAAGAAAGGAAAATGGGAAGCTAATTGGCTTGGCCCATTCATCATCATCTCTTCATTTGGCACAAGAACTTATAAATTATCAGATTGTGAAGGAGAAGAACTTCAAGAACCTATCAATAGTATTCATCTCAAAAGGTTCTACACATAAAGAGTATAAAGAGTATCAGCTGAAAGAGCATCCTATTTATTGTACATAGTTTAAAAGAGATCTTGAAAATACAAAAACAGTGGAAAAACATAAAAGAGCAAAAACAGTGGAAAATGGAGCTTGAAGAAAGGAAAAACATTCAGATACGATTCAAAAAATGTTGTCTTGGTGAAAACCTAGTAAATAGGCACCTTGATGATAACAAAAAAAAAAAAAAAAAGGAAAAATACAAAAAAAAATTGAAAAAGAAGAAAGTGCCCTGGTGAAAACCTAGTAAATAGGCACCTTGGTAGCAAAAAAAAAAGAGAGAGAGAGAAATCTTGCAAAAACAAAAGAAGAAGAAGCTTGATCCATCCTAAAGGTGAAAACTTGGTAAACAAGCACCTTTGGTTCCCTTAAGTTTGTCTTTCCTAGGTTGCATATGTCCATATTGCATTTCCACCATCTCATTTGTACAACCACCATTGCATCTGTCATTTGTACTTAGTCATAATAAAGTCGGGCAGTCGCATTGTTGCATTGTCTATCACCCCTAAGTTTGTCAACTGATCACATTTATCACTTGGGGGTAGAAGAAGAGAGTAAATTTGGCATGCAATGGATTCAATAAGTGCTACAATCAGTCACGTCAGAGAGAGATTTTATCAAAATTTCAGAAGAGATGGAAAGTTTTCTTGAGCCTAAGTATTTGATCCTACAACATGATCCCTGAACCTTCATTAACTTTATTATTCGGGATTAAAAATTGATAAACACATCTTAAAGATCGGAATACTTGGAAATCTTTTTGAAAATGATAAAACATGGCAAAACATTCAAAAGTTGTCTTTCTTTGCCAAGTAATGAAACATGGTAAAACACTTGAAGTTTTGTTAAAATCTTGATGAACTTGACTTTTTATCATATCTTTGGAGTTATTTGATGATGTTTCAACTAGATTAGCCATGATAAAGATGTGATATTTTATTGCCTTTGAGTGACTGTTTGGAGGAAGATTCGTCACCTTATGAGAATTTGTCTAACGACATGGTCATCAAAGAACCATCGAGGACTATTTCATAAGAGGGTGGATTGACCTTTGTTTGTTTATGCAATTGGATCCCTTGGCTATTTAGATCTTCTATATCTTAATACCAAAAATCCACTTGCAACATTGAATCCGTTGACACTGGTATTCAGACTCCCATAGTTTGGTCATCCAACTAGTGAGGGTTGTACTTGGTTCAACAAAGAGGTTACCAAAATGTGATAAAAAGTAGTATTCATATCATCATGATGTGGTCAGTGTTGATTGTATTAAGCTTTCCGGTCCCAAATTGCTCAATGATGAAAATTTATCCTCAAGGCATTTATTTGCTAAAAGTTGGTGACACTTAGGTTGCATTTCAAGGCATATTAGATTAATTGAATTATCTTGTTAGATTAATTGCATTGTCCTATTTGATCAAATGCATGTGTTTATGGTTACTTTTCCAAGGGAATGAGGGGGTACATCAATAATCTTGATTAGTTAAAACATTTAAGCAAAGGGGGTTCAATAACAACATTTATTCTTGATAAAAACACTATAAAGAAAATGAGATTATCTTTTGCATACACGCATTGAGCATTATTCATTATCCACATATTACAACGAGAAATCATTGATACATCACGTGCACTCATATATTTAAGGATAGATTGGCATACATTGAAAAATCAAAAACATAGGAACATACATGTGCATTTCCATTAAACATTTTACATCCATACATGAACAATAGAAGAGCATCACCAAATTCATACATCTTTGCATACATCTATATCTATCGTAAAGTAAGATATTGCATTCATAGCATGAATCCAAGTAAATGCATAAATAAAACATCATATAGCTGCATAAAAGATAATCTTATAATCAACTCATCAAAGAGAATCAAGAAGTATGTCATCATATATCATCATCAAAAGGAGGATCCAATACATCAAATATGTCAAGATATCATCAAAATGATATATCAAATGTTTCGATCAATGAGAATAACATGAAAGGTGGACCAACAACACTGATTCAATCTGTCATCATATCAATCAAGAGCCTGTAGCACCAGATCCATCTAGCCCTCTACCATCTTGTGGGGGAGGAGCCTGTGATGTACCCACTCCATCCTACCTCTGAAAAACCATGACTGATACAAGCTGTTGTAATAAAGAGGCAACCTGGTCCAATCGACCCACAATAGTGGATATCTCTGTCTTCATAGACTATAAACCTCGCTCTAATCCATCCATGTGATCACCCTGTGCACCCTCTGGTTGTGGAGTTGGCGGAGGCATCTATGGAGCCCCATCATCCTGCTGTGCCTAATCCTAATGAGCCACATCACCATCATGTTGAGCTAAGGCCACTCTCTGTAACTATACCAAGGGATCTAATCTCCTAGGAACCTACCTAGCTACATCAATTTGTGCATGTCTCTGAGCTCTCTAATGTCTATGCACTCTATCCTGCCTATCTACTCTAGGCTGTTTATCAGCTGCACCATCCTATGCTCTAACCTATCTATCATGACCCTGATCTCGTCTTACCTGACCTCCTCTTGTAGCAACCTAAGGATGTCTATGTCCTCATCCTCTCCGATGTCTACCACCCCTCTCACCATCATGACGTCTGGGAATAGGCTCAGCTAGATCAGTAAATCGAGGAAACCTATTGCGAGCCCACCAATCTACATACTCATGTGACATCCTAGCATCAACCATACTAGGAAGTATCTCCCATCTGCAAATAGTTATACCTACAATCTGATCTAATGCAAACTGGTAATCAATGCATGGACCCCATAGAGAGATCTATGCATGTACCTGAGCATATAATGCATTGCCCTGAGGCATATCCTGAATCTACCCATACTGTCTCAAAACTTTATCGAAGCAGAAGCACTCAATAGTGGTAGGAGTGCGCCCAATCATCCAGTGAGGGGAAAAAATATATGGTAACTCATCACCATCCTCTCTCCAATGATCACAACTAAGATAAGGATGTCATATAACCTAATCCAGATCATCAATCCGATGTCGCCAGTAATCCAAATGACCCATATGATACTGTATGACCATGCTTGTATATAAGAAAGCATAAGGATATCCCTGAGGTTGAACCCTATCATAAATAGGCCTAGTAATGGGAAGATGCTCCCATATCCACAACTGCAGAACAATAACACCCACTGACAATGATGCACTACCCTAATAGACTACCTCATGTAAATCATGATACAACTGTGCCAAGATGCTAGAACCCCAATCAAACCATCGAGGATGAGCAAGTAAATCCTCTATAATCTAGCCCCAACTGACTGAAAAATCATGACCTCATCGGTTGAGAAGAAGTAGACCGCCAATCAATGCACCCAAAACTGCTGGTAATGTGGGAAAAGAGGAAAACTGAGGCCATGTAATAGTATCCCCATCTCCAATAGTGTTGTCTCTGAATACTCATCAGCAAATAGAGGAATCATATGCAGAATCATAGTAGACCAACTCACCCGTGCAAGGAATCTGCAATAATTGATACACGTCCTCTAGCGTGATCGTCATCTCTCCATAGGGCAAGTGGAATGTGTTGTGGTCAGAGTGCCATCACTCCACCACTATAGTCAATAATCCATGGTTCAGATAGAACTGTGGGAGATCAAGGAGGAACCTCAAACCACATCTCTCAATGACTCAAAAATTAGCTGCTGTGAGTCTCTGACCTAAGTCAATAACCCATGATGCAACTGAACGGACGTATAAAGTAGGATAGTGATCCTGTTGGCAAGGTAAAGGAATAATATTAGTACATTGTATCAAGGAATTATCTCAATTCAATCAAAAGTATCAATTAATCACACCAAGTACCATCATTCATTTCTCTGTATCCTGAGAACAAAGCGATAGTATCAAATCATATCAGTTTTCACACTAATTGATTTATCCTATCAGTTAATATTCAAATCAGATTGACAAATCATATTTTAAAGTACTACTATCCTGATATTTAAACCAATTGTTTTGTTGACAATCATGGACCTACACTAATTATCTAACTTTCTCATCAGGGGGTTATCAAATTTTTCATCAGATGCGATCAACACGTGTGAAAAGTACAGAAATTTTGCAAAAAAGACATCAGGAGTGATTTTTATCATACCAGGTGACATTTTATCTTAGGCATGACTTTTTATGCCCTAAGCAACATTATTATTCTGCCAAGTGATAGATTTTGCGCTAAGCGACAGTTAATTGGGCAACACGATAGAGAATCGTGCCCTAGGCAAGAGTTAAATCATTAGGTTTTGTGTAGGTGATAACCTATTCGAAAATGTGTATTTTGACCTAGTTGTATGCGATAGTTTTTACCCTACTAGGCGAGAATCAAATGTTTTGTAAGCGATAAAAAATTATATGGAGGCGAGAATAAAAACCGCGGAAGCGACAGTAGAACAACCTAGGCGACAATCAATTCTTTCCTACGCGTGATTTCTCAAATACAACGCAACGATGAAACATAAAATTACAATAAATGTTTAATAAATGCTTAATAAATGCAAATCAAGGTTCGTAATGACTTATCGAAGGTGCATAATCAGGTGGTCTCGCATATCTTCGGCACCTCTCGAATCTATGCTCCCGAATTGGCACAACCATCTTGAAATCGCTAGAGGATCAGAGCAAAATCACCAAGGGTGAAAAGTAAAAATGAATGGTACAAGAAGGTTTCTTAACCTGTTTAAGGTATTTTTGACCTAATTTTGGAGGTGAAATTAGCCATTGACTTATCTTAACATATCAAATAAAAACTGGGGCATAATCATACATCGTGGGATATCATCAATAGTCAGAAACTAAAACATATTTGCTATATCAAACATCATCAATCTTTTTTTAATCAAGAAATTAATATGTTTTAATTTCTGAGGGGACATAAGGGTATTAAGGGTATCAAATCAAAGTCACAATCATACATCATGAAATCAGTGGGGCATCATAAAAATTTGTATCATCAGAGGCAACAATCATATCATATCAGAGGAAGCAATCAATTTCATATCAGAGGCAACAATCAATCAGTATCAAAGGTATATCAGTGAACCAACAATCAGTGAAAAAGTGATCAGGACTCAAAAGAATCTTTGAATCAATGTTCTTCGTACATCAATTCAAAGAGGGGCATTTGTAGACACACAAAATTGGACAAGTGCTTTTCAAAATGCACTAAATCATCAAAATGGATAAAAAATCAATAAAATGGACATAATTAAATAAAGTTGAGAAAAATCAATTAAAATAAAGGAATTATTAAATAATGATGTTAAATGATTAAATGAAGCATAAAAAGGGGCAAAAGCACTATATAATTGATTTTAATCAATTAATTGTATAGTTGTCTTAATTAAAAATTAAAATGAACCCATTACCCATGCACGGCTAAATTTAATTAAATAATTGAATTAATAATCCTTATTTTCTTTCAACAAAGTGATCAACCAATAAAAATTGAGAACAAAAGGACACAAATCACTCACATTTGCAAATTGTCCAAACATTTGAAACCATTTAAAGGCTTGTCCCCTCATTTGTCCCCCCATTTATGAACAATGCAAAGTTTTTGACTCAACCATGAGATAACCATGATTACTTCACTCCACCCCCTACCCTTGGGAAATTACTATAAGTATGAGGCATTTTGAAGAGCATTCCATCTTAGAATTTCAATTGAAAAGCATTGTTACTATAGTCAATTGAGATCATTTCTAAGAGCAATTTGAACATTCTTGAGCATTTAGCATTGAAATTTATCAAATGGAGCTAGATTAAGCATGAATTCATCATAGAATAAGCATTTAGAAGCATCATAGCAGCATTATTCTCATTTTAGAGGTGTCACTAGTGAGAATTTGCAGCTGAGAGCTCACTTACCACTTCTTTCTAGAGATCCATGAGATGTTATAGATTGTAGTTGCATTTTAGAGTAAATTTCCTTTGTATTTAGCTTAAATTGTTGCTACTTGATCTTAATTTCATGAAGGTGAATAATATCATCACGCAGACACTTACGGGCCAATATTGTTTTGAAATTGTTGAATAAAGGCATTAGCAAGTTGTGGAAAGGAATCAATGGAATAAGGAGGCAAGGAACAATACCATTGTAAGGCCTTGTCATGAAATGTTTGAGCAAACAGTTTGGCTAAAACCCTATGGTCATGAGCATAATGACTACAAAGGATTTGGAATGTGTTAACATGATGAACATGATCTCCCTTTCCATTATAATTCTCAAGATGAGGCATATCGACTTGCTGAGGAACAGGAGTTCAGATAATATCCCGAGACAAAGGACTTCCCATGTCACATGTAGGAATACTAAACTTGTTTTGAGTTAAGGAAGCAAGTTGTTGTTGTAAGGAGGATACGGTTTGAGCCAAACTGATGATTGTTGAATCATTAGAGAAAATAGGAGTAGTAGCAACATTAGACACACTAGGTAAAGTGTAAGAAGCTGCATGAATAGAAGACACAACTGGAGGAACACTAGGAACTACAGTTGGAAGCGGAGTGGAATAAGTGAAAGGAACACTATGATATGAAGGTTGTGATGTAGGAAGGGACACAAGAGGAACACTCATAGGAATAGAGGGAACCATTACAGTCACCAAAGGAGGAGTATAGATAGGAATACTAGATAAAGGATTAGAAGAAGGTTCAACACTAGTGATAGGAGCAATGAAACCTAAATCTTGAGCCTCTTGAGTTAAAGGTTTAACATTGGAATGCACAAGGTGAGTAATACCATGCAAGAGGTTAACACCTTGATCACTATCATGGAGAAATTTCTTAAGAGCTTCTATAGCTTGAATAGAATCTTGACCATGGTTTTCTTGAAGAAGCCAATTACCCATTTTATCAAGTTTAGTGGAAATTTTTTGGACTTGTTTGGGAGGAACCCTTAAAGCATCATCCTCATCATGAGATGAGTGAGAAGAGTTCTGCTCCATAGTAGGATTAGAATCATGAAGAATCAAGTTATCATCAGGAATCCTAAGGAAAGGAGAAGATTTAGGCTCAAAGGCACCCATGAGTCTACGACTTCTTCTAACCGAAATGTTATAAGTAGGACTAGTGGTAGTAAAGCTCATAAACCAATATAATGCAAATGAACTAAATTAAGAACACATAATGCATGAATAGGAAATCTAATTATCATACAAGATCAATCACAAAGGACAAATCTAATACTAACAAGATAAAAGAGAATCTAACACCAAAAAGAAAGAGAGTAAGCTAGTCGGGTTCACCAAAATGAATAGTAGTGATTTGGAATCACCACTATTTGTGTATGTGTGTGGGGAAAATGTAAGATTCACTCCTAAATCCAAATTCCTAAAGGAGAGATCCAATTTGATCAACCAAGAGGTTAATACACAATTGAATCAACCTATGAAGAATATGACAGAAAGAATAAATCCTATACTTCCCTATAGTTGGGTTAAGCTTGAAATCTGAAATAATTGAAGTGCAAATACTAACCTTAAATTAGGGAAAATCTGGAAAATGTTGAATTTTGGCTTCTGTATGAACTTTCTGAAGATTCTGTCACCTATTCTGGATTAGAAATGCCAAGGCGGACAAAACCCAGAAATCTTTCCTCCAAATTCACACAGGTCGACTTTGACCTTTTAAAAGGTCAAAGACCACATTATTTATTTGAAGTTCGATTCGGATTCTGTTCATAGATCCTGAAAGATTGCCAAAAAGGGTATCTGAATTTGCTCTCAGATCTAAGATTTCACACCTGTACCTACAATAAAATGGGGGTTTTTGGTTGTATGGGGGGTCTGCCTTAGTCAAACCCCAATTTAGGAATTAACCTTGAAATTGAATTGAAATATATGGTGCATAAACAAAGTAATTGAAAAAAATCACCTCGCTTATGTTGAAGTCCTTGTAGAGGATTCGAATCCTCAAATCCACAAGTAAGAATGCTTCAATGAATGTAGGATGTCTCCAATCAATGGTATTTTGATCTTCAACACCAATCTTGATTTGATCTTTGCATATGAGAAGGCTTGAATGAATGGAGAAGGATGGATCTTCAAGGGGGCTCCAAGGAGATTGAATCCTTCAATAGCTAACAATGGAACTCCTTGATGGATGAATGCTTGAAGACTTGCTTGCACTTGAGAGCTTGATTGCTTGATGTGAATAATGGATTGATGTTGGAGTGATGTGAAAATGAGAGAGGAAGGGCTCCTTTTATAGTGAACCAGGGCACACTCCTCTAGATGGGCCACCTTGAAGAATTAAATCCCAATTAGGTCCTCACCTTTAGAAAATATACCTTGATTAAATACCATTAAAGGATTTACCATTTCGGAGCCCGAAACAGCTGACCTAGAAGCGGGAAATGAAACTTTGAAATTCTAGCAAAAAGAGGTCAAGGTCAAGGTCAACCTTGACCTAGTCAAGGTTGAGGTTGACCCTGACCTAGTCAGGGTCGAGGTTGACTTTGACCTCAAACCCTAACTTTGTTAGGATTTGCAGCAGGAGTTCTAGGGGATGCCAGAAATGCAAAATTTGATATCTGAGCAGGACCCAGTGTCAGGAACAGATAGAAAATCCTCTAAATGATGTGATGATGAACTAGGAGGTCTCATTTCTAAATCCTACCTAGAAAATAGAGCCATGGAAAGAGGAAAATTAGGAAAGTCCTTAAGAACTTAACCCTAATTTCACCTAGAATGAAGAAATCAAGTGCGGAGAAGAAGTGGAAAGTGGGGGAAAGACAAATACATGAAAAGACCCAATCAAGGTGCTTAACATGACCCCAAACCACTTACTCGGAGGGCTAAACACTCTTATCATGGAAGTGCTTCCATTTTAAGATGATACACAAAGTAAGGGACAATTATGTAGTTAGGGGAAATATTACCCTTACCTTTTCCTGTTAATTATTTCTCTTAGATACAACCAATCTACTACATCACTTTAGCGAATCCCAATCTAAGTGGAAGATTGCAAGGTAAAACATGTGGCAACCCTAGAAAACCATAAACACTCAAAATAATGTTGACCAAATAAGGAGTTACATCTCCCTAATTATGTTAAATTTTTAGGTCAGGGGCTCTCTCCATTGGTCTCAGGAAATAATGCAACTACATTGGAATCCTAGGTGGATTTATTGTTAACTGATCCCTCAACCTTGATGTAAAATAATTATAAAATCTAACATAAATGGCCTCTTGCCTATCCCAAGATATATCCATACTCCAAAATTGCACTAGCATCTCATTTCCATCAACTACTCTTCTCAAATTCATAGACTCAACAAAAAGGTATGCATTTCTATATAAGAACATGTACATCAATAGAGAATACTGGAAGAAAAGGGACCTACCGTCACTTTTCTTCACTTCTTGCAACCCCTCGTGTATTTTATCTTCGAGGTATAGGGAATAATCATAAATCAATGTGCAGTTTGGGTGTTGAATTTAAATTTTCATATGCATGTATATTGTAAGCATAACCATCCTTATATGTAACCCCATAACTTGACATAGTGAGTAAAATGTGGCCTTCAAGTGAGGATTAAAGGCATCAAATGGAAAAGGTTCCATTAAAATTGGGCCAATGTAGTATTTTGTCTTTCCTACTTTGGCTAGATGAGCATGGAGAAGATTTCCTATAACAAAATCCTTCATCCTTTTGTAATATTCTTTCAGCTCATCCAAATCAATATGCTCCAGGAAAGAAGTAGGATCATATAAACTAAAAACTTTATGAATTTATTCCCTCTTGACTGATTATAATACCTCTCCATCATTTCCCCTCACTACCCTCAAAATTGGGTCATACCTATCAGAAACTTCCCTAAGATAATCGATATCCATGAAAACACTGGGCACAACCAACTTCCCCAAATCATTCTGACATGCATTAGAGAGATTATTATCACCATTTATCTTCCCAAACCATAATTTGAACATATCCAATCCTATCATCGACACTCTAGCATCAACTACATTGAATTTTTTATCAATTAAACCCTCGCCTAGGGTTTTCCCAACTATGAGTTATTGTCCCTAATATCTATTAGTTGTCAATGACTTCAATTGGTCCAGGAAATCATCAAACAAATTCCTCTTCATGTAATAAATTTTTCTAGAATGATGTCTTTGGGGTCCTATTTTAAAAAAAGCTAGGGATTTTGATTTCAAAATTAAAACATGGAGGAAAACTAGGGCTCACAAATTTTACAAATTACAATAGTAATTTGAACATATTCAAACTCAATTATATCAATACCATGATCCCATAATACAAAGAAATCTATTCCCCGTGATTTTAAGATCAATTCCCAACTCAAAAGATTTAAAACAACCAAGGAAATCTCAAAAAATCACTTATGACTTTATTACACAAGAAAACCCTAATTCTGCATTGTAACAACTTGAATTGCTCTTCTTCAGCTCTAGAGATAAAATATGCACATCTATGAATGCTTTGTGAATCAAAATAGATGGAAAATCCTACTTTATTCATTTGGAAAATGTTACCAAAGTCCTATCCACCATTAATATTCATTCGATCTGAAAAATAGCTCCAATCAAGTTTGGAACAAGTTTGAATTATGGTTGTTGATCTTCATCTACATTGGCCCATAAAGTGGCCCGCATTAGTCAATCTAACATTGACTTCCTACTTGGCAACGTGACCGACCAAAATGATTGTCGAATTACATTGGCGTAGTTGGTACATGTGGCATCATCTCACGCTATCAAAATGTTTAGCTTCCTCACATCTCTTAATCATGGGATAATGACAACCATTAGATTTGATCTTAGTTTAATTGCTTTATAAACTAAGCATAAGGACCAAGCATTAAGAAGATAAATAAGAAACAATGGCAAGATACCTGAATGGTATGAGATATAATATATAAGATGAATTAAGCCTAACAACACCAAGGACAATATAAGAGTGCTAAAAATTAGCCATCAAAGCTAAAGAAAAGATAAAAAGGAAACAAGATAAACAAAATAGAGGCAAGAATAAAAATTTAGAGGTAGAGGTTCTTTTGGGGGAAGAGGATAGTCCTCTAGATCATAAGAGGAATCAAGTAGACAACAGGAACAAAAAGGTGAGTCAAGTAGCAGGGGTAACTTTAGGAGAAGAAGGTCGAATGGTAGAGGTAGGGTTGGAGGTCAAGGGAGAGGGAATAAAACCTTCTTAGGTAGTTTCTTTAATTGTAATTAGTATGGACACCCTGCATGGAGGTGCCCGGGTAAGTGAGGGTCAAGTTCCCAAAGTAATGAAATGAGAACAAAAGTTGTGCAAGAGGAAGATTGTGCAAGTGTTAATGCACCTTCTCAACATGCTTCCCTTGAGGAAGGTGAATCTTTAATGCTAAGAAGGACATTGATTAAAGTACCAAAAACTCAAGAGCCATCCCAAAGGAAACAATTGTTTAGGACTACTTATAAATTGCATGGGATGGTATGTGAAGTGGTTATTGATTCAGGTTCAACAAATAATTTGGCATCTTTATAAATGGTGGAGAAATTAAATTTGAAAAGGATTCCTCACCCCACTACCTATAAAGTATCATGGTTGAATAAGGGACAATAGGTCTTAGTGAATGAACAAATATGAGTATAATTTAATATAGGAAGGTATAAAGATAAAATACTATGTGAAATCATACCAATGGATGTATGCTACCTCCTACTAAGTAGACCTTGGCAATATGATTAGAAGGCAAAACACGATGGGTACAAGATGGTGTATGTGATAGAGAAGGATGGGGTTTCACTCACTTTGACCTCACTTCAAGAGAAAGGCATGTACAAGAAGATGGGATCTAGTGTCATGGTAGTTGGTGAGAAGGATTTTTTGAATACATTGAAGGAAGAAGGTGGACAAGGATATGCTATTATAATTAGACCACAATCAATCCTAATAACAACATACATGGATGATGTGCCAAATGAAGTGCCAGATTTGTCGGGTAAGTACCAAGACATAGTTGTTGACAAACTACCTGATATTCTACCACCTATAAGGACTACAAGGCACCACATAGATCTTATACTAGGAGCAACATTTCCAAACAAGGCTGCAAATAAGATGACACCAAAATAGAATGAGGAGATAGGTAAACAAATTCAAGAATTGTTAGATAAGGGACTCATAAAGGAAACTTTAAGCCCATGTGATGTTCCTACTATCTTGGCACCTAAGAAAAATGGAGTATGGAGAATGTGCATGGATTCAAGGGTAATCAAAAAGATCACCATAAGGTACCGGTTTCCTATCCCTAGAATTGAAGACTTATTGGATTGTCTTGGTGGGGCAAGTTACTTCTCAAAAATAGATATTAAAAGTGGATACCATCATATTGGGATTAGAGAGGGGGAGGAATGGAAGATCTCTTTCAAAACCAATGAGGGCTTATATGAATGGAAGATAATGCAGTGTTTTGGGTTGTCAAATTCCCTAAGCACATTCATGAGGCTCATGAACGAAGTGTTGAAACCTTTCATACACAAATTTTTGGTAGTATACCTTGATGATATTTTGATATTTATCAAAACAAAAGAGAAACACTTGCAACACTTAGACATGGTTTTAAGAAGGTTGCATGAAGAAAATTTGATGATTAATCTCAAGAAGTGTGATTTTGTGAAAGAAGAATTGGTATACCTTGGTTTTGTGATCTCCAAGGGCAGTTTGAAGATGGATCCCACAAAGATAGAGGCTAGACTCAAATGACCAACTCCCAAATTAGTAGGAGAGGTAAGAAGCTTTCATGGATTAGCTAGTTTTTATAGGAAATTTATCAAGAGTGGTGTAATTAGACTAGTTTATCAAGAGTGGTATTTTAAGAAGCTTTAATGTATTAGATAGTTTTGGTGGAAATTTTTTGATAATAGTGGGAATGTCATTAGTAATGTATTTTTTGGTGTAATTAAGTATATACTAGTTACACTTTACTTAAGTTTACGTAGGATAATGAATTGCATAGTAATTTGCATATGAAACACCTAGGACTTTGCATCTCATTTTAGCACATGGTGTAGGATAATTCCACTTAAGGTGGAGTTAGTTATTATCTCATTCCACTTTATGTCTGACATCCACCTTTAGTTCTCTTATCACATTATCATCCTATTATTGTTGCACATTTTTGCACATACTTTGTTATACAATGGAGGATGATCCACCTTTGATGGACATGTGATTACACCTAGTAAGATTGATAGCTTATCACTTGCATATCTCCTAGTTATCATGCATTTTCTATATATTCAGGCACATATACATTGTGTGTATCCATTATCATTTGATCATTATTGAGTCATTCATTTGATCATATCATTTTGTCTCTCATGTTTGTGCTATCTTTTGAGCTTCTAGATCTTAGCATTACATTCATTGCCTCAGGAAAATTCTTATATGGTATTAGAGCCATATAAAGTTTCATTGCATAGTCATTGGAGAGCCTTTTTTTGCTTTAACTTTTGGAGGTCCATTATTCAACTCTAGAATCAACAACTTGTGGGAGCATTTTGAGCAAGATAAGACCTCACCATTGTATCCAGGTGGCCATTCCAATGAATTTTGACTATAAATTTGTCTACATTGGGAAAAGTCAAGTTTGAGGTAAATGTTTTTTGCAAATTAGACCCCTAAGGCCCAATCTATAATTTGGTAATGGTTTTTGGTGAATTTCAATTTTAGATATGAAATTATTTCATTTTTATCATTTATTTTTTGGATCCATAATTTATTATATTTTTGTCAGTATTATTTTGCAAAAAATTTGACCTCTATTTATCAGTTGACAATCTATAGGGGACAACAAGGGAGCCATACAAGTCTCGACACTATAGACCTTACCCTTGAACTCAATGTGCAAACTTCAAATTTTGATTAATCGCAAATAAGGATTAACCACAAAGCGGAGAGTTGTTTGTCATTGATGTGTCCTCCAACCATTTTAAAAGATTGTCGATCCTATTTCCCATTGAATGTGGGACTAAATTATTGGGGTTGTGTTGGATCTCTTCTCAGTGAGCTACTCAGTGAGCTCACTGATCTACAACTGATTGAATATCTAGATGGAATGAAGGAACAATTATTAGAGATCACCGAGCTACTAAAGTGATATTTAAGATGATTAAATCAGTCAATTTGTTGTCATTGATGTCAACTAGTTTTGATAATACTTATCATGATAGTTACAAACATCTAAACATTTGTAGAAGGAAGAAAAGATGAAGAACTAAGATATCTACATAAGGAAAAGATGGATATGATAGACAAGGATAAGGTAAACATTGGGTAACTTATTTGATGAGTCTATGGCTTTATATTGTTGACTTGAGCATGTTACATTAATCTATTGTGAAGAAGAAGATTTGAATTGAATGAGTCAATGTGGTCAGTAATTGAATACTTTCATATACACTGAGTCATCCTATGTATATAGAGTGATAGTAATAACTGAGTTAGTTATCACTGATGCATTTCAGTATTAATCGAGTATGGATGAAAACATTAAATGCTAAGAACAATCGACTGAAATTGATGAGTTGGATATTGTTATGTTTTCGAGGTAAAGGATGAAGTTAGTTATGAGATCCATGACTGAAAAAATTTAAAGATGATCTAAAGGATGAGATTGAAACATGTTAAGGATACATCTGTCGAGGAAGGTTTAAGCGACAAAATGCATGAAGGAGATTAAGAGGCAAAATCCAATGACTGATATGAAAATGGTTTACTTGTCTATTTAAGAGATATGTGTTTCATTGTTGAAATATGTTGGAAAAAAGGAGACTGCAGAGATCTTGTGTGAAGACTTTATTCATGCATTCCTGATCAAACTGGTTACAGAAAGAACCAAGCTGCAGACATTACCGAGTGTCAGAGAATTATTTACCGAGTGAATTAAGTTGAGAAATATTGAGGAAGTGAATTAATTAATGATTAGAGGATTTTATGAGTATAGCATAGATCTGAATATTTGTAATTGAGTTGTATTTGAATCAGATCAGAACTGTATCAGTTTAACCATTGATTCAGAAAAATCTCTTAACCAAGTGGACTTAACAATCTTATTGTACTATCTTACGACATTCATTGAATGTAAATTATTATCTTGTTGACCCCATAGTGAATGTTGGTCAAGATTTAACTATTAGTGATAAATCCTCTAACCAAGTCACACCTAACAATGTGCATTGTAACCTTTAACAAGGTTGGCTTCTAACCGAGTTCACTTCAGAAGAGTGAATTATTTTGGGTTATTGGTCCCATGTGGTTTTTCCCTTAGCAGCGTTTCCACATTAAATCATTATGTTATGTGTTGTTTGTTATGATTATTTTTCTATCATACTTTACATACTGTATAGTTGATTTAATCGGTAATCACAGTTTGGATAATTATTGGTTTTTGGTAAAGTGAACAGACATATTGATATTTTATGTTATCGAGCTACATAAATTGTTTTTTAAGGTACATCTAAGAGTTTGGGACTGAAGGATAACTGATTTAATTGATTCACCCCTCTCTCAATTATTCTAACAATCTAATCTCCAAAGCTCGACATCTGTCGATCTCCAAAAAAATGTCACAGTGGTCAAACTTACAGAGTAGATCTGGTCAACATGGAGAAAGAGCCAACCATAACTTGCCATGTGGTACCTGTTCCACCTTAGCTGACACGCTAACACACGTTAGCCTGACTACCAAGTCAGCAAGGTCATACATCCAATCAACACACGTAAGCAAGGAATATTCTTTTTTCTTATGCGTCACATTTCATGGCATAAAATTTGACAGTCGTTTGGCTGTCAAATTTGTAGTTTTTATTTGACATTGATGGTTGTTTGGACATCAAATTCAACATAGTGACTATGTCATCTTTTTTCTATATTAATTTTTATGGTTGTGTGACCATCATTTTTGGGTTAATTTGGACTACTATGATGGCCTTTTAGATGTCAAATTTAATCTCTCAGGTTTTCTAATGTCAACATGATTGGAAAGTTTGGACCCCTCACCATTTATCTTTCTATTTTGCAGTCCAACTTTGAGAGGCCATAACTTGGTCATTCGAGCACTTTTGAGTGCAATATTTTTTATTTTGGCTAAAATTTCCTTAAAAATTTAGTCGTGGTGTTATTTTATAGTTTTAGTGCATGAAATTTTCATAATTTGTAGTTTTTTCTGACTGTACTTGTCCAATCCTTCATTTTGCAACTTCAGAAGCTTCATTCAGGCTCATACAGACACATTTTTAGGTGCCATTTTTTTAAGTGAATATGTTTTTGAGTACTTTCCAGATTTGCAATAATATTATAGCCTTTTTTGGGAAAAAATATCACTTTCAAAAATAGGTCTTTTTTGTGCTTGTATGATCATTGTAATGCTTAGGATTTGATTTGAGTATGATTTGGCCTCATAAAGGAAGTTATAAAAATCAAAATCAGAAGTCCACTTAGGCCCAAATTTGGCAAGTAGATATTGTACACACACTATATATAAAGTGCCAAAATCATCATTTTTTGGTGGCGGAAATCTTTGATTGAGTGAATTGGGGGGTGTCTTGTGTGCTTGTGTTTCTTTTGTGCTCTTTCATTATTGCATCATGGTTTCTCTTGCATTTCCACAATTAACTCCACATAACTATGCTACATGGAAAGATAATGTATGGAGCATGATAATGGTAAAAGGTTTAAATACTTATGTAGATGGTACAATTAAAAAACTCATTATTGATGATGATATTGTAATGGCTACATGGAAATCAAGTTGTCATGTATCACATCAAAACCATCAACAATACTAGAGAAGCTTGGGATAAACTTGCAGATTTGTTTGGTAAAGTGTGTTGGCTCCTTTTTCCTCTACTTGTAGATTTACAATTTGATTGACAAACTAATGTCCCTGACTCTTTAAAACCACTCCAAATCTAACAAGAAAAAAGACCAATTAATAAGGAACAAGAGAATGATCCTTCTACACTTCGAGCCTTAATGCTCAGGCAAGTATACCTATGGATTCACTTCTTAAAAGGAATCACCAAACATCACTTGTCTTATGCAAATACAAGTTATGAACATGTATGCCCTTCAACAAAAAGTAAAGATTAATTAATTTTAATGGATTGATGATGAGAAATGCATAACCAACAAAGACCAGTGCCTTATCTATTGGGAAATAGAGTAAAATAAACATACATCCCCAGAAAACCCTCTAACTCCAAACCCATAGAAACCAAATGAAATTCCTTACAAATCACTATTTTCACTCCAATACCCATTGATGTGAGTGTTCCAAGGTTTGCTTACACAACTCCTAAGAGACATAGCTTGTCTCTATCAAGGATCCTAACCTCCTCTAGGATCTCCAAAGGCTTAGATGATTAACTAAGGCCTTATCTAGCTCCTCTCCAAGAGCCTCACTCCTTGTGCTTCACCTTGAAAGACTAACACCCTTTAGTTACTTCACTTCTTCACCTACACTTAGAAGGATCTAAGTGCCATCTCCACACAAACATCCAATTTCATTTCAGGGGTTCCAAACATGTTAGAAAAATTCCCAATGCTTCCATTTGGATCCATTTAGAAGGATCTTCAAGCCCTTTTTCACCGGGTTCAAGATTTAGCTTTGAGGAGGCCTAATTAGGCCTATTTCCTTGTAGCCTTTTGTAGAGACATTATGTCAATTCTTTCCCAAACTTCTCAAAAAACTTACTAAATTGATTAGGGATTTAGATACCCTTTTTGGATTTTATAAATAATTCTGCAATTTTTAGGGCCTGATGGCCTCCGTACACAAGCTTCCTATAATCTAGGCCTAATAGGGCTAAAAGACCTATTTCCTAGGACTAGACTGAATACTTGTTAAAAACTCACTCTAATGGATTGGTATGACCACAATCCTCATAACATGACTTGATATGTTTATATCCCACCTGGAACTATACTTTTTCCATACTGTACTTCAAACCCCTACTTATAACCTTCAATTTAGCATTGTCAAGCCTCTAACCGGGCACTCACAGCTCGCCTAGGGCTTTCCATTAAAAATTGTTTCTCGACACTTGATGACTCCTAATCCTAGATATGTATAGAATAATGAATCCCCTAACATATTCACCTACCCTTAGGATGATACCATGGTTAGATTTCATGGGGGAGCCATGAAATGACAGACTAGTCAAGACAGGACCAGTAAACTCTCTTAAGCTAAAACAATTTGTTCAAGGCAACAAAATTACTCAAATGAACTTGATTACTAAATGAAAAAGTCTTAGAACTACTGAATGAACACTCATATAATACTAAATCAAAGCTTTCAAATCATAAGATAACAGTGTCATAATGAAATGCTTGGGTTCTTGACATAACCAGAATTGCAGAGCTTCTTTCTATTCACAAACTTAGTTACAATGATGTCTACCTTGAACATCAAGCTTGAGATAGTCTTAGATACCATTCTCCATGTTTTTAGGCCTTTTTGGTTAACTATGGCTTCTTGGTTGCCTTACCTTGGGTAACTATGGCTTCTTGGTTGCCTTACCTTCATCTACCTCTCTTGGCCTCAACACCAATGCAAAGCCAACTCCTTCACTCTCTTCCATGGCTTCTAAGAACTCTTTTTCACCAACCATGAGCACATTAGGACCTGTTGTCTTCACCTCTGCATCCTCTCACAGTGACTAAATTTTGAAATCACATTGTCCTTCTTGAAAGAATAGGAGTTCTTCACTCCACCATGCATGGCTTGGCGGTCAAATTTCCATGGTCTACCTAGGAGAAAGTGACATGCATCCATAGGTAACACATCAGACAAAAATTTATCCTTGTACCTTCCAATTGAGAACTCTACCCATGCTTGTTCATTTACTAACACATGTTGGCCTTTATTTAGCCATGTGACCTTGTAAGGATTTGTGTGGGGTATCCTTGTCATGATAAGATTTCTGACTACTTCCTTAGACACAATATTGTCATTAGACCCTAAGTCAATGATGACTCTACATACTTTACCCATCATCTTACACGTTATCCTAAACAGGGACCTTCTTTGGCTCAGTTCTTCTTTAACCAGCTCCTTGATCAAATTTCTCCTCATCATGAGGTTCTCACCTTCTTCTAATGTCAGTGGTACTTCAGAATGTTTCTCTATTGCATTTATCTCATCATGAACTAAATTAGTCCTCTTGTCACCTCCTTGAGAAGTACTACCCTTCTCTAGACACCTATAGGCAGGGTGTCCCATTTGATTGCAATGGTAACATTTCATGTTGGCAAAGTAGTTGCCTCTTTGTTGTCCACCACTTATTTCTCTAGAGCTAGAGCTCCTTCCTCTACCACCTCTACTAGAGCTTCCTTCTTGTTTCTCAGTGTATTTCACTTCTCCTTGAGTCCTTGATTCAAAACTCCTTCCACCATAGCCACCTCTTTGTACTCTACTATCTTTTCCTTTACCTCTACCTTTGGAGGTTTGTTCTTGCTTCCTTTTGCTTTTCTCCTCTATCTTCAAGGCCATTTGATAACATTGGTGGATGGTTTTGAAGTTCACAAGACTCATGTCTTCTTGAATAGACCATTTGAGTCCATTCAAATACCTTGCTAGCTTGATGCTTTCATCCTCAACCACTTTTGATTTTAAGCACAACTTTTGGAACTCTTTGGTGTATGCTTGGACATCCAAATATTTTTGTCTAAGATTGTGTCTCCTTCGATGTAGCTGAACTTCATAGTCATCAGGTAAGTAGGTCTACTTCACTTTAGTTACCATGCCCTTCCATGTAACTATAGCACCCTTTCCATCTTTTTCTCATTTAGTTTGCACAAACTTCCACCATGTAAGTGCTGAACCTCTCAATCCAGACTTGGCCACCATAAATTTTTGGGCCTCTGAGATGCCATCACATTCAAAGTGATTCTCTATGCTTTCCATCCAATCCATGACTAAATATGGATCCATTTTTCCATTGAATAGTGGTACTCCCTCCAAAGCTTTTCCACTTAAGGTCTTTAATGACTTCAAGAAGGGTTCCTCAGGAAGAATAGGGTCAAGGGTTGGAGCTTCCTCCTCCAATTCCAATTCCTTTTCCCTTGCTTCTTTTTCATCCTTCTGATCTATCTTATCTTTTACCTTATCAACTTTGTCTTGGACTTCACCCAAGAGTTGCTCCATTTGAAACAATCTTTCTCTTAGCAACCAATTATCCTCTTCTTGTTCCTCCACCTTCTTGGCTAACTCAACATTAGTCACCATGGTTTTATCTTCCACTAATCCCACTGATGTATTCTCTCCTACTAATTCAGTAGGCTGCAACATCAACCACAAGCCTGATCAAAACAAGCTCTGATACCAATATGATGTGAGTGTTCCAAGGTTTGCTTGCACAACTTCTAAGAGACATAGCTTGTCTCTATCAAGGATCCTAACCTCTTCTAGGATCTCCAAAGGCTTATATGATTAACTAAGGCCTTATCTAGCTCCTCTCCAAGAGCCTCACTCCTGTGCTTCACCTTGAAAGACTAACACCCTTTAGTTACTTCACTTCTTCACCTACACTTAGAAGGATCTAAGTGCCATTTCCACACAAACATAAAATTTCATTGTAGGAGTGCCAAACATGTTAGAAAAATTCCCAATTCTTCCATTTGGATCCATTTAGAAGGATCTTCAAGCCCTTTTTCACCGGGTTCAAGATTTAGCTTTGAGGAGGCCTAATTAGGCCTATTTCCTTGTAGCCTTTTACAGAGACCTTTTGTCAATTCTTTACCAAACTTCTCAAAACACTCACTAAAATGATTAGGGATTTGGATACCCTTTTTGGATTTTATAAAGAATTCTGTAATTTTTAGGGCCTGATGGCCTCCGTACATAGGCTTCCTATAATCTAGGCCTAATAGGGCTAAAAGACCTATTTCCTAGGACTAGACTGAATACTTGTTAAAAACTCACTCTAATGGATTGGTATGACTACAATCCTCATAACATGACTTGATATGTTTATATCCCACCTATAACTATACTTTTTCCATATTGTACTTCAAACCCCTACTTATAACCTTCAATTTAGCACTATCAAGCCTCTAACCAGGCACTCACAACTCGCCTAGGGCTTGCCATTAAAAGTAGTTGCTCAAAACTTCATGACTCCTAATCCTAGATATGTATAGACTAATGTCTCCCCTAACATATTAATCTACCCTTAGGAAGATCCCATTGTTAGATTTCATGGGGGAGCCATGAAATGACAGACTGGCCAGGACAGGACCAGGAAACTCTCTTAAGCTAAAACAATTTGTTCAAGGCAACAAAACTACTCAAATGAACTTTCTTCCTAAATGAAAAAGTCTTAGAACTATTGAATGAACACTAATATAATACTAAATCAAAGCTTTGAACTCATAAGATAACACTATCACAATGAAATTCTTCGGTTCTTGACATAACCAGAATTACAGAGCTTCTTTCTATTCACAAACTTAGTTACAATGATGTCTACCTTGAATATCAAGCCTGAGATAGTCTTAGATACCATTCTCCATGTTTTTAGGCCCTTTTGGTTACTCTCCCACTCCTACCTTTGAGGGGATCCAATGTTTTCGAGTTGCATGCAACATTCGCCATTATTGCAAATGTTGTCATGACAACTTTGTAACAACATTTGGCATCTTTGTCTTTATGCCACCACCCTAACTTCTAGGACCTCTAAACTATGTATCTCAAAGAACTAACTCCATTTATGGCCTCATGGAATCTTTCTAACATCTTTTATGTGTTTAGAACACATTAATGACTCAAAATCCTAAGCCTAAGCTTCTAAGGCTAAACTATTAAAAACTACTAACAATGACTAATTAGTGACCTTAGTCCTAATGACTAACTCACCTAGTCCACAATTGTAATGACCTTCTAAGGTCTAAATCAAACACACTAATTTGACTTGGTCAATGTCAGATGCAAGACAAAATATCATAAACTATGGAGGTTAGCCTAGGTGCTCCTGCACCATCCAGACATCAAATTCATATGCAAGAATTCAATCCTTAGAATTTTCTGCAAGGATTTATTCTCTCCTTGAAAGAAACTAAGAAACCAAATTCATATCTACCTTATAGCTAGTACATTAAAATGCCTTACAAATTAACATAAAAGAATTCAACACAAGACACACAAAGACATCACCAATAATGGATAGATATTCTATTGTTCTTCATTATAAAGCTTATGATTCAGTATATTTACAAGACAAGAAACCCAAAAAATAAGACTCAAGAGTTGAAATACTGCCTAACAGTGCTAAATTTCATCATCCTTGTAACAATGGAGAAAAAAAAAGATATAGACGAAATGAGAAGCTAATTTCAGCCAACTGACACCTGTTAGTTTCCAATAGAATATTTTCTTCTTCTCCAAATTGATCTCCTTCTGCAACTGCCTCATCTTGCAATCATTTCTCTCTAACCAATTTGATTCTGTCTTTTAAAATTTTATTTTATTCTCCATGAAAATGCATCTAGTGAATGCCTCCCAATATTGAAATAAAAATATTTCACCAGACTATTGAAAGACTATAAAAATCACTTTAAATCTATATTTTCTTTTAAATCTACACTTTTCTATCTTATTTACCTCTTTTCTGCGCTTTTGGCCCAGAACTCACCAAAATTCACCAAGTGTCACATGTTGGTTCACTACTCATTTTGACCTATATTGGCTGAGTTAACTTGGATATTTAGAGGATGGCCATCTATCTCCCAATCTTATAATGCCTTTCTTGACTGTGGTTTCATTTGGAGGTTCAAATATTAGCCTTTATCTCTGAATCTCCCAATCTTTGGCTTGACTGTGACTTATTTGGAGATCTGGAGACCACTTCAATCTTTGAATCTCCCAATCTTTGCCACTAACCATTAGGATCTGGAGAACTAGCACTGTAGTCAATTAGCCACCATCTCCAAGTCTCTAAATGCTTAGCCTAACCACGTATCTATTTGGAGATCTGGAGACTAAGGAAATCTCTCAATCTTTGGATCCTTTGAACTTAACCGCTAGCATCTGGATATTACGCATTGTAGTCAATTAGCTGCCATCTCCAAGTCTTTCAATATTTGGCTAATTGTGGGTTTAATCTAGAGATCATGCAACCCTTCAATCTCTGAATCGCCCAATGCATCTTACTTGACCGCAAACATCTAGAGACTTGGCGCTACAGTCACTTAACCACCATCTCTAGATCTCTGAATGCTTTTCTTAATCGCATCTCTATTTGGAGACTCGTCGACCAACCACCATGTGTCCACCTCAGCCCTATGTCAACCGCTCGCTTTCTACAAATTTTGTATATTTTCAATTGCTGACACACTTCCCAAGGCACCACCCTTTTGCATGCAAGGAGAGCCTCATGCTTTCTCTTCACATTATAATATTTGTGTTTTTACTTATAAACATTTCAAATTTTCTTCACCCCACCAATGTGGGACTAAGCACTTTGACTTTTAATAACTTTCCTTTAAAAAATCCTCTTGCATGTGCGCCCAGTTGGCGTCCACATAATTTGGGCCCACACAAGTCAAGAGGCCTTACCTATAACCTCTTCTCTTCACTTCACATTCATACTGAGAGTCTTTTGATTTAAACATGCCCATTACGCCAAACTAGGAGCATGTGGGATAAACCTCCACATGCATCCCTTCAAACATTAAAGCACTGTAGAAGCATGTTGTTCATTGCTTTGGCCTTGTTTTCACTCATGCACACCAAAGAAACATTCTCAACACTTGGCAAAGGTTCCTAACATGCGGCACAACAATTTGTATTTCATTTAATGAAATAATGAAGTTGAGAAATTTCATTTTGTTAATGCAAAATAACTGTCATGCATAATCATCTGCAAAGGAGAGCACACATAACCTTTGGTAGAGCACACACAATACCAAATAAGGGTGTGCACAACCCTCCAATGTGGTGCACATAACCCTACAGCAAGGTGTACACACACTGGAGAGAGGTGTATGCACACACCCAAATAAAGTGCACACACACTGCAAAAGTCAATGAAGAAGCATGAGCAGTCTGGAAAGCATGCACAACACCTCACAAAGGTGTGCACAATGCAAATGGAGGGGTAGGTGCACAAGAATTCTCTTTATATATATATGGCATGTTCAAAATATTTGAAGCATAAGTGCACACAACTCTTCAACGGAATGTGGCATGCATAAGATTTGATAAGAAAAACATATGCAAGGCTGGAGAAAATAAGTGCAACGCCAGCACCAGAGTGCACACAAATGCAATTTTATACTTGATATGAACATCAACTGGGAAGTTTCACAAGAGGATTAACATTTTAAACTCCATATTTACCTTTTGTTTACCAAAATGCAGCCACCTAGTGAAGACAAACCATGATGTGTCAAAATTGCAATCACAACAATCAGTTCAGTATGCCTCTGTAAAACTGCCCACCAATCAACAATTGGCCTCTGGAAACGGCTTTGAAAACTAATCAAAGAGCCTCACAAAAATATGTCATCTAAAATTTATATTTATTTCCAACATGTGAAAACATGTGCCAAAGGGATTTGCATGGAAATATTTTGGCTATAAGATATCACTGACCAAACTTGGCATTCTGAAACACTGTGCCAATGCAGATGCCAAAACAATAGAAATTGCACATGGAAATACCTTCGCAAAAAATATGAAATCATGCATCGAAGTTCCACCTTTGATTTTGAGAAAATATTCAGATACAAGGATCATAAGGAAGAAAATCACATCTCAAAACCACAACTGGATATTAAGTTATGACCCTCTAAAAATGACCACTCTAAAAAGTTGATTATGCCAACACTATAAATTTGCATAAAACACTTTCGATTCTGACTTCGAAAACTTATCAGATGAGACCCTTACAGTTTGGAACCTTGGACATGGATTCACTCTCATAAAAGGGAAATAAAACTTCAATCAAATTTCCATGATGATCAAATGATCAATTATAATTAAACTTCAAAGTTAGCCCTTTAGAACTTTCTTGACTCAAAACAGTGAAACTGTAGAAATTAGATTTGGAACTGACTGAGAAAAGTGGTCCAATGGATTGGTCATGATCCAAAAATCATCAGGGAGATTCATTTCCATATTTACAATGTAGAAAAACATTCAATTTTCTTGTTCATGAACTGGGTGCAATTTGTGAGACCTCAAACTAGGCCACTTAAATTCTGCATTTTGCACACTCAAAAAAACTTAATAAATTGCAAATAGGAAGGCTCTGGAAAAATGATCAAACAAACTCATGGGGGTTTTAAAATAGGCATATAGAAACACTTCCATACCTACAACACATTAAAACAACCCTCATGCCATGACTATCAATTGGGCATTAGACACAAACCTCTGAAGTGGGTCACTTATGAAAATTCTAGAAATACAAAGTGCAGATTTGGGTAAACACCTCCAAATGGCTATCTCCAAAACATACCACACTAAAATATGAGAGCTGAAACCTATTAAATTTTTTCAATGATAAGTGATAAACACATCCTCCAAGTGGTTCTTCATAAAAATCATCAGATCCCTTTCTCCTTTGCACTCAAACTTGGCCTCTTACAAAGATTTTCATAAAATACACTCTAAAATTTATCCAGAATTTGAGAGCTCCAACAAAGTGGATGAATAAATGGTATTCTCAATTGAAATTGATATTCTCAAATTGGAGCCTAGGAATTTTGACACAATCCAAGATTATCTCAATAAATTCAATGATTATAGAGCACAACTTGAGGATTGTGGTAATCCCATGAAGGATACGAAGTTGATTAATCATTTGTTGAAAAATTTCCCTCCTGAATATGTGGTTTTTTTTTCAAGTTACAATACTCACAAGTTTACCATGGTAAGTACCTTCACTAAGCCCTCATTTGATTAATTTGTATAAATTTTAGTCTTAGAAGAAAACAAAATTGATGAGTATGGGGATTCTCAAGTCTTCAAAGTCTAAGGCATTGATGGCTAATAATGGGAATCAAATGAATCAAGGTGGTAACACTCCCAACAAGAAGAAAAGGAAGTGGAAGGACAAATCACAATCTAACAGAGAATAATATTCCTTCTCACAACAAGGCAAGTCTTTTTCCAACAACAAGGGACACAATTCTAAGGAGAGGAAAATTTGTGCATATTGAAAGAATCCTAATCGTGATGAGCATCAATGCCACAAGAAAAAAATTGATGAGTTGACAAACATAATAAAAAAGCATCATATTTATTTTCCAAGTGCCTACATGGGAAAGGAGTAAAAACCTTCCACTTCAAAAGGTTAAGGGAAAGCATTGGTAGCAAGTAAAACTAATTCAAAGGAATGAATTCTTGATTTGGGTGCCACACATAATATGGGTGCTTCAAAGGAGCAATTTTCTTCTTTGAAACCATCTAAGGTACATCATATCTATGTGGGAGATTATACACAAGTTTAATTTTAAGGGAAAGGGGAATTTGAGATGGAAAATGGTGCTTTCAAGGATGTTCTCTATGTTCCAAAGCTTAGGACAAACCTCCTTTCAATTAACCAAATAACTCACTATGGAGGTGGAAATAAAGTTGAGTTCCTTCCTGATTCAGTTGTCATGAAAAATATTAAGGATGATTCTATAATGACAATAGGTAAATCTAATCATGACACAAGACTTTGTTCCTTTTCTCACTTTGTGCCTAAGTCCCCTTCATATGCCTTGTTGACACACTCAAATTCACAAAGTAAACTTTGGCATGAAATATTTGGACATCTCAGCTATCGCTGTCTTCAGTAGCTTAGCAACAAGGATATGGTCAAGGGTCTACCTCAAGTCAAGTACTCAGAGGATGTATGTTCAAGTTGTGAAGTGGGAAAGCATCCCAAGAGAAGTTTGACAAGGGGAAGTCTTGGAGAGAAATATTTGTTCTTGAGTTGGTTCATAGTGACGTGGTAGACCCATTTCTAGTGCCATCATTTGGAAAGGATCACTGTGTACTCACCTTAATTAATGATTTTTCACACTACACTTGGGTCTAATTTCTTGGTCACAAAAGTGAAGTGTTTGATAAATTTCTTACCTTCAAGGATCATTTTGAGAAGCAATTAGAGAAATCCATCAATATTCTTTGTACAGACAATGGAAGGGAGTATGTGAAGTCAAGGCTTATATATTTTTGCACACTTGAGGGTATTGATCTTCATGATTTAGTTGCCTACACCCCAGAACAAAATGGTGTTGCAAAGAGGAAGAATATAACTCTTAAGGATATGGCCACTTGTATGATTCATGATAAGTCTCTTGATCAATATTTTTGGGTTGAAGCTACATGTAGTGCCAATCACATCAGAAATAGAATTCATCATAAGGTCTTGGATGGAGTTACTCCTTTTGAGTCTTGGTGTGGTATAAATCCAGTTGTGAAATATTTGAGTCTTTGGTTGTCTATCTTGGTCACAAATACCTCCACAAAAGCATACGGAATTGGAACCACAAAGTAGGCCTTGCATATTTGTTGGCTATCCCGAGACTCTTAAGGCATACAAACTTATGGATCTTGAGATAGATGAGATCTTCTTTGAGAGGAGTGTTCAATTTTAAGATAATTATCCTAGCTTGGACTCTTCCACTCCTCCTTCCTCCATTTTGGAAAGTGATAATGATAATAGTGACTTAGAAGATGAAATTTCTTCAACCCCAACTCGTAGGCCTCCACCTTTGTAGGATCAAGAAATAATTGAGTACATTCCTTCATCATCTTCTTCTTCCACTAGACCTCATTGGGTAAAACAAACCCTTGATTCATGATGCAGGGGCATTCTAGGGTACTCAAAAAATTTGCATGGTGTTATGTTGTTTTGATTCTATGGTACTCGGTTGTAACTTTAACCGATGGTCTTGGTTATTGAAGGAAGCTCGATCGCTGAAGGAACTCGGTGAAACTTCTTGTGCTTGGTGGAACTGATACTACGTCGATGTGCTTGCTCAGTGATGCTTATGTTTCTCAGTGTTTCTTAGCTTGGTTGGTTGTTTCACTAGTGCTCGGTTGTTTCTCTAGCACTCAGTTGTTCTGGTTTACGAACTGGAGTTCTTGGTGCATTTATTGTTGGTAGCTTTTGTTGTATTCTCCTATGTAGATCTAGACGCCGACATGGAGAATTAAATATTTGTAAGGCTATTTATGAATCGATTGTTGTTGCATTTAATATTTGTTTGTAATAGAATCTGACTTGGCTTAGGAGTTAATTATTTCATCTAGCCAACTTGTGGCTGAAGATTAGTATTTAAGGAGTGTTTGGGTAGTTGTTTAGGAGGAAGATTTGGGAGATAGAAGATTAGATTTGGATCCTGCGAGATCTTGAAGATCAGTTTGTTATTTGATAGTTTATAATAGCAGAGCTAGTGGTTTGCATGCTTGGAGACAAGGAGATTTCTTGGAGGCTTGCAAGCTCAAGTTTAGATCTGCCTTAGGGTTTTTATCAATTGTCGTTTGTTTCAGAGCTAGACTAGCTGAAAGATTGCAAAAATACTTTGATTGTATTTGGCCCTAACCTGGAAGGCCTTATAGTCAGGCATGTTAATGAAAATTTAGTTGAAAACACTATCTTGTTGTGTTATTATGCATTGTGGTGTTTGGTTACTTGTGGGAACTATCCTTAATTGGATCCTCCTTACCTGTCCTGCGTCAGGTGGTATCAGAGCTTGAAGATCTTTAGTGTGTAAACCGATCTCTAGTTGAGGTTGTTTGCACCAGGACCTTGTTGGTGATTTATTGCTTTGAGTTTTCAAAAATCTTGAAGTATGCCTCCGAGAAGATTTGACCCTAGAGAGATTGTAGATCTCTATGATGCTATGGAATCGAAGATTACATAGAAGGTTAAAGTTGATTTTAGATCTGAGATGGAATTGATGAAGAATGACATGATCGTTGAGGTCATGAGAGATATTGCTGGTATGCCAAGGAATCTTGGTACTGATGATGGTTATGAGAAATCTGCTAAAGACTTTGAAGTTATTGGATCTAGTGGTGATGATCGGAGAGATAGATCTGGTGAAGACAGAATTGGCCGGTTACATAGATCTGGAGCTCGGTTAAGTACTAGTTATCGAATGGAAGTTTCTACTTTCTCTGGTACTTTGAGACCCAAGGACTTGATTGATTAGATTGGTGAATTAGAAGACTTTTTCAAGCTTGAAGAAATTGAAGATCCTCTTTGAGTAAGATTGGCACAAACTAAGTTGAAAGGACATGCTGCTCTTTGGTGGAAAGAATTACAAAGAGATAGAGAAGATGAAGGTGAAATAAAGATCAATCGGTGGAGGTTGATGGTGACTAAATTGAAAGCTAAGTTCATACATGTCGACTATGTGCTTGACTTGTTTAAGAAGTTGCAGAATCTGAAGAAAAAAGATTTTACTATGGAGGACTATATCGAGGAGTTCTATAAGTTGACTATTCGGTCTGGACACAGAGAACTTGGTAAAGAAAAAGTAGCTCGGTATATGAATGGTTTGAAATTTAATATTTAGGATGAGCTTGGTATGTTGAAGATTGATTCAGTTGAAGATGCTTATCAATATGATATGAAGGCAGAAGATAAGTTGAAAAGGAGACAACATAGTAATTCCCAAGGGAAGGAAAAGATTGATCACTTGGTGAAGGATAAGCTGATTGTTGAAGATGAACCGAAACCCGTGGAATTGAAAAGGAAGACAGGTAGAGTTATCTTTAAGGGTACCTTTTATAATTGTGGTGAAGAAGGACACCATTCTTTTGAGTGTACATAGAAGAATCTTGGTGGCCGATGGACTACTATGATAAATGAGAACATTCAGAATGAACCCGAATCTAAGAACTTGTTGGTTCAGAGAACATTGTTCGGTGCAAAGGAGGAACCTTTCAAAGGAGTAACTTGTTCAGAACTTGGTGCAAGTCTGGAGGTAAACTTTGTGATGTAATTGTTGATAGTGGTAGTACTGATAACCTTGTTGCTAGGGACATAGTTTAGAAACTTGGTTTGAATAGAATGAAGCATCCTCATCCTTATAGGATTGGCTGGTTACAAAATTTTCACACTCTGGAAGTGAGGGAGCAGTGCTTTGTTGATTTTTAGATTGGCCAGTATAAGGATCTAGTGTTGTGTGATATTGTGAAGATGAATAGTTGTCATATATTGCTCGGTAGACCTTGTAAATATGATTACAAAGCTATGTATGATTGTGTCATGAATGTATTTGTTGTTGAGAAGGATGACATGAAGTTTTCCCTGATGCCTTTGTTGGATACAACATTTGATAGGAGAAACCTGAGCTTTGGTAGCCGAGATGAGTTGGGAATTTATGAAAGGATTGATCAGTATGGAGAAAAATCTTGTGTGTTATCAAGGAAAGACTTGAAAAGATAGAGGAAACTGAAGTGGAAGAGTATGCAAGGTGAAGAGTTGAAGGACTTGTATGTGAAGAACTAGTTCGGGGTTTATGTGCTGAATCCTGGAAGATGTTCTTCCAGCCTATGAGAACATCTTTTCAAACCTTGGGAGTTTGATGCAGGGGCATTCTAGGGTACTCAACAAATCTGTATGGTGGTGTGTTTTTTTGATTCTGTGGTACTCGATTGTAGCTTTAACCGATGGTCTTGGGTATTGAAGGAAGCTCAGTCGCTAAAGGAACTTGGTGAAACTTCTTATGCTTAGTGGAACTGATACTCGGTCGATGTGCTTGCTTGGTGATGCCTGTGTTGCTTGGTGTTGCTTGGCTTGGTGGGTTGTTTCACTGGTGCTCAATTGTTTCTCTGGCACTCATTTATTTTGGTTTACCGACTGGAGTTCTTGGTTCATTTATTGTTGGTAGCTTTTGTTGTACTCTCCTATGTAGATCTAGAGGCTGACATGGAGAATTAAATATTTGTAAGGCTATTTATGAGCCGATTGTTGTTGCATTTAATATTTTTTTGTAATAGAATCTGACTTGGCATAGGAGTTAATTGTTTCATCTAGCCAACTTGTGGCTAAAGATTAGTATTTAAGGATTATTTGGGTAGTTGTTTAGGAGGAAGATTTGGGAGATAGAAGATTAGATCTAGATCCTATGAGATCTTGAAGATCACATTTTTATTTGATAGTTTGTAATAGTAGAGCTAGTGGTTTGCATGCTTGGAGACAAGGAGATTGCTTGGAGGCTTGTGAGATCAAGTTTAGATCTGCCTTAGGGTTTCCATCAGTTGCTAATTTGTTTTAGAGCTGGACTGGCTTAAAGATTGCATAAATACTTTGATTTTATTTGGTCCTAACCTAGAAGGACTTACAGCTAGGCATGTTAATGAAAATTTAGTTGAAAACACTTTCTTGTTGTGTTATTCTGCATTGTGGTGTTTGGCTGCTTGTGGGGTTTGTCCTTAATTGGATCCTACTTACCTATCTTGCGTCAATTCAGTAGGTTCACTTGTGGAAAATCCTTTAGACACTAGGAGGACAAGGTCACAACATAAATCATTTCCACATGCATATATTGTAATTTATTAAGATCAACATACATTTAAGGAAGCTTCAAGGGTTCTTGAGTGGGAAAAAAAATATGAGGAAAGAGTATAACTTTTTGATGAGGAATAACACTTGGGACTTAATTCCTCTTCCTAAGGGAAGAAAGTTGGTTCCATGTAAGTGGATCTGTCAGACCAAGTTTGCAATAGATGGAAGTGTGGACAGGTGTAAGGCTAGACTTTTGCAAAAGGTTTCTCACAGGTTCTTGGTATTGACTATAACTTTTCTCCTATAGCCAAGATGAAATCCTTTAGTTTGACACTTTCTATTGTTTAGCTCATGATTGGGTTGTACAACATATAGATGTGAAGAGTGCATTTTTACATGGGGATCTTCATAAGGAGATTTATATGGAGCATCCACATGGATTCATATAGGATACTTATTTGATTTGTAGATTGAGAAAGTTTACCTATGACCTCAAATAGGCTCCTAGGGATAGGGATTCATATAGGATACTTATTTGATTTGCAGATTGAGAAAGTTTACCTATGACCTATGACCTCTATTAGGCAATGAAGCTAACAACAATTCTAGCTGACAATGGAAACCTCTCCTAGCTATGGGTGGACTATGATTAGAGAGGAATCTCCAGATTCTAGGCCAATTCCTATAAAATATTGGCTATCACTTTGCTAACCTAAAAAACTTGATGGGAAAAGGGTAAAGGGAACTTAAAACTTTAGAAAATAAGGTGATACACCAATGACTGAATCATAAATCAAAAAAGAAAATAATAATTCCAGATCTAACACACAATGAAATTCAGATGATTTGGTACACTGTTCAACATATAGGTTAATGAATTTGATTATCAGGGCTTAACCACAAATAACTCAACACTTAACAACATACGTTTCTCAAATAAGGTTTGATGGATCAGATTTATCAATCTAGAAGGAACAATGAAACATTCACATCCAAATTCAAAATCAGAATTGAAAACACTTACTAAAGAAGATGAAAAGGAATGATAATTTGAACACAAAATGAGCTGAAATCTAGTATATTTCCTTCAAAAATCTCTGCAAAATGGTTACAAAATGGGCTCTTGAGCTTCTAGGAACAAATCGGTTCACTATAGGCTCTCTTTCCCACACATGCGACCCTGAAAAAAGTCAATCTCCCTTCCTTAAGAGAGCTCAGAAACCCTAATCCAGGAATGCCTAACCCTTACAAAATTGCTTCTAATTTGGCCATAATTTGTGCCAAATAATCAGACCATATGTCATCTACAAAAAGACAACACCCTCCCCTAAATTTTGGCAAAAAATAAGGAATTTAAATTCCTTTTACATTATGAATCATGCCAAAATTTAACTATTCTTTTAATAAAATGGCTTTTAAAATTAAAGGAATAAATCCTTCACAATATATTATGCCAAATTTAATAAAAGAAAACAAATATTAAAAAGATTTTAATATTTGTTGATGCCAAAAATTATTATTAAAAGTTCTTAATATAAATATCAAAAACTAAATAATAATTATCTAAAACTTATTCTAATCTTCCAACATTTACTAACTTAGCAAATAAGTAAAATAAGCAAAGTGGGGAGTCCAAATAACTTTGACCCACTTTTCTATTTAACACATGTGAAATGCTGAGAAAAGATAGTGGCATCTTATGTGGTCCTTCAAAGTGCGATGTGGCACTCTATCCTACAGCTAAACTGACCCTCTGACATTCACTTTTCCTTGCAGACTCCAAAAGAATTACATTTTGTTTTGGGGGTATTCATTTTGACATTCGACACAAGGCATTTTTTAAGTTCATTTTCTAAAATAAGGGTTTCAAACCCTAGTTATCTGCTCGTTCGATGGCTAGAAATGCATCTCTGTTGAAGATTTTTTGCACAAAAATAGTAAATCTGCTCTACCAAATATGAAGAACTCAGCCTTTTGATGGAAACTGTAAGTCCCTTACCCTTTTCACTCTCTATCAATTTGTTCCTTCTTCAGAAATGTGGCATCCATTGCATGATATAAATCTTCATTTGTGCTTGATGTAAGTTTATCTCTGCATAATAAAAGGGTTTATCTGTTGTTTGATGTTGACATACAATGTTGATGCATATTTATTTCAAAAGATGATAGCATCACAAACCCTCTATTTCTTGCATAAAATTTGGGTTCTCTGCAGCCAAAAGTATGAGTTCACTGGTGAATACTTCTTGTTGAAATTCCTTATCAACGTGCCATTTCTCTTGCATTATATCATGCTTTTATTTTCTATTTGCTTCATCTTAGCGTTTTAATAAAAAATGTGCCACTTTGTATGAAGAAGCTATGTTCTCTTTGCGTTCTCTACTAGAAACATATAAAGCATGTGTTCATTTTGAAAGACAAAGCCAAAAACAAAGTCGAAACCCTTATTTCTTGCATGAAATACTAAAGTTTGCAGCTGGAAACATGTGTTCACTATTTATACTTTGTATTAACATTTTTGATAAAAACGTGGCTCTGTTTGAAAAAGCCATATTCCCTTCTTTGCATCAAACATGAAGTTTAATGCTAAAAGATGGAGTTCACTGTTCGAACTTCCTATTAATATTCCATACAAAAACGTGGCCAAATTACATGACTTCTTCCCTGCATAAAATCTGGAAAAGTTATTCATTACTGGAAGTGCACATTTTGATGTTTACTATTTCCTTAGAAATGTGGCCTCTTTTCATACCTTGTCATGCCTCCCTTTGCATAGAATATGGAAGTTTTAAGGCTAAAAACTTGGGATTTACTACTGGTTAATATACCCGCACTGCCATTTCACATTTTATTGAAAAATACCACAAAAAACGTGCCCAATTTTTTGCAAAATTATATGAAACCTTCTGAAGAAAACATAAGTTCTCTGGTACTGGTAACACATACCTTCTCTATTTGAACTTTATGTTACCTTTTCTTTGCAAAATGTGGAGTCCACTATTGAAGACGTACATGCACTGTCTGATACCTCTTTTTGCTGAATACAATAGCATAAACATGTGCCCTCAAAACCCTCCTTCTCCACTGGTTGCTCAAACTTGAACATGGCATATATAGACACAGTTCTTAAAAAGAAACAGTGTGTTTCACTTCTTCTTTTTATTAAATGATGGGTTTTAATTTAAACTTGTTGATAAACTACAAGTTTGTCACACTGTCGATGTCATTTTTTCTCTTTGCAATAAAAATGGGATTGAAACCCCAGTCACTATTTTGAAAGCCTCTATTTGATGTTCGAATCCACAACATGAATTCTACTATTGTTATAAAACATTTGATCTTTCCCAATGTTTTTTCATTTGAAATGAACTTTCTGTATCAACTTGAGAATGTACAAATGATTTCCAATTTTGAATATTTCAATTTCAAGATGCTGAAAATGTACTCTTTATTCCAGTTTTTGCAAACATATCATGTTCCAAAATACATGCATCCAACCTTGAATGAAACTCTGAACCATTTCTTAAAAAGAAGCATTGAAATTATATACACTTACAGTTCATCCCTCTGTTTTGAAAATGAACTTTACTTTGCAAAAATGAGCCTCTTCTATTTTTTGCAAACACAATATCTGAACATGTGCACATAGTCAAAAGATTTTTACTATTATCACTCATATACACTGCAAATGCATTGATGCTTTCAAAAAAGTGATCAATAACATGATAAAGACTGACATTCTTTCCTTTGCATTCTCTGTTATTCACCAGTCCTCATTTGTAAACATGAACTCATATGGTTCCTCCAACATAAACACACCACTTTTTGAATTTTGAGTTCAAATTTTCAGAATTTGATCTACATTCTAGCATTAATAATTTGATATGTCACTTGTCAGAAATTGTACATATGAGCTGGTTTTCCAATTTCTGACAAGTACTGAAAAATGTGATCCATTTGCATTCTGAAATTAATATCTCAAGTATTATTGAAGTTCCTGTAGCAGATTATTGTACACTTCCTTTTTGATACTGAATTTGTCAATTTATAATATGAAGTACAACAAGATGTATATGTTTATTATTCTGTTAATGAAGTTCGAGCACGGGCTCGTGACACTCAAAAAATGACAAAATGTTAATGACTGAGGTTCGAACACAGGTTCGTGACACCCAGTCATAACATTTTGCAAACATTCAATTATGATTTAATCTTGAAGCACTTGTAAATATTCAGCATTATGTCATTGAAAGTTTTGAAAATGTACTCTGTTCATGATGAAATCAGCATCTCTTTTGGTGAAATAATTTGATTCTTCTGAAGATCAACAACCTGGAACTTCCTGTAGCAACTTGGCATGGGAAACCAGCTTGTTCTACATCTTGAAAAATGACTGAAAATGTGAATCAATCAGCTGTTATCTGCAAAACAACTTGTTAATTTCATGCAATATCAATGTGAAACATAATCTGAAAAAGGTTTCTCAGTTCAGAAACATACTAAGTCCCTCTCATTCAGATTCATGACTGTTCAAAATGAAATCACACACCATAATAAGTATTAGAAGTGAAAGGTTTCATGTTCTAAAACACGTCCCTTTAACACCTCCTTGTAGTGAGTGCTGGTTTACATTTTCTTACTACATTTGTTATTTCAGATTGATATGCAAATAGTAATAGATTGCTGATATATGTAATTGTTTCTCTTGCATTGCTTAGATCTGTTCGGATCTAACCATTGTTCTTTTTTCTTTTTTTTAGATGATGCTTTCCCTAAGGACCTGAATGTTGATGGTGACACGGGAGTGACCTAAATGCAAAGGACCTGACAGAGACCAGCAGAACCAACTTGAAAACATGAGGCAATGCATGGGACCCCTACTCCATATCTTAGTTTTCTATTGTTATTTGCAATGTACTCTATTTATTGAAACATGAAATATGAATCAAAGGACATTTGTACTACATTCTTATGAATGCACAATGTAATGATCAATGATGAATTTTGAATTTGTAATAGTTTGATCAATACTTAGAGTACATAAATGAATATCTGATAATAAATGTAGTAAGTAAATGCAAATCATCAAAACCTATAAGATAGTGTTAGATAGATAACTGGAATGTGCAAATTTCTCTTCTAGTACTTATTGTGGTGTGTGATTTCATTTTGAATAATAGAAATCATAAGAAAATGATTTACCATGCATTAAATGCTTCATACTATTCATTAATAATGTCAACATATTTTATATATCCCAAGAATTCAACTATGTCGGCTGGGATTCTCAATTCTTTCTCAAAATGTAAATTACCGACACTCGGTTAATATTGTGCTCATCTCCTCAGTCATTACTGTGTATCTCGGTCATCGCTAACACTTTCCTTCTCGCAATTATCTGTCACTTGACAATTACTGATGTTCAGTCAATACTAGATTTGCTCAGCATATATTGGTGCTCATTTGATACTAACATCACTTGGCTTAAACTAGATTTCTTCACTTTTTCTCAGTTAAGCCTATGTTTCCAGTCTTTCTTCTTCACTTGGTAAACAAGACATTACCTTGTCAATGTGCCAACTAATCAAGTACCCATTGAAGTATCACATAACTCAACCTTTCCTTAGGTTCTCTTGTTATCTCCTCTTTTCAAATCCTCTTCATCAATCAAAAGATATGGCACTCTCCTAGATAACAAATGTCTTATCAGATAAGGTTTGACATCAATGCCAATATAACAATTGTTTCAACTATAGTTTCCAACAATCTCCCTATTTGGCATTTATGACAACACCACATGAACATCATATAATTCACCAAACAATCCAAAATCTATGTGCAACAGATCTTCATTAATATCCTTAGCTTCATTATGATTCACATCCAAGTACCAGATCCCTCTTGGATAAATTTAGCTTTGTCTATTCACTGAATCTCTTTCTTATTCTCATGTTGTATCTTTCTCTCTGAATCCCTCCCTCTTTACATAGGGTCATTTATTCTTCTGTATTTCTTCCTCTAGTTCATTTAATCTCCCCCTCTTTGACAACAATGCCAAAGAAACTTGTATCTTTCACTTACATCTTTACCATGTAGATGTCTTCATGTCAGTTTTGTATACTGTATACTCCCCCTGTCATATTGCTTATGATTGATTATCATCTTTTCTTTACTTCTCACAACTCTAGGCAACTCCTAAAGTGTGACCTCTTCTGCATCAATTTGTCAGATAATCTGATTAGCATATTTGATGCAGTGCTCCTATATGCTTCTAGGTAGCCTCAGTTAGGGAAATCACCCCTAATTTATCTCTAAGGTATTCATGAGCATATTTAGGTAATGCTTTTGTGAATATATCTGCTAATTGTTCTTTTGTATTTACATATTCCAATCTCACTTCTTTGTCTTGAACCAACTCTCTCAAGTAATGATACTTGGTAGCAATATGCTTGGTCTTAGTGTGCATAACAAGATTATTTGATATGTTAATAGCACTTGTGTTATCACACAAAATAACAACTGGCTTGATGATTTCCTCCTTCATACCTTTTAACAATTTCTTGATCCACACTAAATTTGAACAATTCATTGCTGCTGCTACATACTCAGCTTCTGCTGTAGAATGGGAAATGTAGTTCTATTTCTTTCTTGTCCAAGAGACTAATCTCTTTCCTAGAAAGAATGTGCCACCACATGTACTCTTTCTATCATCAACATTTTCAGCCCAATCTGCATCAGTGTAAAATTTCAGTTCAAACTTGTCATTCTTCTTTTAATACAATCCATAGTCCTTTGTTCCTTTTAGATATCTCAATATTCTTTTCACTGCCATCATGTGACACTCTTTAGGATTTGCAAAAAATCTTGCAACAATCCCAACTGCTAGGGAAATATCTAGTCTACTATGGACAACATATTGTAGCTTTCCAATCATGGATCTATATAGGGTTTGATTCACTTCAGCTATATCATTAGTTTTAGATAACTTTTGTCTAGTAGCCATAGGTGTACTTACTAGTTTGGAATCTTCCATACCAAAAGTTTTTAATATATCCTTGACATATTTAGATTGAGTAATATAGATACCTTTATTCATCTGATAGACTTGCAAACCAGCAAAGAATTTGATCTCACCAAACATAGACATTTCAAATTCAGTTTGCATCTCACTTGAAAAGTTTTGACATAGGGCACCTTGTCCTCCAAATATGATATCATCAACAAATATTTCAGCTAACAAAATCCCTTTACCTTTTTTAGTCTCAATATACAGATTGTTGTTATCATTTGTCGTTAACAATCTAATCTTTACCAGATAGTTATGCAGTCTTTCATACCATGCTCTGGGGGCTTGTTTCAATCCATACAGTGCCTTGGGTAGCTTGCAAACCATATTCTTCTTGCTTGTGTCATGTTAGGGTTAGTTAGCATCACCATTAGGAAGTGTCTAAGACCCTTACTAGTTCATTCATTTGAAGCTCATCTAGCGCATTCCCTTGATGGTATTTCCTTTCAGCAGTTCTCCAAGTGTGCATGTCCTTCAAGTTGTCAAGAAATAGCCTCCAAGTTTGTCAAGCTCAAATTTGGTTGTCCTTGGTTGAATCTTTTCCAAGACTCATGCTTCACATGAACCACTTCGAACCTCTTTGAACTCCAGTTCAAAGTAGTTCGAAGTAGTTCAATGAATGATTATTTTTCTAATGTTTGGTTCATGTAGGTGGGCCCTGGCCTACGTCACCTTTTTGCGGTGAACCACTTTGAACCCCTTTGAACCCTAGTTCAAAGTTGTTCAAAGAGGTTCAAGGACAGATAGTGGGCAGAGTCATAAGTGAAGTGATAGCTGATGGGATAGATGACATAAGTCGATGGTGAAGCAATGGTTAAGTTATTAATATAGATAGTTCAGATTTGATGGGAGCCATGGGGCAAGCCTCAGATAAAGTTTCGGGTTGCGATTAGTAAAATCTCTAACACGAGTGAGAGATATTGCTTATGGAATGATTAATGATGATATTAAAGTTTGTAGATTTCAAGGACATCTTGCTGCTGAATCATTATTACTCACATCATTTTAAATTAATATTCCTGACTAATGCTCATTAAAGTTGACTTTTCAGGTCACAATCTTTCAAAAATATAAACAGCTCTCTAAGTGTTCTCTTCTTGTTATAATTCTACGGAGTCTTGGCTGTGGGAGAGGAAATTATTCTGAGTCTGTGTAAAACAGGTAGCTCCTAAAGCTATTTTTCATTTCCTATTGTTGTTTGATAATATTGATTCAAGAGGGGGGGTTTATTTTTATTCTTGTGGGAGAGATGAGGTCTAGTATGCATTTCTTCAGGAATGTCAAGAATATGGAGTGTCATGCCCCTGTTGTCACAGATACAGACCTGTTAGGGGTATCAATAGAAAAAATGGAAATTGACCTCACAAACCGTGCAGCAGAAGATCATAGTCTAGAGTTCCTGTCAAGTGGGTTATTGGAAGCTGCAACTTTCCCTCCGTCAGTTGTATGCCCGGAGTTGGTTCAGCAATGTATTAATAGATATGATGTTAAATCCAAGTGCATAATGAATGTAGAAGGCCAAACCCTTGTGCCAGTTAACAAAGAGACTATCATGGCTATTTTCAAAATCCCAAAGGAATCTCTCGTCAGTTTCACTCCCACCCAATCTCTAGCTCAGTATAGAGAAAACATAGATAAAAATCGTAGTCATGTGGCCCAGAAATGGACTCGAACTAATTATAAGGGAGGATCTCGGTTGCCTAAATTTCTCACTAAAGACCATATGAAGCCACCTATTCATGACGTGATAGGTTTACTTTGACAGATTAAAGGTTCAGAGCAGGTTCTCCTCTTTGAGGAGTGGATGTTTCACTTTATAGAGATAGTCTTGGAAGGGAGGCAACATCTTGATTGGGAAAATATTATCACTAGTTCTCTAAGGGACCAACTTAAACAAGCCTAGGCCATTAAGAAGGATTTCTTTATGTCTTCCTATTTGATATACTATCTTGCATGCACACAGGATCTATCAGCTATTCAACATGTCCCTTGGAATGAAGACCTTTTCATCTATGAGTACTGTCCCTTATTAAGAAAGGATAAGATTTTGGAAGACTATAGGAAGGTTCATGATGTTTTTCTGGGAAGATTGTATCAACAATTGGCAGGAGTTCCAAACCAAAGAGTCTCATTGGAAGCACATAAATTGATTCAAGTCTACGGAAGTTTTTACATTCAATTTCCACATTTTACTTACATCTAGGTCAGAGGCTTTGATGAAGAACCTCTTAGGCTCCCAAGATTTTCTATTGACTATTTTATATTGGTAGGGGTTTGCAGGCAATTGTTCATAGTTATTAAAAATACCCTGCCAGAAGAAAGGTGGCCTTCTATGTTTCTAGTTAAGGTTGGCAACTTGGTCTGTAACAGTATGATGGATGCCTCGGTGATAGGAAGCAACCTGTTAAGTTTTCACATGCAATCCTATGAGTTAAGGAGGGGTTTTGACAATAAGGGCTTTGCTAGACAAGTTCTAAGTCTAAGTAATTATCCATCACCCAGTTCACACCTTGAAGATCTATGGGAAGATCTTAGTGATGAAGAAGTAGTCTGGGAACAGGATCACTCAAGACTTGTAGTCCCATAGATCAAACTGTTGCAATTAAAGTTTGATATAAAGGGAATAAAAGAGGATAGTTCTAAAGCTGCAAGTTTAGATGTCATCAATATAGAAACAAGAAGTCCTCTAGTCATAGATTGGAACAGGAAGGAGGAAGATGATATAAAGTTAAGAGCCCGAACCATATTTGGGATTATAGAGACTTGGTTGATACAAAATAAAAAGAAAGGAGCAAAGAACCCCCCTCTTGAAAGGCATAGTACAGAATCAACCCTAAAAAATGTGAAACATGTCTCATCTAATGTGTCTCATGTGGTTTCTAATGCAGGTAAAGTCACATCCCCTAAGAAAAAGGTGGTTCCCAGTGGACATCCTACCACACCTATATCGAGGCCTAGAACAAGATCGGAAAGGCATTCTCAGATGACATCCTTAGGACCTGACTATCTGGATATTGAGATTAATGATGAGGATATTTCCTTTCCATTGGATCAATAAAAAAAGGTTCAAGAAATTCTTACCAGTAACACAGAAGTACCTTAGGCTAAGAGCACTCCTGTCAAAGCACCTGACAATTGGATAGTCACCGATTCAATCCCTCCTTGGTTAATTGAATCAATGAGTAAAAGGAAGGGTTATAAGCCTATTTCACTTATTGTGAAAGAGATTGTCACCAAATATGCCACTCAGACTCCTAAAGCAAAAAGAATGAAGAGTGATGAAAGATTATCTACTGATCCATCTACTAGAAAGGTGACTGTAGAAATAGAAACCTTCAGGCCTAAAGAAGGAATTTAGGAATGAGAGGTGGAAGACTTTGAAATCACTAAGATGGAGCTTGGTGTTCTAACCAGGGACTCTAGAGATCATCTTTTAAAATTTTTAGCTGATCATATGCTTGGGCAATCGCAAAAGGATGGGAAAGAGAAACATGAGTTGAAACAGCTGGTATGTACCATGGTCAAGTTTCTTTCCTCACTCACTAATGTTGGAGCACTGCCATTGGCCCAGGCCCCACAAGACTTTGATCTGAATTCAACTGAAAGCCAAAGGCTAGTGAAATAGATGCAACAAGGTAGAGTTTTGATGGAGGTCATGAAATCCTGGATAAATAATGTAATTGATGAAGGGAGTGCTTTCATACAAGAGTTTATATCTACCTACTTAGATGGGGAAGGATTACTTGGTGAGATTCAAACTCTGGTCCCAAGCTGGGAAATGGAAGAAGAGAAATGCACAGCGGTTGTCGTACAGGTTCAAGAAATAGAGATGTATGGTGTGACTCAGTTCTTAGTAGAAAATCTGATGAAGTTGGTAGACCCCTGTATGTTGTTCATCTTGAAATAGAATTTTGGCTAGAAAAACACAATGTTTAAAGCTGTGATTTCTCAAGCCAAAGCAATAGAGAAGGAGGTACTAGATATGCATGCAAATGCCCTTAAAGACATCAAGATAGTAAATCCCTCAATTATTTTACAAATTGATGAAATTAATAGGGATGCAGATGCCATGGTCAAAGTCTTTACAAATACCATGAATGCTCTTAAAGAAAATGAAGCACCGATGGTTCAGGATTTCACCAAAATAGAAAACATGGAATCCATGTTGCTGCTGAATAGGGGCCAGTTACCTAAGTAGGTGGAGAGGATCAAGGAGTTAAGATGGGAGAAGAATGTGACTCAGGCAAAGCTAACAGGTCTAAAGAATCTACATTTTCAGCTAGCTCAGGAATTGGTGAACATGTTCCAAACCTAGAAGCTCGTACAAACTGCCACGTCAGAAGGCCTTGGAGGGAGTTTGCATTTTTTGGGATAGCATTTACCTTTCTTTATATTTTAAAAGACATGTGTTATGAAACTCTCATTTTAGTTGTATAACTGATTTTTAACAATTTTTCTAGTGTTCGAGAGGCCGAGTTTTTCTGGAGGCTCTCTTGGACCTAAAACTATAAATGTTGGAGCATTAAATTGTGAAAGGGTTAGAAATTATAGATATAAAAATAGATAGTTTTTCTAAGTAGATAGCTAGAATAGTCTTTTAAGTTCTGAAATAGTTTGTGACTTATTTTGATTAGACTTTGATCTGATCATATATGAATATATAGATGCATGGTTTGATTTAGATCTTTGAATCAAAATCTGGAATGTATTGGTTACTTTGAGAATTGGTACATTTATATCTATGCATGTATTATTTATACTTAGTCACTCCTGGTTTCTTTCTAGTTATTTCTCCTTGAGTTATTTTATAGGTTCTTTATTTTAGAAGTAATTAGTAGCTCTCAGTATTCTTCATAGTGTGAATTAATCATCTGTTGATTCTTAAAATTACCTCAATACCCAAGAGTATTTGAGCGGTCCTTCCACACTTTCTGGTTAAAAGTGTATGTATTTACTTTTATGTTGATAATTCATTGAATATCCTACAAGGAAGTTGAACCTTCAAAATTTAGAGGGAAGCAATTTTTGATGCTTACCCAACTGTTGATGAATTATTTGTCTTCTAAGGCATAGAGTTTTTATTTGATTTCATTTAAGAAGAAGAAGAAGACAAATCTATTCGTCAACAGGTCAATAAATCCTTCTAGTTGTTCAATGTATACTTCTTCTTCCAATATCCCATTCAGAAATGTAGACTTGACATCCATTTGATATACTTTGAATCCTTTATAAGCTGCATATGTAAGTAGAGTCCTTACTCCTTCCAATCTTGCAACAGGGGAAAATGTCTCCCCATAGTCAATGCCTTCCTCTTGTGCATACCCCTTGTACACTCAAAATGTGCACTTCTCTAAGTCATTACTTCCAAGAGAATCCATGGATGGGAAACCTTGAGAAAGAGACCTAGAGCTCCCTAGGCATGGAGTCACAAGGATATTTAGAATGCTCTCAGCTAGAGCTATTAAGCCTATAACCTTGTTATTAAACCACACAATGAGAGATTCAAAGAGACAAGGACAATAATGCCAATATCCTCAAGAATCAAGATGGAAATGCAATGCAATGCTATGCTAGAATGAAGATGCGAGAATGCAATTAAGCTATGGAAATGGAAGTATTACAAGCCTTTGCTAATTAAACTAGGTGAGCTAAGCTAGAAACATGAAAGAAAATTAAACTAAAATACCATGAAAGCTAAGCTAAATACAAGAATGAAAGCTAGAATGCAAGAAGATCTCCAAAGTTCCAAAATCACCAAGAAAACCTGCAGCATAAGATTAGCATAAAGAGTGGGATCCTTTGAATGAGAAAAGAGCTCTCATTTTAAAGATAAGTGGACCATGGAGATTAAAAGGCAAAAGATTTAATCAAGAGTGGAGCTTGAAAAAGGGATCAATCATTGTGCACAAATCTCCTCCAATGAGAAAGAAGTGTTGACTTTTGAGCCTCATGTGAGACAAAAAGGCCTTTTCTCCTTTTTATAAAATAAGAATAATGCTTTATTTGTGCAACTTAGGATAAGAGGAAAGTGGGGGCTTTTTTATTTAATAAAAGGGGAAGAAATTTATTTTAATTAAATAAAGACTTAGGATAAAAATGGTTAACCCATAGAATATAATCGAATAAATGATAGAATTAGGATTTGATCAAGGAAATTGATTTGATTGAAAATATTGATTCAGGAAATTGATAAATTAAAGAATGGGGCCCAAAGTCTAGGTGACCATTTTAGAGTGCATATATTTTCCCCTCTTTGACTAATGTGAGATCGATTTGGGATCACATGTAGTCAAAGAATGAAGTTGAAGTGTGAGATCAATTTGGGATCACAAAACAACCCAGACGTGTGTTCGACAGATGGGAACACATCAGGACAAAGATAAGTTGATTGAAAAAGACAAGGCCAACACCCCTATAAATAGGTAATTGTCAATTCTAAGATAAGAGATAAGAATCTCAAGCAAGGTTTGATAAAACTGAAACAAGGATTGAAAATTGAAGTTTGATAGGTACTGCCCCCTCGGAATTGAAATTGAAATCAGGTAGAGGAGAAACAAAAAATTGATAGATCTGATCGAATCACTAGAAATCATAATCGAAGATGAAAGATAATAGGATAATCATCAAGTAGTGAAGATATGCCCTAGTTTGACTAGGTTTGACTAAGAAAAAAATGAGATAAAGATGAATTCAAACCTCAGAGAGATGAAGCAAATGAAAATGAATGAAAGACTAGAAGGTGGAGAGAGATGGGGATAAAGAAATGAAGATGCCCCAATGAAGATTGAAGGATTAGGCCTCAAATGGTCAGCCAAGTGCGCAGAAGAAGAAGAAGAAATTTAAAATGAGATTTTGACTATCAAGATGAACTCAGATTTTGATTTTGATCCTGAAAATGGATCCAGGATGTCGAAATTAGCTAGGGGTGCAATTTTCACAAAATTCTGAGAGGTTTCAAAATTTGGTCAAAAAGTCAAAATGCTATATAAGGGGTAAAAAGGTCATTTTCAAATTCATTTATCTTATGTGATATTGAGAACTTTGAGAGATCTGAGAGAAGCTATGGCTTAGCAAGTAGTGATTCTAGACCACACACATCGATTCAAGTGCAGTCGGTTGCACAACCTGCCTCCTCAGTACAGTGCCCCGGTAAGTTTTCAGAAAAACTAGCCTTTTGAGTCATTTAATGCATTTATAACATGTTTTTAATGTTTTCAAATTATATGCATGTGAAACATTGTATGATAGTTTTAAAGTATCACACACCTTTGATATTCTATATCATATGATAGTTCACGGGTCCACAAAGTATCACACAACTATTCAATCTAGTATCGCACGATACTGGATGAAACATTGTGCGATCTTGTGTGAACTATCGTAGAGGAAAAGAGTATCGCACTGCTATTGAGGAAAGTATCACATGATACAATATCAAAAAATAGTATCGCACCAATGTAATAAGAAATATCACATGTTTTTATTTTGAACAATATGACATGGGTCTAGACAATTTTTGCATTTAAGATTTATCATACTGATGTTAGTCATCCATCATGATATGTTCTAACATCTGATTTATGGGTTTATGGCTTGCAGGAGGCTTTTCCAACGCTTATTATCAGAGCACCAAGAGTGATTGGGCTATGCTACATCAGGGATCTAGATGATCCAGGGAGGGATGACTTGATTAGCATGGGGTTTGGGTTCTTGTTAGATATGCCCCATATTCAGGCAAATCATGGGTTGCTGATAGCCTTAGCAGAGAGGTGGCATAGTGAGCACAACACCTTTCATCTTCCGATTGGAGAGGTGATGCTCACATTAGAGGATGTCTATCAGCTCCTCTGAATAACTAGCCATGGTGATCAAGTGAGTATAATCATGTTTATAAATGTTCATAAATGTAATGTTTCTATATGATGAAAACTGACATGATTTTTTTTGTTGGCACAGGTATACTATGATCAGACTCCAATAGAGGGGCAATAGGCCATCCAAGACCTATTCCAAGATGTGACCATCATTGATAGACATCTCAGCTAGGACTGACTGATAGAGGAGTATGGTCATGATTATTTGGTTCCATGTATTGTGTGCTCGATAGTGGCACAGACCTTGGTTACTGATAGGAGCTAGAGAGGGTTTCCACTAGGTTGGGGTAGGTTAGTGGAAGATTTGGTAGCACATCTGAGGCAGATGGCATGGGGCCTGGCTATATTAGTAGATATGCACCACAAGCTGCATGAGCTAGTGTACAAGGACAACAGGACTTGGGCACGTGGGGTCATTCTCGCGCAGATATGGATGTGGGAGCACATAGCCATTGTGCGACCATGAGTATAGCCTTGAGAGTGGAGACACCCCTACATCTATAGGTATACAGGTTTTATTAGCCAGCCCCATAGCGGAGACCTCACTTACTACAGGAGGCTCCTAGATGAGCTCACAGCCTTTGAGTGGAGACCATACTGATAGTGTGAGCAGTGGAGCGATCAGGATCGGGAGCTTGGATATATGTTGTATAGTTGGCCACTACTTGGTTGGAATTCAGAGATTCTTGAGTGGTTTGTGATCTCTCAGGTGTGGAGGTAGTTTGGGCAGCAGCAGAGGGTAGTAGTGGAGATGACCACATATGCTCGGTGTCGAGAGGATGAGGGATTGGGGTGGTTGTCAATGCTGGACTACCAATAGGTGGCACAGAAGACTATAGGTCTATGCAGGGAGCCCTAGGACTATCTACCTAATGTGGCAGATGCAGGAGTTGATGCAGCTTATAGAGCAGAGTGTCAGAGATACCCATTTCCATGATTTACGATTCCAGATGCATAGCTAGAGGCATCTGATATGGGGGAGATGGAGGGAGAGGAGGGAGAGCAGCTGAGAGAGGGAAAGGATCTAGATTTGGTGGCTAGAGATGGTCACAAAGATAGGTTCCAGAGGATGATGATGATGCAGCGAGACCATCTCGCCAATGGGTGGATGCAGGGCAGGATCATCCTACGGACAGGGGAGGAGAGGATCTCTATGCTCGGATACAGGTTTTGGAGGCTGAGGTCTAGCAGCTGAGGACCACTATTACCATGTGAGATTAGTAGCTCCTAGACACATGAGCTAAGATAGAGTGACGTGAGAGGGCAACACAAGCAGATGCTAAGGAGATCCATAGGGAGGTGACATGAGCAACATATTACCATGGTTTATATATAGTAGTTGTGCCTGAGTGACATAGAGCACCACTCTACCCTGAGAGGGTGGGGAGATTAGATATGGTAGGTGACAGGATGGGACCACCAGCTCCACATGATGGGGCGAGTCAGTCCTAGGTCTAGGGCTTAGATGTACAGTTGTATCTTGAGACATTATCTAGATTTTGGATCCCATATTGTACTTGTATCATTGATTTATGTATGAGATTACTGGATTTACGATTTGTCTTGTGTACTTGTCTCACTTGTGATGGATGTTTCAATATTTATTATCTTTGTTATATTGCTCAAATGTATGATGTATATGTTTATAAATGCACATATAAAATCTCTCTCATAGATGTATGTTTAGTTCTCATATGTATGATATAGACTCATGTTTCTGAAAATGATCTTTTGTTGACATAGATATGATGATAAGATTAACCCCTTGTGATAATAGGAAAATGATGTGATGTGAAAGAAAAGGAGTGAAAGACATGATTGAGAAGAAGTGAAAGGTGAGCGCAGTTGACCAACAAGTCTATGAAAGATGAAAGGAGAGCTCTCTCCATATGCAGGATGCAAAACTAAACTAACATGAACTTAAGAATGCAAGCTACTATGAAAAGTGGTTTACTTGCAAGGTTACAAAACCATTAGTCTCTAATAATCATCATCAAGCTTTATTGGTAGTGTCACAAGATCATACAATACACACTAGTATGACTATGAGTATATGAATATGATTTGTATCAGATAGATATGTGGGAATCCCACCTAAGCATCAAAGACATGCAACTTAAGATGGCTAGTGTAGTGAGGTTCCCTAAGTTTGGTATAGCAAGATTATGCTCACATCAGGACACAAGAAAGTCAAGATGACTATAAGCTTGCACTTGCAGAAAATAGTCAAGGATAATACCTTGTAGATCCTAGTGTCAAGTGGAACAAGCATGAATGCTCATGATAGTTAAGACCAACAAAATATACCCACAAGTAGAAAAAGAAATAAAACATGTCCTCGTGCCCCCAGTCTTCTAGCTCGGCATCATCGAAAACTATTAGGGAGAGAACACTCATCAAAGAAATCATCATAGACAACACACAAAGAAATAAAGTCAAACAAGTCTCAGTGAGTCAAGTGTTTAAGTGTGTGTGTGTAAGTCATAGAGTCAAACTTTGAATATCGCATCTGCCAGTGGAAAATATCATATCATGGTAGACTATGGGTAGGATATCTGATAAGTGTTGAGAAACACTTGACACTAGGGCAGTGTTGAAAAACACAGTTGGGGTGGTGTTGAAAAACACCATTTGCAAGATTTCCTAAAGGCTAATGCATCCAAGAGACCAAAGCTAACATAGTTATGCCCCCTACACAAAGACAAAGACCAATTCCAAACCAAGGCAACAAGGAAAAGGCATGATGGAGAAAGGATAAGTGTCGAGGACAAGTGCTAAGAAACAAGGGTGCAAAGGCCTCTAGTAGTGCCTATTTTTAGGTTTTCACCACTTGATAGATTTTTTTATTTTTTCAATTTTTTTGTACTTTTGCTACCAAGGCGCCTATTTCCAAGTTTTCACCAAGGCACTTTTTCTATTTTTTATTTTTTTTGAACTTTTTTGCAATTTTTTTTTTTTTTTGTATTTTTTTAGGACCTTATATGCTTTTTAGGATTTTTTTAGCATCATATATGAATTTTTTTTTTGGGAATTTTTTCAGGATCAATAAATATGTACAAGGGATGCCCCCAGATAGAACATGCATCATGGATAGAACTTCTTCAGGTGCAAAACATTGATAGGATCAGGGAGTTGTTCTTCATCTTCAGTAGATAATAAGTAAGCACTTATCCCAAAAGCGGCAGTAATAATGTATGGTCCAAGCCAATTAGGTTCAAATTTACCCTTTTGATCTATATGTTGTTGGTTCTTAGGATTTTCATGTAGGACAGGATCTCCCACTTGGAATTCTCTAGGGAGAGCCTTTTTGTTGAAAGCTTTAGACATGCACTTTTGATAAACCCTCATATGGTCAAATGATGCTTGATGCTTCTCATCTAGAAGTTCTAACTCTTGGAGTCTCATGGCATGGTAGTCTTCATCTGTAACTAGACCTTTGAGAGAAACTCTAAGTGAAGGAATCTTGACCTCTAAAGGTAACACTACTTCAGCACCATAAGTAAGGGAAAAAGGAGTAGCCCCAGTAGGAGTACAAATACTCATTCTATAAGCCCATAAACTTGGATTTATCTACAGATGTCAATCTCTACCATTCTTATGAACTGTTCTGTGTAGGATTTTAAGAATGGGTTTATTTGAAGCCTTTGCTTGACCATTTCCTTGTGGGAAGTAAATGGAGGACCAATGTTGTTTAATCTTGAATTTCTTGTAGAGTTGTTTAAGGTCCTTATTTTTTAACTAACCTCCATTGTCAGTGATGATCTCAGATAGTACTCCATATCAAAAAATGATATGGTTCAAAATAAATAGAGAAACTATCTTGCCTAAGGCAACAGAAAGTGGGACAACTTATACCCATTTAGTAAAGTAGTCAATAGCAGTGATGATAAATTTGTGTCCACCTGATGAGTTGGGATGAATTTTCCCAACAAGATCAAAGGCCCAACACTGAAATGGCCAATGAGATATAGAAGGAATAAGCTCCCTTCTTGGAGCATGTATCAAGTTACCATGTTTTTGACACTTTTCACAGGATTTTGCAAAAGCTACTGCATCCATCTGCATTGTAGGCCAATAGTACCCCACCCTAAGCAACCTCTAGGTCATGGCAAGACCATTGGAATGTCCCCCACAGATGCCCTCATGAATGTTAACTAACGCTTGATCAGATTCATATTTTTCTAAGCATCTAAGAAGTGTCCCATCTAGACCCCTCCTATAAAAATCACCAAAGATAAGGGTATGGCGAGAGGCATTTCGGGTAAGGTTTCTTCATTCAAATCAGTTAAAGGTATCAGGGATAATGCCATCATGAAGGTATGAGTAAATGGAACCATAACGGGATGAGTCACGACCAACAAGGGTAAAAATGACATGGCTTTCTTGGGAGTCATAGGTAGGGTAGTGTAGCTCTTCCACCAGGAATTCAAATCTAGATTCATGTTGCTCTAACTGAAGAAGTGAAGAAAGTGTAGCCATAGCATCAACTGCTTTGTTTTCTACTCTAGGGATTTGCTGAAATGTGATGAATGTGAAATACCATCTCAATGAATCAACCATTTTCTTATAAAGTACCAGTTTCTCATCTTTTGTTTGATATTCTGCATTAACTTGGTTGATTATCAGTTATGAATCCCCATAAATGTTCAACTCTGTGATTCTCCATTCTATGGCCATTTTGAGCCCATTTGTCAAAGTTTCATACTCAGCAATGTTGTTTGTACATGGGAACAATAACTTTTAAGACTTAGGGATCGTGTACCCATGAGGAGAAATAGACAACACTCCAGCTCCTGAACCATTTTGCATGAAAGAGCCATCAAAGAAAATCTTCCATGTTCTCTTAGTCATGTACATGAGGTGCTCATCTAGAAAGTCAACTTGAATAGGTGTGCTATCTTGAATTGGGAAATTAGCCAACTGGTCTGCTATGGCTTGTCCTTTTATAGCTTTACGCTCAACATACTCTATGTCAAACTCTAACAAGATCATCATCCACCTAGCAAGTCTACCTGTGAGAGCAGCCTTATCGAGTAAATATTTTAGAGGATCAATCTTTGCTACAAGGTGTATTGTGTGCGCAAGCATGTAATGTCGCAACTTTTGGGAAGCAAACACCACTGCAAGGCAAGATTTCTTAATACTAGTGTAATTAACCTAATATGAAACAAGAGTATGACTAATGTAATATATAGCTCTTTCTTTCCCATTTTCATCAAGTTGAGCTAGTAATGCCCCCAAGGAAGATTATGTTGCTGAAACATATAGTATAAGTGGTTTTCTTGGGATAGGAGGCATTAAAATTGGAGGATTTGCCAAATACTGTTTGATTTGGTCTATGCTTTTTTTACAATCCTCATTCCAGATACATTTAACTCCCTTATGCAAGTTCTTATTAAAGGGTTGGATTTGCCAACTGTGAAATGAACCTCCTTATAGATTGAAGGCATCCATGAAGACTCCTCATTTGGCTAATGGTTTTAGGAGGTGGCATATCCAAGATTGCTTGAACTTTTTCTGGGTCTACCTCTATTCCTTTTGCTGAGATAATGAAACCTAGAAGTTTTCCAGAGGTGACACCAAATGCACACTTTTTAAGATTTAACCTCAATTGAAATTATTTCATGTGATCTAGAATGACTTCTAAATCACCCAAGTGTGTGTTCCTTTTCTTATATTTGGCCAAGGTGTCATCCACATAATCTTCCACATTCATATGCATCATGTCATGAAAAATAGTGGTCATAGCTCGTTGATAGGTAGCTCCTACATTTTTGAATCTGAAAAGCATGATGTTTCAACAATAGGTACCCCATGCACAAGTGAATGCAGTCTTTTCTTGGTCTTCAGGAGCTATCTTGATCTGATTATATCCAGAAAAACCATCCATCAAGGAATAGATCTCATAACCCATGGTCATGTCCACTATCATGTCTATGTTTGGGAGTGGAAAATCATCCTTTGGGCATGCTTTATTGAGATCTCTAAAATCTGTGTAGATGCGAATGGACTTGTCATGTTTAGAAAGTACAATGTTTGATATCCATTTAGCATAGTCAATAGCTCTTATGAATCCTGCACTAAGGAGTTTTTCTAATTCTACCTTGACTAGGAGAGCTATATGTGGATGCATTTTTCTTAATTTTTGTTTGACTAGTTTAACACCTGGAGCTATGGACAAGTGATGCATAATAGTATTAGTGTCCAACCCTAGCATATCTGAGTAAGTCTAAGAAAAATTAATCTTCTTCCTTTATAAGAAATTGGTGTATGCTTCCTTATCTTGTGTTGATAAGGACTGAGCCAAGTGCACTATTTGTGGAGCTTCATATGTACCCAAGTTGACTGCTTGTGTTGGCTCAACAAGCACTGGTGATCTATCTTGAAAGTAACTTGGGAGATGATCAAGTACCTCATCCTTAGGTGCCTCAGAGAGCTTTTCACCCTTAGATACGTCATTTATTTTTACTATTTTCGGTTTTGATACCGCCACACAGTGGTTTTCACCATCAGAACTCTTATTCTTTTTTTCTTTTCTTTTTATTTTTTGACTAAGGTACTTGATGTCTAGCTCTGTGATGCTGGTAGCCGGTTCACTGGTGGAAGAGACTACAGGTTCAATTGCATTCAAGTAATAGGTTATCTCATAGTCATTCTGGAATGTCAAGAGCTCAGGCTCTTGGTAGCATTGAGACCAATCAATGAGGTGAGGATTAGCAAGAGGTAAGTCAATGACTGGTTCAAGATTATGGATATGAATGGTATTATCTTTGGTGACTGATAAGTTAAAGTCCGTCAAGTATCCCTCTAAGGTACCCAAATCAGGATTCATCCTACCAAGTGAAGAATCATCCACTAAAGTGACCTGTGGGTTCAAATCCTCTAATCCTACACATGACTCATTAGCTACCTCAAGTTGAGAACTATAAGTATGGACAACATCAACATCCATGTCAACTATGGAAGGGTCGAATAGAGACTCCCATTCATACTTGTGTGAATCTGTATCTAAATCTCGACTGGGATGTTTACACCATGCATGTTTAGGACATCTAGATGTCAAAACTCTAATGTCACCAAGGGTAACACCTTCTCAAACACCATTCATGTATTGATGTTCTTGGATAGGATCTTCAATAGTGGATTCTTCTTGTTCTAAGTTTGAAACTGTTGCATGGGCAACTGGATTATCTGAATCTCCCCAAAGGAGATTAGTGGAAGGGACTCAATCTTCACACATGTCTTGTTGATTTGTCAAATTTGGCATGTATTTTAGCTCATCTTCATTATCTGTCTCATCGGGGATAGGAGCAATTTTCTTGTCATGATTTTCAAAGCCTAGGCCAACCGTCTGCTTAGAGTTGTGTCCAAAAAGAGCATGATTGAGAGGTTCAGCTCTAGCATCCAATCTATGACTAAGAGGTCCATGTCCTAGATAGCCCATATTTTTGACAAAAGTTTACCCTCTTCCATATGCCTTAGGAGAGGAAGAGAAGTTCTCATTATGCATGTATTTATCCTCTGTATAAATCCAGTCCTTAACAACTAACTCTTCTTTTTCATCTTGGATAGGAACCAAGGATTATACAAATGTGCCAAATAAATTCATGGCTAAAGGGGAAGGTCTCATTTGTTGTGAAGGTTTTCCATAGGACCTAGGTGAGACTAGAAGTTTTGTAAAGGAGTCAAGTTGATACCCCCCATACCAAGGTCCATTGATTTGAACTTATCTTTGCATTGTGCTAGAGTCGCATTGAAATCCTTTACTTCTCTATTGAGGGGAACATGAGTCCCTACTGAAATTGAATTGACAGATAATGTGTTATCCCCGAGTATACAAATTTCTACTCCATTGTAGGGGAACTTAACACATTGGTGGTAGGTGGATGGCACTACTTACATGTCATGGATCCATGGTCTACCAAGTAAGATGTTGTATGCTAGAGGACCAACATCAACAATTTGAAACAAAATGTCCTTCTCAACGGGGCCAATCCTAACAGGAAGGACGACCAACCCTTTGGAGCTTCTTTCTGCCTCATCATAGGCTTTATTATGATCTTCTTTTGGGCATCTATGACCTCGTCTAAGTAACCCAATGTTTTGAAAAGACTTAGGGAACAAATATTGAGCCCAGCACCCCCATCAATCAATACATGTCTGCACAGTTTTTGTGGATCATGACTTTGATAATGTAAGAATTTTCCTAAGGCAAAGAATAAACATCAAGATCTAGAAGCTCAAGAGATAGCACAAGAGAGACAAAATATGATTTGATCGAATGATCAAATAATGAATAATATATTGAATGATTGATTATATACAATGTAGGAATGCCTCAATATATAGGCAATGCATGATAACTAGAAGATATGAAAATGATAAGCTGTCAACTAGACATGGTGGAATCACATGTCCACCAAAGGTGGATCATCTTCCATTGTACATCAAAGTATGTGCAACATGTGCAACAATGAGAGGATGATAATGTGATAAGAGCACTAAAGGTGGATCTCACACACAAAGAGATATGTGATGACAACTATCACACCTAAAGTAGAAATTCTCCTAACCATGTGCTAAAATGAAATTCAAACTCCTAGGTGTCACAATGACAACTAATATGCAAATGCATTATCCTAAGTAAACTTAAGTAAAGTGTAATTAGTAATATTTAATTACACCAACACCCCCCTTAAGTGCAACTTAGGGGAATGCACTTAAGCTCACAATGCAAGATGGGTCCCAGCTACTAGGCCATGTTAGGTACCCATGTACAATATGCAAGAGCAATAGATAATGCAATCTCTCATAAAGTGGAGAAAGAGGGAAAACCTCATGGGAAAAACCCTCCCCCAAAAAGAGAGATGAATACAAGATGCATGCATGGATGGAGTAATCAAGGCCCCCTAATTATGACATACATCATGCATATACAATAAAAAATCCCCCCAAAGGAAGGAAACAAGGAGACATGATATCCCCCATGATGAGTAATCTCCTCCAAGGATGGTAAGTGCTTAAAGACAAAACATAGTCCAATGCCTACAAACAACATTTCTCCTCTTAGGAAGAAGATACACCAAGTATAAATGTAAGAAGGCTTCCCATTGTGGATAGGAAGTAGGAAGGGGAATCCAAATGAATTATGATGTCTTTGAAGTATACCCATGTGTCGCTATATCCTTGGTAAATGAAGATGCCATGAACCAATCAGGAGAAAGCCCAGTAGAAGAAGGTGACAAACAAGGAACCAATGATAACTGATCCACGTAAGAATTTAGATCAAAATCCAAAGAAAAAGATGCCTCCTAAAATGAAGTAGGAAGAGAAGTAAGAAATCCCCCCCTCAATGTAGAATGTACACCCATGATAGATACCCCTGGATCAATGTAGAAACTGCACCAAGAAAACTGAATGATGTTCCTCCCCTTAGGAAGAAACAAGTCCACAGGTGTATCAATGAATCCTCCCCAATATCTAGGAAGAATACTCAAAATGTATGATGTCTCAGGAAACTGAATAGGAATCTCCAACACATGAGTATGATCATGAACCATGCAATGTGACATCTCAAGTGAAGTTTGAGACTCATGAAAACCAATCTCCAAAGACTCAAATGTCTTCTCCAAAGTTATAGAGACCTCCTCCAAATGTTGTATCAAAGTATCCACAATTATGTCACCCTCGAAAGAATGATCAAGTAGAGAATGAACATGAGGGTCAACATGCTCCCTCGCAAAAATTGAATAAGGATCATCCTCAACAAAGAGAAGATGAATTTCATCAATGAAGTCTCCCAAATCTGAAATGTAGGACTCCACAAACAAACCTGCAATGTTTGTCAAGTAGTCATCCCATGGAACCAAGTCTGGAAGATAATGAATATCCTGTTGCACTGAAGCACCTGAACCCATGGTTGTGTGAATACAAGCATCATCAAGAGAAACACTATATGTGATATCAATCGGAGGAGAAGGAGTTGCAAATGGAGGTTTGGGATGTTTTGGTAGTGGAGGAATATGTGGATCTCCATACATTTCCCAAATAATAGTCCAAATATTATTCATTGTTTCATCTTCATAGTCATCAAGGTAATCCATAACATCCATATCCATATTCAAATAGATAACCTTAACAACTTCTGAGTAAGAGTCATAATTGTAAGAAGGACTTTTAGGTCTATACTCATACAAATAGGACAATAGGTTATGCTCACTAAGATGAGCAAGAACCAATTCACTCCATTTCTTATAGTTCCCTCTTGTCAACTTAATTAAACCATCAATGATGTAATTCTCACATGAAACAATGAGATAAAAAAATTAATGCACCCCCCAAAATGCAATGAGCCAAAGAACCCCCCCAAAATAGATGATTTTGGCACTTTATATATAGTGCGTGTACAATTGTCACTTGCCAAAATGAACCAAAGTGGACTTTTGATTTTGATAATTACAACAAAAAATATGAAGCTATAGTAGACTCAAAAAAATAAGACACAAGATCTCTCAAGGATCTAACAAATTACAAGTGTCAAAAATAGGTCAAAATAGACCAAATTATGAAAGTACTATGTCTACTCAGAATTTTTCCAAACTGATACCCGATCTGGAAAGTAGAAAAATAATAATAAACTTTCAAAAAAAAAATAGCATCTGAAAATTTGTCCATATGAGCCCAAATGAAGCCTCTAAAGTTGTAAAAATTAGGATTTTCAATTTTTAGAAAACATCAGAAACAGAGTTCAGAAATCACCTATGCTATTGTGTAGATCATGAAATTCTACCCCAAAACAAAAAAAATCACTCGAAAAAAGGACTCCAGATGACTGAGATATCGTTGTTTGAAAATTGCCTCTGAAATTATTTTTCTGAATCGTCGTCGCCGAACCTTGAAAATTCAAATGGCTCTAGATTTGGCTTTAGATGTCTGATTTGGATGAAACAAAATTCAATTTAAGGGTATTTGGACCTCCTCAATGTGATGTCAGCCTCTAATTTGCACCAACAAGCTCCAATTTTGACCTGCAATAAAAATCTCTCAAAATAGGCTATACAATGAAACTTCTATGACTCTGATACCATGTAAAAATTTGCCTAAGGAAAAGAATAAATGTCAAGATAGAGAAGCTCAAGAGATAGCACAAGAGAGACAAAATATGATTTGATCAAATGATCAAATAATGAATAATATATTGAATGATTGATTACATACAATATAGGAATGCCTCAATATATAGGCAATGCATGATAACTAGAAGATGTGCAAATGATAAGCTATCAACTAGACATGGTGGAATCACATGTCCACCAAAGGTGGATCATCTTCCATTGTACATCAAAGTATGTGCAACATGTGCAACAATGAGAGGATGATAATGTGATAAGAGCACTAAAGGTGGATCTCACACACAAAGAGGTATGTGATGACAACTATCACACCTAAAGTGGAAATTCTCCTAACCATGTGCTAAAATGAAATGCAAACTCCTAGGTGTCACAATGACAACTAATATGAAAATGCATTATCCTAAGTAAACTAAAGTAAAGTGTAATTAGTAATATTTAATTACACCAACATATATGAAGGGCGAGATTATGCAGATGGCTCAAAGCTTTGTCATTGTCTTCTGAAAAAGTGAGGTAATGTGGACTAGCAAGATAATTGACCATGTTTTGGAATTGATCGACATCTATGTTGTTAGGAACATTTTTTGTATGCAAGGCATCCTCAAGGACATGCTTATGTCTTGGGGACAATTCTAGGAGCTCAAAGATTGAAATCTGAGTTGGAGTTCTTTGTAACTGGTCAACAAGGTTATAACTCATGTCAGGATTTACTACTGATTTTGTGGTGACTTTCTTGGATGCCACTTGCTTTGGTTTATTAGACTGGTTGGAATTAGGACCTCTAATAATCACAGGACCTTGACTTCTCATGACAGCATTAAGGGCTTGGGATGACCTTTTAGAGTGAAGACCCCTTAGCACCACCATAGGTTCTTCATCAAATATAGGAGGAGAGCCCACATCATAACCATAAGGATCCTTGTCCCTAATGATGTTGACATTTTCCTCCACAACCTCAAGCATATTGACCACATTTTCTATAGTTGTGTAGGTGTAGTTGATTTTGGCCTTGCCACTCTTTGGTTAAGAGGTTTCCCCCTTCTCATATTTACGCAAAGGCTCTTTGAAAGCCTTATGGTTAGCATTAGTGTTCAGACCATCCACCTTAAGTTTTCCACTCTCAATGAGATCTTGAATAATATGCTTTAGTTTCCAACAATGTTCGATGTCATGTCCAATACCATTGTGGAATTTGCAGAAAGCTTTTTCATCCCACCAATATGGTTTAACATTAGGAATATGGTGCTTTGCAGGATCTTGAGGATGTGCGAGATTGTTGAAAATGAGTGTTTTGAAGACATCCTCATAGGAATCACCAAGCTTTGAGAATTGATGCCTCTCTTTCTTAGGCTTTTCTTGGTACCTTGGCTTATGTTCTTGTTGGTTGGATGTGTTGAGCTTCATTGCTTGAACAACACTAGATAAGTGAAGAACACCTTGATCCTTAGGTTGTGAAGAGTCCACCACTCCATCATTAACCACTTGCTTGTTCTTATTCTAGTGAAAGTTTTTCCCTTTATCCTTATTAGCATTGTTGTTATTTTGACCATTATTGTTGTTTTTGTTGTTGGTCAAAATTCCTTGCTCTTTCAAAACATCCTCAATTCTGCATGCAGTTTCAACCATGGTGTCAAAGGAGTTAAAGACCATTTTCCTCACTTCATACCGCATCTCAGGAATCAAGTTGCTAATAAGAATGTCAATCTTCTCCTTTTCAGGAATGGTCCTGGAGTAACAAGAACATTAACGTCTCCATCTTTGCAAGAAAGCAACAAAGATCTCCCCTTGATTTTGTTTCAAGTTACATAGGTCGAACATAGTGACAGATCTTGAAAGATTGTAGGCAAAATGTTGGATGAATCTCTGAACAAGTTCTTTGAAGGTCTTGACAGAGGGAGTTATGTTGGTAAACCACTCCATTGCTTGACCTTTGAGACTCCTTGGGAATAACCTTATGAGATAGGAGTCATCTTGGTGGAACTCAAAGCTCATAATGTATAATTGACGTACATGGTCGTGTGGATCCCGATTACCATCATATTTGTCATATAGGGGGATTTCCATCTTCCTAGGAAAATCCTTCATGCTCACACTCTTGTCGAAAGGATTAGGACAGATTGAGTCAAGTGAAAAGGAACTCTTAGGTGCCAACACCTTTTCCATCATACGCTTGAGTTTTTTGATCTCCTCTTCTTGGGATGGTCCTTTGATGCAACAGAATTATTTTTCAGAGAAGTGGTGAGACTACATGGTTTGTCGAAGACCATAGTTTCAGATAGAGACACTAAGTTTGTTGGATATTTCTAGCGTACATTGTGAAAGAAGTTAAAGACAGATTTGAAGTTTAGTTCATCACATCATCCACAGACTGATGGATAAACAGAGGTGGTGAATAGAAGTTTGGGAAATCTACTAAGATGTTTGGTTGGAGATAAGCCAATAGGATGGGATTTGATTTTACCATAGGCAGAATTTGCATACAATAATTCTGTCAATAGGAGCACTGGTAAATCACCATTCCAGATTGTATATGGAAGTAGTCCAAGAAATGCATCTGAATTGAGAAAGATAGATAAAGGAGAAATAAGTAGTGCTGAAGCTGAGGATTTTGCAGAACACTTGAAGAACATCCATGAGGAGGTGAGGAAGCATATTACCAAGATGAATGTGCAGTATAAGGCTAAGGCAGATGAGAAAAGGAGGCATAAGGAATTTCAAGTTGGAGATGAAGTCATGGTTCATTTGCGGAAGGAGCGATTTTCGGTTGGTACATATAACAAGTTGAAAATGAAAAAGTTTGGGCCATGTAAGATACTGAAGAAGCATGATTCAGGAAATGCATGAGGTAGAATTGCCTACTGAGCTGAATATTTCACCAGTGTTTAACATTTTAGATTTGACAGAGTATCATGAAGGAGGTGTTGAAGATGAGGTTGCAGCAGCACAGTGGAGTATTTCAGCAACCAGTTCAGATATCAAGGAGATTGAAGACATACTGGACAGTCATGTTGGCAGAAGCACAAGGAACATGACATATGAAGAGTATTTGGTCAAATGGAAAGGACGACCTGTTGAAAATTCATCATGGCTAACAAAGGAGGAGGTTAACCGTCTTGGTTTTTCTCTACACACCTGAGTCATGACAGGGTCACTTCTCAAATTACCCCGGGTGTCTGATGTAGGAGCATCCTGGGTGTAAGAGAAATCTTGCATCACCCAAAAATAATTTTATTTTTGTATTCAATAAGGGCTATCTTGTGCAGAGCCGCTATTTATGGAAACTTGCTATTTTTAGTAAGTTGGTCTTACGATCTCGGAATGTTCTAATTTTACATTTGGAGGTTCATCTCAGTCATATCAGCCTGCCAGCAAAGTTTCATGGCTAGATCAGGTCTAGTTTTGAAGATATTGAAGATTTTTGGTATTGGCAGCAGGGTACAGAAACTTTGAACTCAGTTTTGAAGGCTTTAGAGGCCCCGGATGAGGTTGAAAATTTGGGTAATGGGCGCTTTGCGCAGGTCAAGCCTGTATAGCACTTTGTGGCATTTTCAGAATGGGGTTATAATAGCCAATCAGGTCAACGGGTGATGACTTATGGTCTTCGGAAGTTGGGTCACCTGAAATGGCAGAAAATAATTTTTCTTCAAAATTTATGCTTGAGTTTCAAAACTCATTTTGAGCCGACTTTGATGTAATAAATTGTAAAATAAAATAATTCTAAGTTTGGTCGGCCCTAAGGGCTAAATTTCTAGAACCTTCTCGGGTAGTGGAAATTGCCTATATAAAGAAGGCCCGTAGTGTTGTCTAGGGCAGTTCTGGGTAGTAGATCTGGATATTGATTCGAGGCTTTGTCTTATAGAATATTGTAAGGGAATGCCCATGTGGCTTTGCATATTGTAATTCTGAAAGTTTGTAATTCCACATTTGTGGAGATAATAAGAAGCCAATTTTCTGTTCTTGCATATTATTGTTGTTGTTTCTCTATTTCTGTTATGTGTTTGTGATATTAAGGGGAGCACCTTTCATCAAGTGGTATCAGAGTAGGAGTTCTTGAGTGTGTAAATAAATCACCGACTGTGAGGCAGTTTGCACCAGGACCGTGGTTAGGGTTTCAGCGCGCATCGTGAAAATGCCTCCACAAAGAAAACGTGGTGGAAGAGCTGGTGCTGTGACACCTGAGATTAGAGAGCTACAGAGACAAGTGCGAGCATTGCAAGAAGAGATTCACAGAGGAATGAATCTTAATGTCAGAGATGAAAGTGAGGATGAAGCCGAAGAAGAATATCAAGAAGGAGAAGCTGAAATTGTGAACCAGGAGGAAGAAAGACTTTTTTGGGCGATTTCTAAGATTGGGAAAAGACCTAAGATTGAGGTTCCTACATTTTCTGAAAATCTTAACCCAGAGGAATTGATCGACTGGATCAATGAATGTGAGGAATATTTTGAATATGAAGATGTTGAGGATCCTAATAGGGTCAAATTTGTGAAGGCCAGACTAAAAGGTCATGCGAAGATCTGGTGCGAAGAAATTCAATTGGAGCGAAATAGAAGAGGGAAAGATAAAATCACAAGATGGGATCAGATGATGGATAAATTGAAGTGACAGTTCATTCTTGTTGATTATGAGCTTGACCTACTAAAGAAAATGCAAAGTTTGAAGCAAGCAGGAAGATCTATTCAGGAGTATACAGAGGAGTTCTATCAACTCCTCATCAGAATAGGCCATGCAGAAGCTGATAAGGAGAAAGTTGCCCTATACCTTAATAGGTTAAGGCTAAGCATTCAGGAGGAGTTGAATCTAGTTCGAATGAACAGTATGGAGGAGGCATACCAGTTTGCCCTAAAAGTAGAGGAAAAGTTGAACAAGAAGTTTGAGAGCAGACAAAATGGAAGAGGTTGTGGTGGAAGATCTGGTGGACGATCATATGGTGGCCAAAATGAAGATCTGAAAAAGAAGGATGAGGCTAGTAGCAGCCAGAATCAGAGAGGAAACAATTCCAATCATTTCCAAGATCAGAATAATAGAGATCAGAGAGGAAGAGGAAGAGGACAAGGATCTGAAAGAGGAGGCTTCCGTGGAACATGTTTTCACTGTGGAGAAGAAGGTCATAGGGCATTTGAATGTCCTCAGTGCCAAGGCAGAATAAACAGGAGAAATAAAGGCCAGGCCAGAGTTGCACATGTAGATGAAGATGCTAGATCATCAAATTCTGAAGATGTTGAAAGAGGAGAAACACTAATTAATAGAAGAGTCTTGCTGAGTGGTGAGAATGAACCTGAACAAAGGAGGAGCCTGTTTCACACTAGATGCAAGTGTGAGGGTAAATGTTGTGATGTGATTATCGATAGTGGAAGCACTGACAATTTGGTGTCAGAAGAGAGGGTGAAAAATTTGAAGCTCAAGAGACAGAAACACCCACATCCATATCGGATTTCCTAGGTGCAGGATGACCACAAGGTCATGGTCAATGAACAGTGCTTGGTAAAGTTCAAGATCGGCGGGTACCAAGATGAGATACTATGTGATATCATCCCTATGGATGCATGTCATATGTTGTTGGCTAGACCGTGGCAATTTGACATATGTGTTGTACATGATGGTCGTGCGAATACCTATTCCCTGACAAATGATGGAGTGCGACATAAGCTAAAGCCATTGAAGGAGACCGAAGAAAAGGTATGTGGTAATGCAAGAATAACATTTGTTGATGGAAGAAAATTCTTAGATGGTATGAGACATGAGCATATGTGTTTTTCTTTAATTCCAAAAGTTAGTAAAGAAGAAGTAGAGGATGTACCTGTAGAGGTTGCAGATTTGTTGAACGAGTTTCAGGATATTGTATCTGATAATGTACCTGATGGATTACCACCCGTAAGGAAGAGCAATCATCAGATGGATTTAATTTCAGGAGCCAGTTTTCCAAACAAGGCAGCACGCAAAATGACACCAGCAGAAAGTGAAGAGTTGAACAGACAAATACATGAGTTGTTACAGAAGGGATTGATTCGGGAGAGCCTGAGTCCATGTGTTGTACCAGCAGTATTAGCACCAAAGAAGAATGGAGAATGGAGGATGTGTACAGATTCCAAAGCAATAAATAAGATCATAATCAAGTATAAGTTTTTATTGCCATGAATGGATGATATTATGGACTATTTGAGTGGAGCTGTGTATTTCTCAAAGATAGATCTGAAGAGTGGATATCACCAGATTTGGATCAGAGAAGGAGATGAATGGAAGACTGCCTTCAAGACAAAGGAAGGATTGTATGAGTGGTTAGTCATGCCTTTTGGGCTAACCAATGCACCGAGCACTTTCATGTGGCTCATGAACGAGGTTCTGAAAGAATTTCTGGGTAAGTTTGTCATTGTTTACCTAGATGATATTTTGATTTTTAGCAAGACATTGGAGGAACATATGATGCATATTCGTATAGTGTTTGAGAAGTTGGGAGATGAGAATTTTTTGATTAATTTGAAGAAGTGCAGTTTTGTGAAGAAAGAGTTAGTGTATTTGAGATTTGTAGTTTCAGCAGAAGGTCTAAAAATGGACCCAGAGAAGGTACAGGCTATCCTTGAATGGCCTACTCCAAGGAGTGCTACTGAGTTAAGATCTTTTCATGGTCTAGCTAGTTTTTACAGAAAGTTTATCAAAAAATTTAGCAGTATTTGTGGTCCCTTGACTGAGACAATGAGAGGGGATAGAAAAGAGTTTAAGTGGACTAATGAGGCAAAAAAGAGTTTTCAATTGTTGAAACAAAAAGTTACAGAACAACCTATTTTAGCACTTCCAGATTTTAATAAAGTGTTTCAAGTAGATTGTGATGCTAGTGGTACTGCAATAGGAGTTGTTATGAGCCAAGAAGGTAAACATGTTGCGTATTTTAGTGAGAAGTTAAATGATGCCAAGAGAAAGTATTTTGTTTATGATCAGGAATTTTATGCTATAGTTCAGGCATTAAAGAAGTGGAGACATTATCTGCTTCCTAAGGAGTTTGTTTTGTATACTGATCATCAAGCTTTGCAATATTTGAATAGTCAAGGAAAGTTGAATCAGAGGCATTTGAAATGGGTTGAGTTTTTGCAGAGTTATACATTTGTTTTGAAACACAGGAGTGGAAAGTCTAATAGGGTTGTGGATGCTCTTAGCAGAAGGCAACTATTGCTGACAGAGATGCAGATTGAAGTGGTTGGGTTCAAGGAACTCAAGAATTTGTATCCAGAGGATCCTAATTTTGGTGGAGCTTGGAAAGCTTGTAAAGAGCCTGTTACTCTAGATAGGATGAAATGGCTGGATTTCATCATCCAAGATGATATGCTATTCGGAGGGAGTCAGTTGTGCATTCCAAGAAGTTCTATGAGGGAGAATATCATCAAAGGGAAGCATAGTGGAGGATTGGTTGGACATTTTGGTCGTGATAAAACCCTTGCTTTGGTTGGTGAGAATTATTATTAGCCACAATTGTAGCAAGATGTGAAGAAGTTTGTATAGAGTTGCAGAGTATGTCAGATGGTGAAAGGAGTGAATCAGAATATAGGGTTGTATCAGCCGTTACCTGTACCAGAGAAGCCTTGGGAGGATATTAGTATGGACTTTGTTCTTGGTTTACCAAGGACATAGCGGGGACATGATTTAATTTTTGTATTAGTTGACAGATTTTCGAAGATGGCACATTTCATTCCCTACAAGAAGACTAATGATGTTGTTCATGTAGCAGAATTGTTTTTCAGAGAAGTGGTGAGACTACATGGTTTGCCGAAGACCATAGTTTCAGATAGAGACACTAAGTTTGTTGGATATTTCTGGCGTACATTGTAGAAGAAGTTGAAGACAGATTTGAAGTTCAGTTCATCACATCATCCATAGACTGATGGACAAACAGATGTGGTGAATAGAAGTTTGGGAAATCTGCTGAGATGTTTGATTGGAGATAAGCCAACAGGATGGGATTTGATTTTACCACAAGCAGAATTTGCATACAATAATTTTGTCAATAGGAGCACTGGTAAATCACCATTTCAGATTGTATATGGAAGTAGTCCAAGAAATGCATCTGAATTGAAAAAGATAGATAAAGGAGAAATAAGTAGTGCTGAAGCTGAGGATTTTACAGAACACTTGAAGAACATCCATGAGGAGGTGAGGAAGCATATTACCAAGATGAATGCACAGTATAAGGCTAAGGCAGATGAGAAAAGGAGGCATAACAAATTTTAGGTTGGAGATGAAGTCATGGTTCATTTGCAGAAGGAGCGATTTCCGGTTGGTACATATAACAAGTTGAAAATGAAAAAGTTTGGGCCATGTAAGATATTGAAGAAGCATGATTCAGGAAATGCATGAGGTAGAATTGCCTACTGAGCTAAATATTTCACCAGTGTTTAACATTTCAGATTTGACAGAGTATCATGAAGGAGGTGTTGAAGATGAGGTTGCAGCAGCACAGTGGAGTATTCCAGCAACTAGTTCAGATATCAAGGAGATTGAAGACATACTGGATAGTCATGTTGGCAAAAGCACAAGGAACAGGACATATGAAGAGTATTTGGTCAAATGGAAAGGATGACCTGTTGAAAATTCATCATGGCTAACAAAGGAGGAGGTTAACTATCTTGGTTTTCCTCTGCACACCTAAGTCATGATAGGGTCACTTCTCAAATTACCTCAGGTGTCTGATGCAGGAGCATCCTGGGTGTAAGAGCAATCTTGCATCACCCAAAAATATTTTTGTTTTTGTATTCAATAAGGGCTATCTTGTGCAGAGCCGCTATTTATGGAAACTTGTTATTTTTAGTAAGTTGGTCTTACGATCTTGGAATGTTCTAATTTTACATGTGGAGGTTCATCTCAATCATATCAGCCTACCAACAAAGTTTCATGGCTAGACCAGGTCTAGTTTTGAAGATATTGAAGATTTTCGGTATTGGCAGCATGGTACAGAAACTTTGAACTCAGTTTTGAAGGCTTTAGAGGCCGCGAATGAGGTTGAAAAATTGGGTGACAAGCGCTTTGTGCAAATCAAGCCTATAGAGCACTTCGTGGCATTTCCAGAATAGGGTTATAATAGCCAATCGGGTCAACGGGCGATGACTTATGGTCTTCGGAAGTTGGGTCACCTGAAATGGCGGAAAATAATTTTTTTTCAAAATTTCTGTTTGGGTTTCAAAACTCATTTTGAGCTGACTTTGATGTAATAAATTGTAAAATAAAATAATTCTAAGTTTGGTCGGCCCTAAGGGCTAAATTTCTAGAACCTTCTCGGGCGGTGGAAATTGCCTATATAAAGAAGGCCCGTAGTGTTGTCTAGGGCAGTTCTGGGTAGTAGATGGTGGAGAGTTGTTTCCACTGTTGACACCCCTGTTGTTGAATTGGACATTGATTTGTTGGGCTAAAAGCCTATCTTGTTCCTCTGGAGAGGCTTTCCTTTCCAATTCTAACAAGGCAAGTCTCTCTACCTCTAGGAGTCTAAACCTCTCTTCTTTTGCAGCTTGTTCATCTTAAAAGGCTTTCTTTTGACGTTCAATTCTTTTGAGCCTTTCACTCGTACACCTTGAAGTTGTTTGGAGTGGTGAGCTTGGTCTCGAATGTTTGAACAAGTCATTGGTAAATGTTGCATTCACATGAGCATCACAAGGTTCGTTGTTTTGGTCTTCGTGTTGTGATTGTTCATCTTGGTGAGCTCGTCTGTAATGTCCCCTTTTTCTCAAATAAGATTTAATTATAAATAATAAAATTTGGTTAAATAAATAATAATAATAATAAGAGAAGGAATAAAATATAATTATAATAATAATAATGAAATTTAGATAATTATAATCAATTGATATAAATTTTATTATAGAAATTTTAGTATATATAACTATATATAAATATATAGTTTAATAATAATAAATATAATAGAAAAATTAATAAAATAATATATATTAATATATATAATCGAATATTAATGAAAATCTATATTTACAAATAATAAGTTTAATATAGTAATAAATGATTAAATAATAATTATTATTAAGTAATTAAAATAAATTAATAATAATCAAATTATTATTAATATATATTATAACGTATCGTTTGTATAACTAATATAATCATAAAATATATAATAATCTATACTAATACGTATTCATTAATAAGGGATAAATATTGATGAGAATAATAACATTACTAAATGTTTAATATGAATATATTCAAATGGTGAAGGTTAGTAATGGCTATGTTAAGAGGCATCGATTAGGGATGTGACTCATCCCATTGTATTAATAAGTATTCACAGCAAACTATGGAAAGGGGGGGAAGAAGGAAGGACAGAGCAGCATCTCTTAATTAGAGTAAGAGGAAGACTCAGCCAATACGGAGGAGAGATGATGGGAGAACATATAGAAGAGAACATGGCAGAAGTATATGGGAAGGAAGAAAAAAGGTCGGTTATATGCGTAGTAATGAAGACGGTGAATAGGACCAACATATATCTACTTAGTCACTGATATGGAAGGGAAGAACAAGATATATAGTCGGCAATCTATGGGAGAATATAATGGAATGAATCGGTACAGTCATCATCATATAAGGGGGTTGCATATGATATACAAGGGAGCATGAAGAAGGGAATTACCAGTATCAATATACGATGGGAGTCAATCAAGGGGAGGCGTCACATAAAGTAAGAAGATACAAGAAACACAGATATCTATAGTTAAGGGAAATCAGTAAGTTATCTCTGTGCACCCCAATCATCTTTGTATTAGTGCAGGAACAATGATTATAGTAGGACCTAGAGACCACCAGAGGTTTAAGGATCAACATTCACTGATAAGGAGGCATTCGATATATAGAAATAATGAGGAAAGGAAAATTGGAGGATGCTCTACTATCGATGTACGCAAAGTGGAGAAGGAGCGTCTAAAGAAGAATAAGAAGTAGCAATATAATTGAAAACTAAGTGGCATTTACATGTCAGAGAGACTCAGACCTATTCATAGTTAGAATAATATATGCTACGCGAACAATCATATTCACAGCGAGCAGAATACGTACTCAGTGATATTCAATATCAATAGCCAGTGGAATTACATAGTCGGTAATACATCCCCTTAAAGTTCCTGACATCTCACATAAACTATAATAAGGGGTATGAGAATCTAAATAAGGTATAATTAGATTAACCAAGCACAGGAAGAGAAGCATACGTATCTTGCTACATAACTAGGAATTAGATATTTTAGTATCTCATCTATATCTTGAACCACTACCAAGCAGAAACTCTGACAGAATCAAGTATTCATCATGTGTTTAAAGGCAACGATAAGGAATAGCTCCCAAAGAAAGGTTGATCTCAAAAATATCCAGATCAATATACAACCATCTATATATTAGAACAAGTTAGATACTCTCACCAACCTAAGGCCAAGTCACATATCTAGATAGGTGTACAATATATACATCATTCGATGATATACCAAACTCAAAATTCATTGAATCAAATAAAGGAATAACCCCTATAGAATTCCATTACTCAGATAAGAAAGTATATCAAGGGAGACCAAGGTATCTGGGCATTACATATAGAAGAACTCATCTTGCACATCTTCAATCCATTACATTTATAATACATTCAATTACATAAACTCGTATCCTAATTGATCTTTTTATTTAAAAATAAGTTTCTTACGTTTGAATTTGAAGAAGTCATTCTCAAATTTCCTAAGACTAGACAAGGGGACATTACATCGTCTATAATACCTTTTAGCCCTTTAATGGGCATCCAAATATCTGGTATTGATGGGGGTTGATTCTGGTTGATTGTCATGAGAGGAATCACCAAATAGCATGTTATCTCTATGTCTCTGAAATATGTCATCAAGATTTTGATCCATTGCTTCTCTCTCCTTTCTAGTCATGGTGTAACTCATGTCCATATTTGATTAAGAAGGTGCCAAGGATGTGCTCAACTCACTAGGATTGCTCTTTGGGTCAAACCAAGCTTCTGGGGTACTCCTAGGGGATTGATCAAAGATGGGCTCTTTTCCCTTTCACTTTTGATGAGTCTGGACTAAGGGTAACTAGTCAAAGACTACTTGAGGTTGTTTTCCTTGATTGACTTGATACCTTGTCGTAACCGACATGAAAGAAAAGACCCTTGGTGATAAGATGACCCTACGAAATGTCGATACCAAATTGGGATAGTAAAAGTATTCAATTGTCCAAAAAAAGAGATGGTAAGATAAAAAAATTGCAAAAGGTGTAAACCAACACTGCCACAGAGGTGCCTAATCAAAGGATAATTATCCTAACACATATGGATCAGGAGGATGATTTAACCAAGTTATATTTGATTGAAATTGATTTTTTTGATGGAAGTGAATTGGACAAGAGACTACTAAGACTCTCCAAGTGTGTTACCAAAGAATCTAAAAGTTTACTTTTTCAACAAGGATGACTTCTAACTTACCGATTTCAAGCAAGGTCACTTGTGAAATCAAAGAATACTAATTCAAGGGGTCAAAAACATAGGAATCCAAGGTACAAATAGGCTTCCAACTACAAGGTAAGAGACCTACTAATATCTAGATCGACCAAAGGAAGACTGAAAATGACACAAATCAAATAGACAACAAGATTACTATGTGCGACAATTCGCAGGGTATTGGGACAATACAATATGTCCAAGTGATATTTCGTACTAAGGTCATGTGATAGTTTCCAAGTAGTAGGTGCGATATTTTCTAGGTAAGTTGTGCGATAGTTGTGCAGTATTGTACAATATTTTACCAGTGAGTGTAAAAGTCTCAATTTTTTAAGGCAATTTGTCTAAAGTCTCAGTTTGATGGTTCAATTTATCGACTCCAAACACAGTAATGTCAGAGAATAGACAGGTTTGCAAATAGTAAGTGATCAAACATGTCATAAAACACTTGAATCAAGGGCAAAGGCAACCTTGTCAAGACAAGCACTTGTGATATCAAAGTGGAAAATCCTATGAATGCTACCATGATGTTTGATGTTTGAGAATGTTTACACGAGTAGATCACAACAAAGACAAATCAAGCACTTACTAGCCTAGAAAGACAAAGGCTCAATACTCAGTGGTTGCCCACACTTGATGTCCCATTGCCTCACACAAAGCGGTTGCCCAAAATAGATATTGGCTTTGTCATGGAAGTGCCAATGACACAACCAAAAGAACATAGATGGTGAGTAATCTTGGGGTGATCCGGGTTAGTCCACTAGGATCAATCCTTGCACCAAGATGTTAAGCGGAAAAATTGGGTAGCTTCTATCTATGGTTCGTAATAAGGTCTTCCATTCGTAATACCCCTCTTGCTCCCCAAAGGGACTCCTTACCTTGCGGCAAGTAACAGACCTCATGGCCACAAGAGTACCTTAAGCATTCTTGCCTAGCATTTTCCTCATGGTCACAATCCCATAAGTACTCACACCAAGCGAAGACAAGTACTACATCTACCAAGGTTTTGTGTCCTTGATAGCCTTGATTTTATAGTGGGTCAGCATAGCTCGATATTAGCTTGTCCCCACTTGGGTCATTCCTCTTGATTGCTCAAGAGCAGGCCTGCTAAAGGATTCTAAAACTAAACAAGAAGTGGATCAACCTTTGAGGGTCAAGATTTCTGGTTCACCTCAAGGGTGAAGAGCATACTCTCTTATCTCAAAAATCTTTCCCAAAAACACCAAGCAAATGTTCAATTAGCCTCTTGCTTTCAAAATCTAGAAGTGGGTCAAGATTTCTGGTTCACCACAAGGGTGAAGAGCATACTCTCCTACCACCAAAAGACTCTTACAAAAAGATATTAAGTGCCTAAGAAAAGAATCAACTAGTATATGCCACACTTAAAATGAAAGCAATGAATCAGCACTTGATTTGTTTTTATGCTTTGGGTAGCCCTGCAAGAAGGATTAGTAGCCCTTGTGTATTTGAAGCTTTGACATGCATTCTTTTAGCAAATATTGCAAGAAACTAGGGCACACCTACAAGCACAACTTGTTAGTCCCACAAAGGTTAGCACTATAAAATCAAGTATAATATGCAAAATAAACTTTGTCCTAACATAGAAAATCAAAACCAGCAAGTAAACAAACTTGAATCATGCAAGGAAGAACCAAAATCACTCACTGCCTGGCCTGTGCGACAGTTTTGTCAAAAAATGAATCACATGATACTTTGTAGTATACTGGTGTGATACTTTCTTTTTGAATGATATTTCGCGTTACCTGCAGGTGACATAAAGTAATATAGCAGTGCGATAGATCCTACAAAGGCGTATGATACTTTGACTGGCAAAGTATCACACAAGTATATGAAAAATTGTCGTACGATACAAGTGAACTATCGTACGATATTCTGTCAGAAAGTATGGAAAATAGCCAAAACAACAAGCAAAATATGATGAAAAATTAGTGGAAATGCATGAAAAATAAAGGCAAAACAGAAGTGTTCTGCCCCACGGTGGGCGCCACAAATGTACACTCAAAATGTGCACTTCTCTAAGTCATTACTTCCAAGAGAATCCATGGATGGGAAACCTTGAGAAAGTGACCTAGAGCTCCCTAGGCATGGAGTCACAAGGATATTTAGGATGCTCTTAGCTAGAGCTATTAATCCTATAACCTTTCTAGTAAACCACACAATGGGAGATTCAAAGAGACAAGGGCAAGAATGCCAATATCCTCAAGATTCAAGATGGAAATGCAATGCAATGCTATGCTAGAATGAAGATGCAAGAATGCAATTAAGCTATGGAAATGGAATTATTACAAGCCTTTGCTAATTAAACTAGGTGAGCTAAGCTAGAAACATGAAAGGAAAGTAAACTAAAATACCATGAAAGCTAAGCTAAATACAAGAATGAAAGCTAGAATGCAAGAAGATCTCCAAAGTTCCAAAATCACCAAGAAAATCTGCAGCATAAGATTAGCATAAAGAGTGGGATCCTTTGAATGAGAAAAGAGCTCTCCTTTTAAAGATAAGTGGACCATGAAGATTAAGAGGCAAAAGATTTAATTAAGGGTGGAGCTTGAAAGAGGGATCAATCCTTGTGCACAAATCTCCTCCAATGAGAAAGAAGTGTTGACTTTTGAGCCTCATGTAAGACAAAAAAGCCTTTTCTCCTTTTTATAAAATAAGAATAATATTTTATTTGTGCAACTTAAGATAAGAGGAAAGTGGGGGATTTTTTATTTAATAAAAGGGGAGGAAATTCCTTTTAATTAAATAAAGACTTAGGATAAAAATGGTTAACCCATAGAATATAATTGAATAAATGATAGAATTAGAATTTGATCAAGGAAATTGATTTGATTGAAAATATTGATTCAGGAAATTGATAAATTGAAGAATGGGGCCCAAAGTCTAGGCAACCATTTTAGGGTGCATACACCCCTTACATACCAATCTAACTTTGTTTCTAGTGACTTCTCCATGTTCATTGAGATTATTTCTAAATACCCACTTTGTTCCAATAAAATTCTTGTCTTCCGATCTCAGCACTAGAGTCCAGGTTTTGTTCTTTTCTATCTACTCTATTTCTTCATTCATGGATTGTATCTAGTCTTCATTCTCTAAAGCATCTTTAACTATTTTACGCTCAAACTCGCATAGTAAGAATGTATGATCTTTCAACTTACTTATTGTCATGATTCCAGATTCCTTATCTCCAATGATTTGTTCAGGCTTATGATGTCTTCTCACATACTATGGCAATGTAGATTCACATTTCCTTTCTCCTTGGTCTTGATCTTCAGGTTCATCTTGTAAATTATCTGCCTCTTCTTCTAATTGCTCGACAACATCTTCATGATGCTTGACAACATCTTGTTGATTCTCGACAATATCTTGATGTGGCTCGGTAGACTCATGTAGTTCCTCGACATCTGGTTTAGGTGCACTACTAGCCTCTCCTTCTTCCATGTATACAAAAGATCTATAATCTTCAGGCTCTTGCTTGCACTCAAATTCATTATTTTCTACATATTCATCAACTCTAACATTTGCACTTTCCACAATTTTGTTAGTGTTAAAATTCAAACACTTGTAAGCTTTGCTCTTAGTGGAATATCTTAGGAATATGTCTTCATCACTTTTAGCATCAAATTTACCATTTCTATTGTCTTTCAGTACATAATATTTGGGTATGTGCAGGATCATGAGGGGCCAAACTATGCCCTTAAGTGGCAATGAAAAATTAGATAATCAGGATTAGTCAACTTGGCGTGAAAAAATGAACTAGTTATCAACCTAATATCAAAAAGTTGTAAGAATATAATTTGTAGGAAATTGAATCTAGTTTCTAAACTACTAAGCCTTTTCTGAAAAAAAATTAATATGATTGGTAAAAAGTATAGATTGCAATGCAGCACTACAAACATTTCAGCAAAAAAATAAGAAGTACGTGTATGTCTGACCACCACAATCAAAAGCAAATGATAATATTTTTTTATAATATTCGATATATAAGTAGCTGACTCATGCTCGGATGTGACGCATATTTTTTGGTATTTTTATTCCAAACAGATAATTAATTATGATTTTTTTGCTACAGCGCTTTCAAAATTTAAAAACTCTCGTGTCTGACCACCTTAACTCATTGAAAACTTATCATAATTCAATTTTTTTTTAATTTTTTCTTATACTAGATGAAGCATAGAATGTGACGCATCTTTCGGATTTCAAAAATGTTATACCGTTTGAAAGATATAGTCATTTTTCAATCAGTATCTAAATCAGCACTTTAGAGGTAGCTCGATTAGAAAATAACTAATAATTACTTAACGAATTCAAAATTTGACAGCAATTATATTGATAGAAAGCTGATAATCTCCTTAAGATACCCTTTTCATTTTATCAAATTCGGGTGAAAAAAAAGTCATCAGCTACATGGTCGAAGTCTGGAACTAAGAGAAACAGAAGAAAAACATGTTTTTGTGACACTTGAAGAGTTGACCAGGTAGGTTTGGTGCACAGACCAATACCGAGCCTAATCGGTTACCCGATATTATTGGGTACCCGAATCTGGCAGCAGAATTTCAAATTTTTGCTTTGCCTCCACTTTCTCTAATTTCTAATTTTGAAATTTGGTTCCACTTTATCAATTATAGTTATATAATTGATAGTTATATATTTGATATATATTTGATAGTTATTAGTTATATATTAAATATTATATAATATCAATTATATATTAATTATTATATATTAGTTATATATTAAATATTATATAATATGAATTATATATTAAATGTTATATTTAATATTATTTAATACATATTAATATTAAAAACTATATATTAGATTATATATTATATATAATATTAAATATTATATAATATACATTTTACATTTTAAATATTATTTAATATGATTCAGAGCACGAGCATGAGTCCCTACAGTGGCATAGTAGTGCCTTTTACAGGTGCCAAAAACCCTAGCTACGCAGAAATGGAGGCTTTGAAGAATAGTTCACTAGAGGCGGATTATAGAAGCAGAGGGCAAGAGAATCACTCTGTTTCCACCACTTGTGGCTATGAAATGGTATCTTTCCCTTCTTTTTCAACCGAAATGCTAAATTGTAAAGGTTCAAGAAATAGATTCTAGTCTTGCCAGACAATTGTACCACACCTATTGATAATCTGGTAGCTGAACAGAGTCATTGGGAGGTTAAACAAGAACAACCGAATGGATCTTTGAACCAGTCAAAGATTATGGAGAGCGGGGAAGGATTTGGTAAAATGAGCAGTTGTACTAAAAATGATGCATGTGCCGTAGAACTGACCGCATTAATAAATTTAAAGAAGAGATTAGTGGCGACACGACATTATGAGGAAAGCTTTGTCGTTTCGATGGTGCCCCCCCCCCCTATGATATTATGAAGAATGTCTTACCGCTTCAATGTCAGCACCACCTCTGTCTTAGACTTTCACCATTGCTTCTCATCAGTACTCTGAAATATGGCAGGGATTGTGGGCACATTATTACCCCTAGGGATTGGGATTGAGATATCACACATTAGGACCCCTAGGGATTGGGATTGAGATATCACACATTAGGACGCCTAGGGAGTCCCCATGACCCCTTATGACACATTGGAACACTCAAATGTGTCTTAAGAGGTCTTAGGACCCCTTCAAACACACTTGAACATTCCAATGTGTCAAAAGGGGTCATTGGGACTCCCTAGGGGTTCTATTATGTCTTATCACGCGTTAGGACCCCTAGGGAGTCCCCATGACCACTTTTGACACATTGGAATGCTCAAGTGTGTCTTAAGGGGTCCTACGACCCCTTAAGACACACTTGAGCATTCCAATGTGTCAAAAAGGGTCATGGGGACTCCCTAGGGGTCCTAGTATGCCTTATCACGCGTTAAGATCCATAGGGAGTCCCCATGACCCCTTATGACCCATTGAAACACTCAAGTGTGTCTTAAGGGGTCCTATGACCCCTTAAGACACACTTGAGCATTCCAATGTGTCAACAGGGGTCATTGGGACTCCCTAGGGGTCCTAGTATGCCTTATCATGGGTTAGGACCCCTAGAGAGTCCTCATGACCCCTTTTGACACATTGGAATGCTCAAGTGTGTGTTAAAGGGTCCTACGACCCCTTAAGACACACTTGAGTGTTCCAATGTGTCAAAAGGGGTCATTGGGACTCCCTAGGGGTCCTAGTATGCCTTATCATGCGTTAGGACCCCTAGAGAGTCCTCATGACCCCTTTTGACATATTGGAATGCTCAAGTGTGTCTTAAAGGGTCCTACGGCCCCTTAAGACACACTTGAGTGTTCCAATGTGTCAAAAGGGGTCATTGGGACTCCCTAGGGGTCCCAGTATGCCTTATCACGTGTTAGAATCCATAGAGAGTCCCCATGAACCCTTTTGACACATTGCAATGTTGTAGTGTGTCTTAAGGGGTCTTAGGACCCCTTAAGACACAATTGAGCATTCCAATGTGTCAAAAGGGATCATGGGAACACCCTAGGTGTTCTAATGCATGATAAGGCGTACTAGGACCCCTAGGCAGTCCCCATGACCCCTTTTGACACATTAGAATGTTCAAGTGTGTCTTAAGGGGTATTAGGACCCTTTAAGACACACTTGAGCATTCTAATGCATCAAAAGGGGTCATGGGGACTCCCTAGGCATCATAATGCACCTTATCACGCATTAGGACATCCAGGGAGTCCCCATGACCCCTTTTGATGCATTAGAATGCTCAAGTGTGTCTTAAGGGGTCCTAATACCCCTTAAGACACACTTGAGCATACCAATGTGTCAAAAGGGGCCATGGAGACTCTCCAAGGGTCCTAATGTGTGATAAGGCGTACTAGGACCCCTAGGGAGTCCCCATGACCCCTTTTGACATATTAGAATGCTCAAGTGTGTCTTAAAGGATCCTAATACCACTTAAGACACACTTGAGCATTCTAATGTGTCAAAATAGGTTCTGGGGACTCCCTAGGGGTACTAGTACACCTTATCACGCATTAGGGCACCTAGAGAGTCCTCGGGTATGTGCAGGATCATGAGGGGCCAAACTATGCCCTTAAGTGGCAATGAAAAATCACACAATCAGGATTAGTCAACTTGACGTGAAAAAATGAACTAGTTATCAACCTAATATCAAAAAGTTATAAGAATATAATTTGTAGGAAATTGAATGTAGTTTCTAAACTACTAAGCCTTTTTTGAAAAAAAATTAATATGATTGGTAAAAAGTATAGATTGCAATGCAGCACTACAAACATTTCAGCAAAAAAATAAGAAGTACGTGTATGTCTGACCACCCTAATCAAAAGAAAATGATAATATTTTTTTATAATATTCTATATATAAGTAGTTGACTCATGCTCGGATGTGACACATATTTTTTGGTATTTTTATTCCAAACAGATAATTAATTATGATTTTTTTGCTACAGCGCTTTCAGAATTTAAAAACTCTCATGTCTGACCACCTTAACTCATTGAAAACTTATCATAATTCAATTTTTTTAATTTTTTCTTATACTAGATGAAGCATAGAATGTGACGCATCTTTTAGATTTCAAAAATGTTATACAGTTTGAAAGTTATAGCTATTTTTCCATCAGTATGTCAATCAGGACTTTAGACGTAAGTGAACTAGAAAATAACTAATAAATACTTAACGAATTCAAAATCCAACAGCACTTATATCGATGGAAAGCTGACAATCATCTGAAGAAACCCTTTTCATTTTATCGAAATCGGGTGGAAAAAAAGTCGTCAACCTAATGGTCGAAGTGTTGACATAAGAAAAATAGAGAAAAAACACATTTTTTGCACACCTTCAGCGTTGACCATGGAGCTTTGGTTTCCAAAGCTATTACCCAATTTTGCTTTAATTTCAAATTTGAAAAGTTTCCCCCTCCCACTCTTTTTTTATTTCCCTTTAATTTTGATTTTTTTTCTTTCACCCTTATAATGAATAATTTATATATTTTATATTTAAGTTTTATATTTTATGTTTTATATTTTATATTATATAGTATATATATTATATATTATTTATTTATATTATATATTCGATAATATCAATTTAAACGGCCTAAGTATATAGTCTGTTCAGATTTATATTAAATGCAATATTTTTATATTATAATATAAATGTTACATAATATATATATGTATATATTATAAATTATATATTAAATATTGTTGTGTATATAATATAATGTCTAATATATATAATATATAAAATGAATAGGACATTAATATATTGTATATTTGATAATACATATTAAATGTAATATCTAATATATCTTATAATATATATATTATATATTTAGTCTATTAAATATTGTATTTTTTCAAATATTTTATATATTATTTTAATATTTAATTTAAGTTATAACAGATCCTCTCATGAGACAACAGGTCGAATCGGGGTCACTAGACGTCTTAAGGGGTAATTAGGGTTTGTGAGGCAACTTCAGATGTACAGTGACTATTTGGAAGGCAATAGGGCATGTCCGAGTACCAATGTACCAAATTTTAATAACTTTTTCCTAGTCCAACTCGAAAAGGGTCCATGGGGTGCTCTCAGGAGACCACATGTCCAATCAGTGTCGCTAGGCGTCTTAAGGGGTCATTAGGACTCGTGAGACAACCTTTGATGCATAGTGACCATTTGGAATGCATTAGGACATGTCAGAGGACCTAACTCCACAATTTAGATAAATTTTGATTAGTCAAACTTGAAAAGGGTCCATGGGGTGCACTTGGGAGACCATTGTGCGATTCGGGGTCGATAGGTGACTTAAGGGGTCATCGGGGTTCCAAATGAAACTTTCGATGAACGATGATCCTTTAGAATGCATTAGGACATATCAAATGACCTACGTACCAAATTTGGATAAATTTTGCCTAGTAGAACTCGAAAGGGGTCCGTGGGGTGCTCTCGGGAGACTACATGTCAAATCAGGGTCGGTACCTGCCTGTTAAGAGGTCATTAGGGTTCCAAATGAAAATTTGATGGAATGGTCACCCTTTGGAACACATTAGGATATGTCATAGGACCTATGTACCAAATTTGGATGACTTTTTCCTAGTAAAACTCAAAAGGGGTCCATGGTGTGCTCTCGGGAGACCATATGTCGAAATGGGGTCGGTAGGCCTATTAAGGGGTCATTAGGGTTCCAAATAAAACTTTGATGGAATGGTGACCCTTTGGAATGCATTAGGACATTTCATAGGACCTACGTACCAAATTTAGATGACTTTTTCCTATTAGAACTCGAAAGGGGTCCATGGGTGCTCTCGAGAGACCTCATGTCGAATCGGGGTTGGTAGTCCTGTTAAGGGGGCATTAGGGTTTGAAATGAAACTTTGATGGAATGGTGAGCCTTTGGAATGCATTAGGACATGTAAGAGGACCTAATTCCATGATTCATATGACTTTTCCCAAAATAACTCGAAAGGGGTCCATGGGTTGCTCTCGGGAGATCTCATGTCGAATCGGGGTTGGTAGGCTTGTTAAGGGGTCATTGGGGTTACAAATACAACTTTGATGGAACAGTGACCCTTTGGAATGCATTAGAACATTTCATAAGAACTATGTACCAAATTTGGATGACTTTTGCCTAGTAGAACTCGAAAGGGGTCCATGGGGTGCTCTCGGGAGACCACATGTCGAATCGGGGTGGATTGGCCTGTTAAGGGGTCGTTAGGGTTTGAAATGCAACTTTGATGGAATAGTGACCCTTTGGAATGTATTAGGACATGTCATAGGACCTACATACCAAATTTGGATGACTTTTTCCTAGTAGAACTCGAAAGGGGTCCACGGGGTGCTCTCGAGAGACCTCATGTCAAATCAGGGTTGGTAGGCTTGTTATGGGGTCATTAGGGTTCCAAATGCAACTTCGATGGAATGGTGAGCCTTTGAAACACATTAGGACATATCATACGACCTATGTACAAAATTTGGATGACTTTTCCCTAGTAGAACTTGAAAGGGGTCCATGGGGTGCTCGCGGAAGACCTCATGTTGAATCGGGGTTAGTAGGCCTATTAAGGGGTCATTAGGGTTCGAAATGCAACTTCGATGGAATGGTGACCCTTTGGAACACATTAGGACATGTTAGAGGACCTATGTACCAAATTTGGATGGCTTTTTCCAAGTATAACTCGAAAGTGGTCTATGGGGTGCTCTCAGGAGACCACATGTCGAAATGGGGTCGGTAGGCCTATTAAAGGGTCATTAGGGTTCCAAATGCAACTTTGATGGAACGGTGACCATTTGGAATGCATTACAACATGTCATAGGACCTATGTACCAAATTTGGACTAATTTTTCCTAGTATAACTCGAAAGGGGTCCATGGGGTGCTCTCGGGAGACCTCATGTCGAATTAGGGTCGGTAGGCCTGTTAAGGCGTCATTAGGGTTCCAAATGCAACTTTGATGAAAAAATGACCCTTTGAAATTCATTAGGACATGTCAAAGGACCTACGTACCAAATTTGGATGACGTTTCCCTAGTAGAACTCGAAAGGGGTCCATGGGGTGCTCTCGAGAGACCACATGTTGAATCAAGGTCGATAGGCCAGTTAAGGTGTCATTAGGGTTCCAAATGAAACTTCAATGAAATAGTGACCCTTTGGAACACATTAGGATATGTCATAGGACCTATGTACGAAATTTGGATGACTTTTTCCTAGTAGAACTCGTAAGGGGTCCATGGTGTGCTCTCGGGAGACCACATGTCGAAACAAGGTCGTTGGGCCTATTAAGGGGTCAATAGGGTTTGAAATGCAACTTCAATGGAATAGTGACCCATTTTAACACATTAGAACATGTCATAGGACCTATTTACCAAATTTGGATGACTTTTTCCTAGTAGAACTCAAAAGGGGTTAATGGGGTGCTCTCGGGAGACTACATGTCGAAACGGGGCTGGTAGGCCTGTTAAGGGGTCAATAGCATTCGAAATGAAACTTTAATGGAATGGTGACCCTTTGGAACACATTAAAAAATGTCAAAAGACCTAATTCCATGATTCAGATGACTTTTTCCTAGTAGAACTCGAAAGGGGTCTATGGGGTGCTCTCGGGAGACCACATGTCAAATCGGGGTCGGTAGGCCTGTTAAGGGGTTATTAGGGTTCCAAATGAAACTTTGATGGAATAGTGACCATTTGGAATGCATTAGGACATGTTAAAGGACCTAAATACCAAATTTGGATGACTTTTGCCTAGTAGAACTCAAAAGGGGTCCATGGGGTGCTCTCGGGAGATCTCATGTCAAATCGGGGTCGGTAGGCCTGTTAAGGGCTCAATAGGGTTCAAAATGAAACTTTGATGGAATAGTGACCCTGTGGAATGCATTAGATCATGTTAGAGGACCTACATACCAAATTTGGATGACTTTTTCCTAGTAGAACTTGAAAGGGGTCCATGGGGTGCTCTCAAGAGACCACATGTCGAATCAGGCACAGTAGGCCTGTTAAGAGGTCATTAGAGTTCCAAATGCAACTTTGATAGAATAATAACCATTTGAAACATATTAGAACATGTTAGAGGACCTAATTTCTTGATTCAAATGACTTTTTCCTAGTAGAACTCGAAAGGGGTCCATGGGGTGCTCTCGGGAGACCACATATCGAATCGGGGTTGGTATGCTTGTTAAGGGGTCATTAGGGTTCCAAATGCAACTTCGATGGAACGGTGACTCTTTGGGATGCATTAAGACATGTCACAGGACCTACTACCAAATTTACATGACTTTTTCCTAGTAGAACTTGAAAGGGGTCCATGGGGTGCTCTCAGGAGACCACATGTCAAATTGGGGTCAGTAGGCCTGTTAAGAGGTCATTAGGGTTCCAAATGTAACTTTGATGGAATGAAAACCCTCTCAAATGCATGAGGACATGTCAAAAGACCTACATACCAAACTTGGATGACTTTTACCTAGTAGAACTCGAAAGGGGTCCTTGGAGTGCTCTCGGGACACCACATGTCGAATCAAGGTCAGCAGGCATGTTAAGGGGTCATTAGGGTTCCAAATGCAACTTCCATTGAATAGTGACCCTTTGGAACACATTAAGACATGTTAGAGGACCTACGTACCAAATTTGGATGACTTTTGCCTAGTAGAACTCGAAAGGGGTCCATGGGATGCTCTTAGGACACCGCATGTCGAATCGGGGTCGGTAGGCCTATGAAGGGTTCATTAGGATTCCAAATGCAACTTCAATGGAATGAAAACCTTTTGGAACACATTAAGACATGTCAGAAGACCTACATACAAAATTTGGATGACTTTTGCTTAGTAGAACTCAAAAGGGGTCCATGGGGTGCTCTCCGGACACAACATGTCGAATCGGGGTCAGAAGGCACGTTAAGGGGTCATTAAGGTTCCAAATGCAACTTCCATGGAATAGTGACCCTTTAGAACACATTAGGACATGTCATAGGACCTACGTACCAAATTTGGATGACTTTTGCATAGTATAACTCGAAAGGGGTCCTTGGGGTGCTCTCGGGCAACCACATGTTGAATCAGGGTCGACAGGCTTGTTGAGGGATCATTAGGGTTCCAAATGCAACTTCCATGGAATGGCGACCCTCTATAACACATTAAGACATGTTAGAGGACCTACGTACCAAATTTGGATGACTTTTACATAGTCAAACTCAAAAAGGGTCCATGGGGTGCTCTCAGGACACCACATGTCGAATCAGGGTCGATAGGCCTGTTAAGGAGTCATTAGGGTTCCAAATGCAACTTCCATGGAACAGTGACCCTTTGGAACCCATAAGGATATGTCAAAGGACCTACATACCAAATTTGGAAGACTTTTTCCTAGTAGAACTCAAAAGGGGTCCATGGGGTGCTCTCGGGACACCACATGTTGAATCAGGATTAGCAGGCATGTTAAGGGGTTATTAGGGTTCCAAATGCAACTTTGATGGAACAGGGACCCTTTGCAATGCATTAGGACATGTCAGAGGACCTATGTACCAAATTTGGATGACTTTTGCCTAGTAGAACTCGAAAGGGGTCCATGGGGTGGTCTCGGGACACCACATGTCGAATCGGGGTTGGCAAGCCCGTTAAGGGGTCATTAGGGTTTCAAATGCAACTTTAATAGAACGATGACCCTTTAGAACGTATTGGGACATGTCAGAGGACCCCTTAAGACACACTTGAACATGATAAGGCGTACTAAGACCCCTAGGGAGTCCCCATGACCCCTAGGAGTCCTAAGGCATGATAAGATGTACTAGGACCCCTAAGGAGTCCTCATGACCCCTTTTGATGCATTGGAATGCTCAAGTCTATCTTAAGGGGTCCTATGACCCCTTAAGATAGACTTGAGCATTCCAATGCGTCAAAAGTGGTCATGGGGACTCTCTAGGGGTCTTAACGTGTGATAAGGTGTACTAGGACCCCTAGAGAGTCCCCATGACCCCTTTTGACACATTGAAACCCTCAAGTGTGTCCTAAGGGGTCTTATGACCCCTTAGGACACACTTGAGGGTTCCAATGTGTCAAAAGGGGTCATGGGGACTCTTTAGGGGTCCTAACATGTGATAAGGCTTACTAAGACCCGTAGGGAGTCCACATGACCCCTTTCGATACATTGTAATGTTCAAGTGCGTCGTAAGGGGTCTTAGAACCTCTTAAGACACACTTGAGCGTTCCAATTTGTCAAAAAGGGTCATGGGGACTACCTAGGGGTCTTAAGGCGTGATAAGGCATACTAGGACCCTTAAGGAGTCCCAATGACCCCTTTTGACACACTGGAACGCTCAAGTGTGTCTTAAGGGGTCCTAGGACCCCTTAAGACACACTTGAGCATTCCAATGTGTCAAAAGGGGTCATGGGGACTCCCTAAGGGTCTTAACGCATGATAAGGCATACTAGGACCTCTAGGGAGTCCCCATGACCCCTTTTGACACATTGGAACACTCAAGTGTGTCTTAAGGGGTCCTAATACCCCTTAAGACACACTTGAGCATTCCAATGTGTCAAAAGGGCTCATGGGGACTCTCTAGGGGTCCTAACGTGTGATAAGGCATACTAGGACCCCTAGGGAGTCCCCATAACCCCTTTTGACACATTTGAATGCCCAAGTGTGTCTTAAGGGGTCCTACAACCCCTTAAGACACACTTGGGCATTCAAATGTGTCAAAAGGGGTCATGGGGACTCCCTAGGGGTCCTAGTATGCATTATCACACCTTAGGACCCCTACAGAGTCCCCACAACCCCTTAAGACACATTGGAATACTCAAGTGTGTCTTAAGGGGTATTAGGACCCCTTAAGACACACTTGAGCATTTCAATGTGTTAAAAGGGGTTATGGGGACTCCCTAAGGGTCCTAATACACCTTATCATGCTTTAGGACCCCTAGGGAGTCCCCAGGACCCCTTTTGACACATTGGAATGCTTAAGTATGTCTTAAAGGGTCCTAATATGCCTTATCACATGTGATAAGACATACTAGGACCCCTAGGGAGTCCCCATGGCCCCTTTTGACGCATTGGAACTTTCAAGTGTGTCTTAATGGGTTGTAGGACCCATTAACACACACTTGAGCATTAGGACCCCTAGAGAGTCCCCATGACCCCTTTTGACACATTGAAATGTTCAAGTGTGTCTTAAGGGGTATTAGGACCCCTTAAGACACGCTTAATCATTCCAATGTGTCAAAAGGGGTCATGGGGACTCTCTAGGGGTCCTAATGCATGATAAGGCATACTAGGACCCCTTAAGACACACTTGAGCATTCCAATGTGTCAAAAGGGGTCATGGGGACTCCCTAGGGGTCCTAGTACGCCTTATAATGCGTAGGACCTCTATAGAGTCCCCATGACCCCTTAAGACACATTGGAATGCTCAAGTGTGTCTTAAGAGGTTATTGGACCCCTTAAGACACACTTGAGCATTCCAATGTGTCTTAAGGGGTCATGGGGACTCCCTAGGGTCCTAGTACGCCTTAGGACCTCTAGGGAGTCCCCATGACCCCTTTTGACACATTGGAAAGCTCAAGTGTGTCTTAAGGGGTATTAGGACCCCTTAAGACACACTTAAGTGTTCCAATGTGTTGAAAGAGGTCATGGGGACTCCCTAGGGGTCCTAGTACGCCTTATTATGCGTTAGGACCCCTAGGGAGTCCCCATGACCCCTTAAGACACATTGGAATACTCAAGTGTGTCTTAAGTGGTTCTACGACCCCTTAAGACACACTTGAAGATTCCAATGTATCTTAAGGGGTCATGGAGACTCTCTAGGGAACCTAATGCGTGATAAGGCATTCTAGGACCCATAGGAAGTCCCCATAACCCCTTTTGACATATTAAAACTCTCAAGTGTGTCATAAGGGGTCCTAGTATGCCTTATCATATCTTAGGACCCCTAGGAAATGCTCATGACCCCTTTTGACACATTGAAATGCTCAAGTGTGTCTTAAGGGGTATTAGTACCCCTTAAGACACACTTGAGCATTCCAATATGTCAAAAAGGGTCATGGGGACTCCCTAGGGGTCCTCTAGAATGTCTTATCACACGTTAGGACCCCTAGAGAGTCTCCATGAACCCTTAAGACACATTGGAATGCTCAAGTGTGTCTTAAGGGGTCGTACAACCCCTTAAGACACACTTGAACATTCCAATGTGTCTTAAGGGGTCATGGGGACTCCCTAGGGGTCCTAGTACTCCTTATCACACTTTAAGACCCCTAGAGAGTCCCCATGACCCTTTAAGACACATTGGAATGCTCAAATGTGTCTTAAGGGGTCATAGGACCCCTTAAGACACACTTGAGCATTTCAATGTGTCAAAAGGGGTCATGGAGACTCCTTAGAGGTCCTAGTAAGCCTTATCATGCGTTAGGACTTTTATAGAGTCCCCATGACCCCTTACGACACATTGGAATTCTCAAGTGTGTCTTAAGAGGTCAGAGGACCCCTTAAGACACACTTGATCATTCCAATGTGTCTTAAGGGGTCATGGGGACTCCCTAGGGGTCCTAGTATGCCTTAGGACCCCTAGGGAGTCCCCATGACCCCTTTTGACACATTGGAATGCTCAAGTGTGTTTTAAGGGCTATTAGGACCTCTTAAGACACACTTAAGTGTTCCAATGTGTCAAAAGAGGTCATGGGGACTCCCTAGGGGTCCTAGTATGCCTTATCATGTGTTAGGACCCCTAGGGAGTCCCCATGACCCCTTAAAACACATTGGAATACTAAAGTGTTCCAATGTCTCTTATGGGGTCATGGGGACTCCCTAGGGGTCCTCATACGCCTTATCACACCTTAGGACCCTTAGGGAGTCCCCATGACCCCTTTTGACACATTGAAATGCTCAAGTGTGTCTTAAGGGGTCCTACGACCCCTTAAGACACACTTGAGCATTTCAATGTGTCAAAAGGGGTCATGGGGACTCCCTAGGGGTCCTAGTACACCTTATCACACCTTAGGACCCCTAGAGATTCTCCATGACCCCTTAAGACACATTGGAATGCTCAAGTGTTTCTTAAGGGGTCGTAGGACCCCTTAAGACACACTTGAATGTTCCAATGTGTCAAAAGGGCTCATGGGGACTCCCTAGGGGTCCTAGTACACCTTATCATGCCTTAGGACCCCTAGAGATTCCCCATGACCACTTGAGACACATTAGAATGCTCGAGTGTGTCTTAAGGGGTCCTACGACCCCTTAAGACACACTTGAGCATTCCAATGTGTCAAAAGGGGTCATGGGGACTCCCTAGGGGTCCTAACATGTGATAAGGTGTACTAGGACCCCTTGGAAGTGCACACAACCCCTTTTGGCACATGAAACACTTGAGCATTCCAATGTGTCAATAGGGGTCATGGAGACTTCCTAAGGGTCCTAACACATGATAAGACATACTAGGACCCCTAGGAAGTCCCCATGACCCCTTTTGACATATTTCAACACTCAAGTGTGTCCCAAGGGGTTGTATGACCCCTTATGACACACTTGGATGTTCTCATGTGTGAAAAGGGATCATGGGGACTTCCTAGGGCTCCTAGTACACCTTATCACGTGTTAGGACCCCTAAGAAGTCTCCATGACCCCTATTGACACATTGGAATGATCAAGTGTTTCCTAAGGGGTCCTACGACCCCTTCATACACACTTGAGCATTCAAATGTTTCAAAAGGGGTTATGAGAACTTCTTAGGGTTACTAGTATGCATTATCACATGTTAGGACCCTTAGGAAGTCCCCATGACCCCTATTGACATATTGGAATGCTCAAGTGTGTCCTAAGAGGTCTTACAACACCTTCAGACATAGTTGTGCATTCAAATGTTTCAAAAGGGGTTATGGGGACTTCCTAGGTGTCCTAACACATGATAAGGCGTACTAGGACCCCTAGCAAGTCCCCATGAACCATTTTGACATATTTGAACCCTCAAGTGTGTCTGAAAGGGTCCTATGACCCCTTAGGACATACTTGAGGGTTCTAATGTGTCAAAAGGAGTCATGAGGACTTCCTAGGGGTCCTAACATGTGATAAGGCATACTAGGACCCATAAGAAGGCCCCATGGCCCCTTTTGACACATTTCAACACTCAAATATGTCCCAAGGGGTCGTATGACCCCTTATGACACACTTGAGCATTCTCATGTGTCAAAAGGGGACATGGGGACTTCCTAGGGGTCCTAGTATGCCTTATCACATGTTAGGACCCCTAGGAAGTCCCCATGACCCCTATTGACACATTGGAATGCTCAAGTGTGTCTTAAGGGGTCCTACGACCCCTTAAGACACACTTGAGAATTCAAATCTTTCAAAAGGGGTCATGGGACTTCCTATGGGTACTAGTATGCCTTGTCACACGTTAGAATCCCTAGGAAGTCCCCATGACCCCTATTGACACATTTGAATGTTCAAGTGTGTCCTAAGGGGTCCTATGACCCCTTTAGACATAGTTGTGTGTTCAAATATTTCAAAAGGGGTCATGGGGACTTCCTAAGGGCCCTAACGCATGACAAGGCATACTAGGACTACTAGGAAGTCCCCATGAACCATTTTGACATATTTGAACCCTTAAGTGTTTCCAAAGGGGTCCTACGACCCCTTGGGACACACTTTAGGTTCTAATGTGTGAAAAGGAGTCATGGGGACTTCCTAGGGGTCCTAACACATGATAAGGTGCACTAGGACCCGTATGAAGTCCCCATGACCCCTTTTGACACATTTCAACACTCAGGTGTGTTCCAAAAGGTCTTATGACCCCTTATGACACACTTGAGTGTTCTCATGTGTCAAAAGGGGTCATGGGGACTTCCTAGGGGTCCTAGTATGCATTATCACGTGTTAGGACCCCTAGGAAGTCCCCATGACCTCTATTGACATATTAGAATGCTCAAGTGTGTCCTAAGGGGTCCTATGACCCCTTAGGACACACTTGAGCATTCCAATGTGTCAATAGGGGTCATGGGGACTTCCTAGGGGTACTAGTATGCATTATCACAAGTTAGGACCCCTAGGAAGTCCCCATGACCCCTATTGACACACTCGAGCATTCCAATGTGTCAAAGGGGTCATGGAGACTTCCTACGGGTCTTAACGCGTGGTGAGGAATACTAGGACCACTAGAAAGTCCCCATAACCCCTTTTGACACATGTGAATCCTCCAGTGTGTCTGAAGGGGTCATGGGGACTTCCTAGGACCTCTTTAGACACACTGGAGGGTTCACATGTGTCAAAAGGGGTCATGGGGACTTTCTAGTGGTCCTAGTATGCTTATCACGCGTTAGGACCCCTAGGAAGTCCCCACAGCCCCTTTTGACACATTGGAATGCTTGAGTGTGTCGGAAGGGACCCCTTCCGACACACTCAAGCATTCCAATGTGTCAAAAGGGGCCGTGGGGACTTCCTAGGGGTCCTAACGCGTGATAAGGCATACTAGGACCCCTAGGAAGTCTCAGTAACCCCTTTCAACATACAATTTAAATATTATGATCATAAAGTTTATATATATATATATATATATATATATATATATATATATATATATATATATATATATATATATATATATATATATATATATATATATATATATATATATATATATATATATATATATATATATATATATATATATATATATATATATATATATATATAAGATATTATTATATAAAATATATATTAATATATAATTATATCTATAATACATATTTAAAAATATATAAAATATTTACATAATACACCTTAAACGTTATATATATAATATATATATAATTTGTACATATATTTTTATAATATAAACTTTAAATATAATTATATACAATACATATTAATATATATAAAATATATTAAGTTATAAAATATTATAATATAAAATATATATGACATACAATTTAAAACCCCTAAGATAAAATATATAAATTAATATATAATTATATATATAATACATATTTAAACATTATATACAAAAGTTCAATTGTTTCATATACTCCCGCCCTCCCGCCATTTTTTCATACTTGGGAAAATCGGGTACCCGATTTCCCCGATTTTGAAAAGTTCAAATTTTTCATATAATCCCGCCATTTTTTCATACTCGGAAAAATCGGGTACCCGATTAAGCTCGTGCTTTGGTGTTAGGTTTTCCCAGGTGTACTGACACCCAGGCCTACTAAAAAGTCAACAAGCGCTTTCATGCGCTTTTGGACGAGTGAAAAGTGAATATTTTTCACATCGCCACTTTTTGGCCCCTCATGATCTTGCACATACCCATTTACTCCCAAAAACTCTAAAATATTTCACATTAGGTGCATAACCATGCCATAACTCAAAAGGTGTAGCATTTGTGTCTTTCTTGATTTGTACTCGGTTCAAGGTATAAAAAAATGTACTTATAGCTTCTCTCTAGTATTTTTGTGCAACATTATCTTCAATCATAAGTGTTCTAGCACAATCCATAATTGATATGTTTCTTCTTTCTGCTATACCATTATGTGGCAGTGTCCTAGGTGCAGACATCTGTCTTTTTATTCCTCTGTCATAGCAAAACAAATTGAGCTCATTTGATATAAACTCTCCTCCTCTCTTAGATCTCAAACATTTCAATCTTTTACCAGTTTCTTTTTCAACTTTTTCCAAATACCACTTAAACAACTGAAATACATCAAATTTCTCTTTTAAAAAAATTACAGTCATCATTCTAAAATATTCATCAACAAACAGAATGAAATACTTATCACCACAATAACTTTTTACACCCATAGGTCCACAAAGGTCAGTATGAACCAATTCCAAAATATTGTCAGAAGTATATGTCTTGCTCTTAAAACTAGACTTTGTCATTTTCCCAATTGACACTATTTTTACACATCACGTTATCAAGTTTCTTCAATCTTGGCAAACCTCTAACTTTCTTCAACTTACTAATATTTACCAAATTGTCAAAGTTTACATGACACAACCTCTTATGTCATAACCATACATCATCAAATTGTGCAAACAAACATGTTTCTTCAGATAGGTCTAGATAGAAAAAGTTACCTCTTGTCTATTCTCCACTTCCAATTAGTTCACCAATACTGTTTAACTGTGCCACACTCAAAAAATTATAGTTAAGACATTAAACCCAATAAGCATTATCACACTTGATCTTATTAGTTAATCTTATTGATCCTTTTCTCTTAAAATAATAACAAAATATTGAGAGTAAGGAAATTGTTTCATCAATGAGCAAGGAAAAGAAGGTATACCATAAGCTACATTTTATCAATAGTATTCAGAAGCTTCTGACTACCATAAGAAGGTATACCATAAGCTACATTTTATCAATAAGCTTCTGACTACTATTGTAGCAAGGAAAGGAAAAGAAGGACATGGTGCATCATTACCAAACTTAACACTTCTACCTTTGTAATGATTAAGGATTTCAAACTTACTTTTATCACCAGTCATTTGATGTGAACAACCACTATCAATAATCCATTTATCACCTTTACTAACATATGAAATAAGTGCATTTTCTCATCTTCATCATAATCATCTTTCATAGCAACATAAACAACTTCTATATACATTCATCAAATTCACTATTTTCACTATCAGTTTCTTCTTCAACAATATAACAAGATTTCTTACCTTTGTCTTTGTAGTCTTTGTACCTTCATGATCTCTATCATTTCTCATCTTTGTACTTGTTCTCCCTTTTCTCATCTTTTTCAATCTTGTGAGGGCATCTTGCTGCAATATGGCCAACTTTGTTACATGAAAAATAGATAATAGTTCGAGATCCAAAGTTAGGATGGCATAATAGTTTACTTCAAATTATAGGTTTCTTGTCAACTTTTGGCAAAGAAAGGGTGACTCCCACAAGGAGAGGTGAGTCGAGTCACCCCCTATTGTTCAAGTCTCCCTTGACTTGATGGATTCCTAGTTGATTTTTTCAAGGATTTTTGGTTAGTTATAAATTGGATTTTTTAGAGGTTTTTAAGGAGTCACAAAGAAATAAACAAATGCTATGTGCCATGAATGCTATTTTTTTGGTTCTTATTCCTAAGAAGGATAGTGTGAATGAACTAGACTAGTTTACACCCATCGCTCTTTGTAGTATGGTTTATAAGCTTATAACTAAATTGATTGTTGAAAGATTCAATTTGTGCCTCAGAGATCTGATTTCTAATGAGAAAGGTGGATTTGTAGCTGGTAGACAGATTCTGGATGGGATTTTGATTTTTGTAGAGACTATTCAGAGAAGATTGTGTTTATCAAAATTGACATGGAAAAGGCTTATGACAGAGTTAAATGAGCATTTTTACATAAGGTTATTTTGGATTTTGGATTTTGTGGTGATTGGGTTAATTGGGTCATGAATTGTGTCTCCTCTACCTCATTCTTAGTTCTAGTTAATGAAGAACCTTCTGAGTTATTCAATGCTTCTAGAGGTCTTAGGAAAGGTGACCCTCTTACTTATTATTTATTCATCATAATGGTTGAGAGACTTGATATATTCATTAAATCCAAGGTTAGACGAGGCTTCATTTAGGGCTAAAGTTGGCACATTAATTTTCCTCCTTATTGTCACCCGGAATTTGTTGACAAGGCTTTGATGGATATGGTCAGAAATAATGAGACGATTAATTTTAGGAAGACTTTGGATACATATTTAAAGGCCTTTGGGCATAAAATTAATGAGGTTGGGTCTTTTATGTATTTATTTAATACTCCTCAACTTATTCATAATAAGATTGATTGGATTTTCATTATTCAGATTGGATCTCTTCCTTTGGTTTAACTTGGAATACCCTTGGTGTGGGATCTCAACATAGAGAGTTTTGGTAGGAGATTCTAGATAATTTGTGCAAGAGGGTTAGCCATTGGACTTGTAGATAGATTTTGTCTACTAGAAGGTTAGTTTTATTGAAGTTGATGGTGTAGGCTCTTCCTATTTAGAGGTGCTTTGTGCAAGTATCTCCTTCTATCTTTGTGAAAGAGTTTGATCCTCCTCATTAATTTCTCTAGTCTAGAAATTTTATTTCTTCAAAGTGGATCATGGTTAGATGGGATTTAGTGTGCAGGACAAAGCAAGAAGGGGGGCTTGGTCTCTAGCTAGTAGGGTTGATTGGTTAGGTTTTATTAGCCAAGTTATATTGGAGGTTGTGTACTTGTCAGGATTAGAACTGAGCCAAAATCATTACTCATAAATACCGTTGGGGAGGGTTCCATGATTTGGGACACTGTTAAAAGAGGGGCGAAACTCATGAAGGTAGGTTTATTTCGTATTTTCAATAGGGGATATGATGCTCTTTTTTGGTATGATTCTTGGGATGGTCATCCCCTAATTATTTCTCATTTTTTTCACATTTAACTCCTTTGTAACATTTTTGTTGAACTTGGTTGGAGTAGGGTGGTGGATTTTAATATTGCCATGCTCAAGGGTTATTTGGAGGTGACTTGTTGGAAAGATCCTCAAGAGTGGCCATTAGGTGGCAATTAAGAGAACCATCAAGAGCTAGCTAGGATTTTAGCTAGTAGACTTTGTAATGCTCTTAAGGAAAGGGATGTTTTGGCTTGGGTTCTGGATTCAAAGAGAAAATTATCTATTGCTTTTGGTTACCTAGAACTAGATAGTTAGTTGGATGGTGATGGAAGTGTGCCTTGGTTACTTTCCCACTTCCTCATCATCCTCAAAAGAAGAGCCCTTTGGTTTTCATATCTTTGAAGAGCCTATTGACCTCAATCCTTTTGCATAAATCTTATCAAACTTGCATATTCACCCCCTGGAGCTCCTTTTCATCAAGAAGAGGAAAACTAGATGGCTTTGGTATTTTTCCAAGCAATAGGTCCATCAAGAGGCCTAGCAAGGATGACAACTCCTCCCACCTTTCCATTTCCTATTTCTAATTAGCATGAAAATAACAATCTCAAGAATATTTCCTCTTCAGTCCTTCCCAAGTTTTATGGATTACTAACAGAGGATCCTGATACCTTTCTCTTTAAGTTTGACATCCTTTGTATAAGTTATGACTACGCTACTAATGCTCATAAACTCAAACTATTTCCCGCAACTCTTAAGGAGTCAACATTTAGATGGTTTACAGGTATAGGGAGTGATGTTGTTAATACTTGGGAGCAAATAAAGACAATATTCTTGGAGAAGTATAAGGAGTATTGTAGAGGAAATTATATGAGAGGAGATGAAATATTCAAGATGACACAAAATGAGGATGAGATCTTGGAGAATTACATATCTCAATTTCTCTTCATCTTGCAAAAGAACACTCAATAAGAGCTCAATGAGGAGTCACAAAAGCTACTCTTTCTTAGAGGAGTGAATGAAGGATGTACAAAAGCTCTTGAGCTAATGGCAGGAGGAGACATAACTCAATCATATTGGGGTGCCATAAAGAGGATATCTCTAAACTACTCTAGAGGTTCTGTCAAGAAAGGAAGATGATATAAACATGCTATGAGGAAATCAAATAGTACTAGAGTTTCAAAGACAAAAATAACTCACATTTTGTCAGATTTTAAGCAGGATATTATTAACAAGATTTAAACATAATTGGACACCATGAAAGAAAATAAAAAACATGAAGAAACTAAGTTTATGCTAGCAAAATACTGCCTCTTTGTAGACAAAAGAAAAGAGACTACAGATGCAAGATGGTGGCTAACTTGGAGACCAAGAAGCTGCCTACTAACTTCAATCCAATATAAGGAGATGATGATAAATTTTTATTTGTTGCACAAAGGAGCCCATGGGCTCCAAGACAAGGTATGCCACAAGACCCTTTCACTTTTAGTGAACCTTATTTTAACGTATATAATAATCAATGACAACCTTTTTTTAATTATCAGTCTCAACCTTTGAATATCCTCAATTGAAAAATTACCAAAATACTCAATGGAAAAACCCCCAAGGAAGTTGGCAAAAACCTCAAGGGGCCACAAACCATTTGACCATGTCTGCTAAACTGCATACCCTAAAATCCCAGTGCAGAGGAATGTGAAGCATTATCCCATAAGGTCTTCAAAAAATTTTTCTTGCATATTCCTATCTGTCATAATTATATCTTATGAACTATCTTAGTACAATCATTATAACCCATAAACACTCAATTCCAATAATAAAAATTTAATTTTTCTTCAACACTCATTCAATAGTCAATAATATTGCAAATCTTCTCCATTAATTAATCTCACATCTTCAACAACAAATCTTTCAATTTTTTTCATCGATCAATGTGACAGCCTCAACAACTTTCAATCCTCAACAAGTTAACATCAATGACACATTATAGATTGACATAAATGACAACATAGATCATAATGATAACAATGTCCCCTTTGTCACTGATGGCAACACCAATGACAACCAGAACTAAACATCCTTTCCCCCTTTGACATCAAGGGCAAAGGGTGAAAAGATTTATCCCCCTTTGATTATGCAAGAAACAATCCCAAATTATTTTGGAACTCTTATTAGGGAAACCAACTCTCTCTAATCTATTTTTCAACCTTCCACTTGGACCACTCCCCCTGAGAAAATCCATAGCATTAATCTAGGAGACAAGATAGGCAATGATTCTCCCTTTGGAAAGTCAATGCACTCCTCTTATGCATCTATTTTTGAAAAATAAAGGGAAATCAACCCCAAAATTTGTATAAGATACTTAAAAGTATCCTTATCTAGAGCTTTAGTGAAACTATATGTAATTTGTTCCTTGGTAGGAACATACTCCAACTTAACTTTCTTCTCATCAAATTTCTCCCCCAATAAATGATACTAGGTAGAGATTTGTTTTGTCTTTGAATGCATCACCAGATTCTTTGAGATATTAATGACACTTGTGTTGTCACACATTATTAGAGTTTTTTCATAAAAAGATATGTGTCTACTTCATCCAAATTATTTGAGTGCATCAATTTGCTACTGTAATGTATTATGCCTCTATAGTGGATAATGAAACTGGGTCTTATTTCTTGCTAGTCCAAGAGATCAGTCTATCTCCTAAAAATAATGCTCCATCACTGATAATTCTTCTATCATCTTCATATCTTGCTCAATCAACATTAGTAAAATATTTTAGTGATAAATCACCATCTCTTTTGTACCATAGACCAACTTTTGGAGTACCTTTTAGGTATATGAAAATCCTTTTTCTTCCCACTTAATTAGATTGTCTTGGATTTGCTTGATATTTGGTAGCTAAGAAGACAACATGCATAATATATGGTATTGAAGCTATTTAGTATAATAATCTACCAATCATAGATCTGTACAACTTTTGATCAACCTCTGAAGACTCATTATCCTTACTCAATTGACAATTAGTAGCCATAGGAGTTTCCACTTGTATGGACTCTTCCATTCCAAATTTCTTCAACAATTGTCTAATGTACTTCATATAAGAAATACAAATATGATCCCCCTTCTGCATAACTTTTTTGAACTACTATTGCAAAAAATATATGTCCAATTTGACATAACAAGCTCTAGGGGCTTACTTAAGTCCATACATTGTGTTCTCGAGGCTAGAAACCATATCTAGATATTCTAATAGTTTGAAACCATCTATTTGTTCTATGTAGACTTATTCTTCAAGTTCTCCATTTAATAATGTAGACTTAACATCTATCTGATAAATCTTAAAATTCTTGTGTGCACCAAAGACTGAAAAATATTCTAATAGCTTCCATTTTAGCTACTGGAGTAAAAGTTTCTTCAAGATCAATTTTTTCAACTTGAGTATAACCTTTACATACCAGCCTTGATTTGCCTCTAGTAACTTGAACATCTTCATTTAGCTTGTTCTAGAATACCCACTTAGTTCCAACCACATTTTTCGTCTATCGCTCTAAGTACCGCCTCCCATGTTGGATTTTGTTGTATTTGATCTAGTTCTTCTTCCATAGATTTTATACAACATTCATCTTTGCTTGTTTTTGCATGTTTCTTTAGTTTTGTTGTAGAAATAAAACAATAGTTTAATTGCTCACTTACCTTAGCAAGTCTTCTCCTTGTTTGAACCCCTCTATCCTTGTCTCCAATGATGTGATCTTTGGAATGATCTCTTTGAACATACCTAATAAGTGTCTTTGGAGTTTATTCTAGTTATTTCTCTTCATCCTCTAATTCTTTATTGTTATCTTTTAGAGCTTTATTTTCTTTTTTAGGAGTGACATGAATCTCTTCTAATTCATCTCTAGTTCTAGAGAAATATAATCCCATACTTTATTAACCTTGACATTTTAAATTTCCACCACTTTCCTCAAACTCATATTATAGCACCAATATGCCTTTCTTGTAGTAGAGTATCCAAAAAATACACCTTCATTTGATCTTGCATCAAAATTTTCAAGATTGCTTTCATCTCTTATGATATAGCATTTTCTTCCAAAGATTTTGAATATTTTACAGTAGGCACTTTTCCAAACCTTAGCCAATATGGAGTCTTTGTATGATTTACTTTCATGTGTACTCTTTTGAGAAGATAAATAACAATATGTACTACATCTCTCTAGTAGACATTTGATAGATTAACATCCTTTTGAATTGTCCTAGCGATCTCAACATCATTTATGTTTTTCTTTTCAACTACTCCATTTTGTTGTGGAGTCTTAGGGGTAGATAGTTTGTTAATATGATTTAGAACAATAGAGAGGGGGGGTGAATCAATTGTTCTTAGGTCCACATGTATAAAACAAACTTTAAACTCTTCAACAAATCAGATCTAATAACCAACACCTACTCAATCATTACCGATTGCATAACAGAAACATATAATAGTGTAGTCCACTTATCCAATAGAATCTAACTTGTAAAACACATAAATGTTCAAACCAAAACATTCACACAAGTATAAACACCAGTATTTATAGTGGAAACCCAATTTGGGAAAAACCACTTTGTAACATGTTACCATTATGTTCACTCTTCTGAAGTGAGCTCGGTGAAAAGCCAACCCTGTCAAAGGTTACAAACACACTGTCAAGTGTGACCTGGTTAAAAGATTTAAACCACTCTGTTAAAAGTGCACCTTGTTATAGGACTTACATACACTCCATTAGAATGCAACCTTGTTCAAAGGATTTATACCTGTGACTGTTAGGTCAACCTCTGTTAAAAGGATTTTGACTGTTACAATGGTTAGAAAGTAGCAATAATATTGATCTGAGAAACATACAACTCACTTTGCAAATATCAGATCCAATTCCATACACATATGTTGGCTTATTGACTGTGAACCTTTTCCATCTCCATCACTGATATGCTCGGAACCCTCCAAGTGATCACAACACTTCTCCTTCAACCTTTTCCACTTAGATAGTCAATAACATCAACAATACTTCCAGCATTCACTTCTTTCTCTTCCTCCATTCAACCTCTTGCTTAGGTTTCCTTAATGCTACCTCTATTAGGTCAATACATCTTTTATCGCTTAATCTCCTTCGTAGATCTTAGGGTTAGGTTAGATTCATTGAATCCATCCTACATTATGTTCTTCGGCTATCTTTTAAGAAATATCTTGAATCTCTTAAAGATTTATAATAAAACATTTTACAGTGCATTAAATGCTTTCATACAATCAATAAATAAAGTCAACACGTTTTACATAATCCAATAATTCAACGATGTCGGCTGGAAATTTGAATTGTTCATCAAATGCAAAATACTGATGCTAGGTCAATACTGTGTCCAACTTCTCGGTCTTCTCTGGAAAGCTCGGTCACCACATAAATTGTTTTCTCGGCTAACACTGTCTTCCTCTGCAATTAATTGGTCTTCGGTCAACATTGTTTTTACTTGGCATTCACTAGCTTGGTCAACACAAACAACACTTGGCTTAAACTAGATTTCTTCACTTATGCTCAGTTAAGCCTACCAGTTTAGTCTTCATTCTTACTTAGATAAACAGTAAATTATCTTATCATTGTGCCACATAATCAAGTACTCATTGAAGTATCAAGATAACTCAACCTTTCCTTAGGTGTTGTAGTTACAAACCTTGCCTATCCCCTTAGCAACACTCAAATAGATATAGTACTTTCTTAAATAGCAATAGTCTTACCAATTAAGGTTTGACATCAATGACAATACAATAATTGCTTCAATTACAGTTTCCAACAATCTCCCTCTTTGGCATTGATGGCAACACCATATGAATATCACATGAATTACCAACCAATATAAAAACTTATCTGTCTATCAGAGAAATGTATAATATCCTTAGCTTCATTCTGATATAGAATCAATTATCCATGCTTGATCATCCACTGAATTTCTCTCACTATCTTGATCTTCTCATTCTATGTATTCATCTATCATCATCTCCCTCTTTGACAAAAATTCCAAAGAAGCAACAAAAACATACATCTTGTAGATGTAGATATCATCCTTTTAGTTCAGTAGAATATTTCTCCCTCTTTCATCTTGCTTATGACTTATTTCGACTTTGTTGTGCTCTTCACAACTCTAGGCTGCTCCTAAAGTGTGACCTTTAACTGCATCAATATGTTAGATGTTCTTTGCAGCACACTTGATGCAGTGCTCCTAGCTTGACTAGGCAGCCTCAGTTAGGGGAAGGACCCCTAATTGACTTCTCAGGTATTCATGAGCTTCTTTAGGTAAATCTTTAGTGAATATATATGCTAATTGTTCCTTGGTATTCACATATTCCATGCGAACCACTTTATCTTGTACTAGTTCTCTCAAGTAATGATACTTGATGGCAATGTGTTTGGTCTTTGTATGCATCACTAGGTTTTTAGAGATGTTGATAGCACTTGTGTTTTCATAGAAGATGACAACTGGTTCAGTAATTTATTCTTTCATGCCTACCAACAATTGCTTTATCCATATCAAATTTGAACAATTGATAGCTGCAGCCACATACTCAGCTTCAACAGTAGATTGGGAAATGCAATTTTGTTTCTTGCTTGTCCAGGAAACTAATCTTTGTCCAAGAAAGAAAGCTCCACCACTATTACTCTTTCTGTCATCTACATTTCCTACCCAATCAACATCTATATACACTCTCAGTTCAAATTTGTCATGCTTCTTGTAGTACAATCCATAGTCAGCAGTTCCCTTCAAGTATCTCATGATTCTTTTAACCGCCATCATGTGAGTTTCCTTAGGATTGGCATAAAATATTGCCACAATCCCAATAAATAATGTAATATCTAGTTTGCTATGTACAACATACTGTAGCTTTTTGATCATAGATCTATACAAAGTCTAGTTAACTTCTACAACATCATCATTCTTAGACAACTTCTGTCCAGTAGCCATGGGAGTACTTACTGGCCTTGAGTCTTCCATATCAAAGGTTTTCAGTATCTCATGAACATATTTAGACTGGATGATGAAAATTCCTTTCTCCATCTGATATACTTGCAAACCAACAAAAAATTTCATTTCCCCAAACATACTCATTTCAAATTCAGTTTGCATTTCATTTGAGAATTTCTTACACAAGGCATCTTGTCCACCAAATATAATATCATCCACAAAGATTTTGGCTAACAAGATTCCTTTACCTTCTTCATCTTTCATGTATAGATTGCTTATATCATTTGTCCTTGAGAATCCAATCTATATTAGGTAGTTGTGCAATCTCTCATACCATGCTCTGGGAGCTTGATTTAGTCCATATAGTGCTTTATTCAGTTTGCAAACCATGTGTCTTCTGTTTGGATCAACAAATTCTTTTGGCTACTCAATATATACTTCTTCTTCAAATATACCATTTAAAAATGCAAACTTGACATCCATTTGGTATACCTTGAAACTTTTATAGGCAACATATGCAAGAAGAGTTCTGACTCCTTCCAATCTTGCTACAGGGTCAAATGTTTCCCCATAATCTATTCCTTCTTCTTGTGCATAGCCTTTGCATACCAGCCTAGCCTTGTTTCTTGTGATTTGACCATGTTCATTCAGCTTATTACGAAATACCCACTTTGTCCCAATGACATTCTTATCTTCTGGTCTTGGCACCAGAGTCCAAGTATCATTCTTCTCTATTTGGTCAATCTCTTCATTCATTGCTTCTATCTAGTCTTCATTTTCTAATGCTTCCTTTGTTGTCTTAGGCTCATATTCACATAGTAAACATGTTGGATCTCTTGCCTTGCTTCTTGTTTGAATTTTGGTATCTTTATCTCTAATAATCTATTCAGGCTTATGATGTCTCCTTACATATTGTGCTAGAACAGGTTCTGCTCTTCTTTCATTTGGCTCATCAGGTTCACCAACAAGATTGTCAGATTCAACTTCTGAATGCTCGGCAACCTCTTCCTGATACTTGGTAGCTTCTTCCTATCGCTCGACACGTTCTTCTTCTCTCTTAGCATTGTTATCTTGATGCTCAGCATTGCTTACCCGAGACTCAGCATCAGGTGCAGGTCTGTCACTTGCCTCTTCTTCCTCTATATACACAAAAGATCTGTAATCTTCTGGTACTCTGTTACTGTCAGCTTCATTTTTCTCTGCATACTCATCAACTTTGACATTCACACTTTCCACAATTTTGTTAGTGTTAGAATTCAGACACTTATAAGCTTTACTTTTTATGGAATAGCCTAGGAATATACCCTCATCGCTTTTAGCATCAAATTTTCCATTCCTACTATCCTTCAATATGTAGCACTTAATTCCAAAAATTCTAAAGTACTTTACATTCGGTGCATACCCATGCCATAATTCATAAGGTGTCAAATTAGTACCTTTTTTTATCTATACTTGGTTAAGAGTATAAATAGTTGTACTTACAGCTTCTTTCCAATACTTTTGTGCAACATTCTTTTCAATCATTAATGTCTGTGCACAGTCCAAGATAGATCTATTCCTTCTCTCTGCTATACCATTCTGTGGAGCAGTTCTAGGTGCAGACACCTGTCTTTTGATCCCTCTATCATTGCAAAATAGATTGAACTCATTTGATGTGAATTCTCCACCTCGGTCAAATCTCAGACACTTCAGGTTTTTACCTATCTCTTTTTCAACCTTAGCCACATACCACTTAAAAAATTGAAAAGCATCAGATTTTTCCTTTAAGAACATTACATGCATCATTCTAGTATAATCATCAACAAACAGGATAAAATATCTAGCACCACAATAGCTTTGTACACCCATCAGTCCACAAAGGTCAGTATGAACCAAATCTAAGATATTCTTAGAAGTAAAGGTTTTTCTCTTGAAACTAGACTTAATCATCTTACCCAACTGACATTCTTTGCACATTACATTCTCCGGTTTCTTCAATCTAGGTAGACCTCTCACTTTCTTTTTCTTGCTAATTTCAACTAGATTATCAAATTTAACATGACATAGCCGCTTATGCCATAACCAGATATCATCAAGTTATTCAATCATACATGTTTCTTTAGATAGGTCTAGATAGAACACATTACCTCTTTTATGTTCTCCACTTCCAATCAGTTCACCTGTGGCATCAAATATTTTGGTCTTCCTATGATGAAATTCCACTCGGTAGCTAGTGCTATTAAGCTGTGCAACACTCAATAGATTATAATTAAGACCCTCAACCCAATAAGCATTTTCACAAGAGATCTTATCAGTTAGCTTAATCAATCCTTTTCCTTTAACAGGACATGGTGCATCATTTCCAAACTTTACACTCCTACCTTTATAATGGTTTAAGGTATCAAACTTACTCTTATCTCCAGTCATATGATGTGAACAACCACTGTCAATAATCCACTTATCATTTTTTTTCACATAAGATATTAATTCAATTTTCTCATCCTCATCAGATTCATCTTTCATTGCAACATAGACAACTTCAATTTCAAGATCATCACTATTAGTGTCAGTCTCTTTTTCAGCAATGTAGCAGGATTTCTTACCTTTCCCTTTGTAGTCTTTATATTTTCGGTAACCTCTATCTTCTCTTTTGTCTTTATGCTTTTTGTCTCTTTCTTCATCCTTATTATCCCTATCAGGACATCTAGCAGCTATATGACCAAATTTATTACATGAAAAACATATAACAGGGAGTTTACCTTTGTACCTTCCTTTTCCCCTTTTCAGTCTTCTAGCCATAAGAGCTTCTAGATCCTCAAGTTCTTCATCAGATGTGTCACTGTCACTATCACTTTCACTGATGCATCTTTCTTTTTCCTTCGTTGACTTATTCAGAACCATCTATGACTTAAAAGTAGATTCAATACTACCAACAGTGAAGTTATCATAGTTAGAAAGTTCAAAAGCAGTAAGCTTACCAACCAAACTTTCCAAAGTAAGGGCATTAGGAGAGTTACATCTAGATTCCTGGATTGTAGAAATTTTGATTGCATAGATAGGACGCAGAGTTCTCAATACTTTTCCTATTACAGTTTCATCCTTAATAGTTCCATTTTCTCCTCTAATAGCCTTTACAACTTCTTTTATTCTACCACAATATTGTGCAATATTCTCACCTTCTTGCATTCTCATTTCATCAAATTTACCTCTTAGGCTCTCAACTTTTGTTCTCAACACATTCACATCACCACCATAAATGCTTGCAAGGGTGTCCCACATTTGCTTTGTAGTACTGCAGTCTTTGATGTCTTCAAATTCTGGATAACTTAGGCCAGACGCAATCTCCAACATTGCTTGGTTTTGCTCTTGTTTAGCTTTCATTTCCTCAGCAGTCAGAGGTGCAATAGGTGCAACATAGTCATGTTCAATGTAATACTTAGCAGAATCACCAATACCGGCCATATGCAACTTCATCAAACTTTGCCATGTAGGAAAGTTTTCCTTATTCAACTTAGGTACCTCCTTCTTATACATCTTGATCATTTGCTTCAAATACCTTCAAACTTGTTCTCTATAAGCACCAATAGCTCTGATACCAATTGTTAATATGATTTAGAACAACAGAGGGGGGGTGAATCAGTTGTTCTTAGGTCCAAATGTATAAAACAAACTTTAAACTCTTCAACAAATCAGATCTAATAACCAACACCTACTCAGTCATTACTGATTACATAACAGAAACATATAACAGTGCAGTCCACTTATCCAATAGCATCTAACTTGTAAAACACATAAATGTTCAAACCAAAACATTCACACAAGTATAAACACCAAGATTTATAGTGGAAACCCAATTTGGAAAAAACCACTTTGTAACATGTTACTATTATGTTCACTCTTCTGAAGTGAGCTCAGTGAAAAGTCAACCCTGTCAAAGGTTACAAACACACTGTTAGGTGTGACCTGGTTAAAGGATTTAAACCACTATATTAAAAGTGTGCCTTGTTATAGGACTTACATACACTCCATTAGAATGTAACCTTGTTCAAAGGATTTATACCTATGACTGTTAGGTCAACTTATGTTAAAAGGATTTTGACTGTTACAATGGTTAGAAAGTAGCAGTAATATTGATCTGAGAAACATACTATAGGATTTGAGCAATAAAAATCCACAAAACCTAAAGATCACCTGCATACAAAAACCTGTTACAAGGAAGTAGAGACAAGAAGAGAGCAAGAGATTGATTCAAAAATATGAAGAAGAAAATATCCTCAATTAATGAATGAATAGAATGTACAATGGATCATCCTTATAAAGGAGATCGAAAGCCTTGAAAGGCAAATTCTAGTGCATGTAATAATCAGTTTAACTATTACATGACTAATGCATGAATTTAGAACAACTAGTGCATGTGCTTTTAACTAAAGCAAAAGGAAGTTGACATCTTAAGAAGGGAGTAAAGATTAATTAACATAATTAATACTTAACTCCAACACCCCCCCTTAAGATGAGCAACGATGCAGCTACAAACAATGCAAGAAGAAAGGAAACCATAGTGCTGAAAGCATAAAAATGGGTCCCGACAACATGGCCTAATGAGGTACCTAGCACAACCAAATCTTTATAAAATGGAGAAATAGAGAAAACCCAATGGGAAAAAACCCTACTCCAAAAAGAGATAGAAAAATGCAGAAAAAGAAATGGCTCAAGAGACTCTCTCAAAACCATAAGTACAACCGGCCCCCCCATGAGAGAGGGATGAGACACCAAAGCCCCCCTAGAATAATGGAACCTCTGTGGAAATGATTGAACCAATGGAACTCCAATGTGGAAGAAACAAAGGCACGAAACAAGGAAACTCCTGAATGAGAGGTGAAACTGGAAGGCCTAACTGATGCTCAAAGGAGAAAACACGAGGAGCCTGAAAGGGAATCCCCAATGTAGGTGGTGTGACTGGTGTGCTGACACTGTCAGGAGAGAGGATATGAGTGTCCTTTGTAGAATCCTCAACAACTGCACCTAGTGGCTCAATGAATGGAGCTGGAGGGTCAAGCAGTGCTGAAGAAGAATCCTGCTGAAGAGAAAAGACCTTAATAGGATGTGGTGTGGCAGTCATAGTAGTGATCTCAGGAATAATGCAAAGGTTCAAGCGACCTGACTGCACCTCATGAGGCTCTTGCGAAAGAGGAGAGCTATGCTCTGAAAATGGAGATGGTGGACCAAAGTGTGAGAAGGTGTAGAGACGGGTGGAATGATCAACTATCCCTATAGCAACAATACCTCCTGTCATACTATCTCGAATGAAGACTGAATCTGCAGTGAACTCAACTGTCTTCCCTGAACCACTGTGTGTAATCTGATAAATCGAGAGAAGGTTTACAGATAGAGATGGAACATATAATACATCATTGAATGTGCCATCCTGAATGCCGATTGAACCTTTCTCACAAACTGTCAGGACAATGTTATTCCCCATGAGAATATGAGGAATGGGAGAAGCCTCAATAGTAGAGAAGACCCCTTTAGAAGATGCCATATGGTGAGAAGCACCTGAATCTAGTATCCAAGGGACCTGTGAAGGGGATGCAATGGATGCCCGTAATGCATGACCCTTTCCTAAATCCTGTCTAGATGTCGAAGATGTGGAGGAAGACTGAAAAGAAGACCCCTGTGAGGTAGAAGAGGATGGAGAGGAAACAATGCTCTTTTGAAGAATAACTTGCAAATCTGCAATCTATTTCTCATAGCCATCAAATCTCTTCTGAAAACAATGTGACTCATCATGAGGTCCCTTCTGACAATAGGAACATGTAGGTCTCTCAGTCTTCTGTTTCTCCTTCTTAGAAGAAGATGGTGGGCCAGTAGAGTGCTGAGAAGAGGAATCTGATATCTGTTTTGGCTTCTACTTTTGCTTTTCTTTGGATGGTTGGGCAACCAATGCATGGTTCTTTGATCTTGTTAGAGAGTCCAATTGAGTAAGCTTGGCCTGCTCTCTAGTCAAACGATCACAGAACACCTCAAAAGTGGGCATGGTGAATGTAGGTCCCAAAGCATCCATGGTAGAATGAAAGGTAGAAGAGAAGATCTGAAATTTTCCCCTAAGCTTAGACAGAATTAGATAAATGCACTCTTTATTAATCTTTTGCTTTCCACATCCATGTAACAAAGATCTCTGTTGTTTGAACTTCATGAGAAAGTCCTCAATAGAGGGAAAAGAATCAGGTACAAGAGAGGTAAGCTCTGCCTCAATCTGAAGTGCTCTGAACTCATTCATTGTACCAAACAAGGTGTTTAGCTTGGTCCACATAGCTAGAGGGGTATTGCACCCATCAAGATGAAACTATAAGCTGTTTGATACCTATAAAGCAATCAACCCCATAGCCTCATCCATCTTGTTTCGATGCTGCATGATCTCAAAGGACCTTTGTAATACTGGTTGCACTGCATCTAGACAAGACTAGAGCCCTTTTGAACGAAGAAGTCATGTCATCAGGGTTTTCCATGTGTGATAATTATGTGGGGTCAGAAGTTCTAGACAAGAAGAGGTCTCGGCCATATTTTTTAGAAGGGGTTTTGTTTTGACAAATATCTTATTTAACTAAAAGAAACAAGAAAATAAGACCCCCCCACAAGCCAAATATCAAACCCAAAAGCCTAAAATGATATGCTTTATCAAGAGAAGACCAAAAAAGCTTCAGATCTGAATCTTGTGTACCTTGAAAAAAATCTAATGAAAATAGACAGAAATCTAGATAGTGCTCGAGAAGAGCTTTCCGACACTTCTTCTGCATCAAAAAATGGAGCTAATTTGAGCAAATTAGCCCCCTGGAATGGAAAAAGGATAATCTCACTTTGACATCAAAAATAGTAAGCTAGATGGAAAAAAATACTAAGTTAAACTCCATGAGAGCGTTAGGCTCAGAACCAACTTTCCAGCGATATCTTGTTTGTCGAAAAATGATGCCTAGAGCTCCCGGAAAGCTAATTTCAGTGAAAAGGGCTCCAAATGTCAAAAAAAAATTCAAAAAAATTTGTTTTGAAAAAAATGGCCCGTTGGCCCCTGGTCACATGCGGCTGGATGCTAGCGGTTAGCTAGCTGCTGGTGGCTAAGCTGGCATGTGGTGGTCTTTGGTGGCATGTGTGCGGTGAGTCGGCGGAGCGGCGAACTTGGCATAGCAGCGGACGTGGCAGAGCACGTTGGGGCAGCGGAGCGCGGCGGCGGTGGGGCTGTGGGCGGCGGTGGCCGCCAGGTGGCGCTTGGGTGGCCGCTTGGCGGCTGCACAAAATAAGAATTTTTTTATATTTTTTTTGAAAAAATCATCGTACCTTCCTCAGTCTGCGTGCCAGGGTCGTACGACCTTGGTATTACAATTTTTTTTGCCTCAGATGGCAACTTGTCCAAAATCAACAAGCCTTATATGAATTTTGACTATCTCAGGCCTTCCAGATGCAATTGTGAGGTCTGTTTGGGCCAGAAGTGCTCCAAAAATAGTGATCACCTTGAGATCCGTGCTGAGGCCGATTGCAAATTTTTTTTCTCACAGATTCCAATTTTGTCCAAATTGGACAAATTTTATATGGATCTTGGGGTTCTTGGATACTCTGAACGCAACTGTGAGGTCCATTTGAAGCCAAGATGACTAGAAAAATAGGTCCCCCCCAGATTTGACAGGAAACCCTCTCTGTAAAAAGTGCTAAAAAATTTCTCAAATCAATAAAAAAATCCCTAATTTGAATCCTTCAAACGTGAACAAGTTGTAGCAAATTAGGTTTTGATACCATGTAGAATTTGAGCAATACAAATTTACAAAACCTGAAGATCACCTGCATACAAAAACCTGTTACAAGGAAGTAGAGACAAGAAGAGGGCAAGGGATTGACTCAAAAATATGAAGAAGAAAATATCCTCAATTAATGAATGAATAGAATGTACAATGAATCATCCTTATAAAGGAGATCAAAAGCCTTGAAAGGCAAAGTCTAGTGCATGTAATAATCAGTTTAACTATTACATAGACTAATGCATGAGTTTAGAACAACTAGTGCATGTGCTTTTAACTAAAGCAAAATGAAGTTGACATCTTAAGAAGGGAGTAAAGATTAATTAACATAATTAATACTTAACTCCAACACATACAATTCAATTTGCAAATATCAGATCCAATTCCATACACATATGTTGGCTTACTGACTGTGAACCTTTTCCATCTCCATCACTGATATGCTTGGAACCCTTCAAGCGATCACAACACTTCTCCTTCAGCCTTTTCTACTTAGACAGTCAATAACATCAACAATACTTCCAACATTCACTTCTTTCTCTTCCTCCATTCAACCTCTTGCTTAGGTTTCCTTAATACTAACTCTATTAGGTCAATACATCTTTTGCCGCTTAATCTCCTTCATAGATCTTAGGGTTAGGTCAGATTCATTGAATCTATCCTAAGTTATGTTCTTCGGCTATCTTTTAAGAAATATCTTGAATCTCTTAAAGATTTACAATAAAACATTTTATAGTGCATTAAATGCTTTCATACAATCAATAAATAAAGTCAACATGTTTTACATAATCCAAGAATTCAACGATGTCGGCTGGAAATCTAAATTCTTCATCAAATGCAAAATACTGACGCTAGGTCAATATTGTGTCCAACTTCTCGGTCTTCTCTAGAAAGCTCGGTCACCACATAAATTATTTCCTCAGCTAACACTGTCTTCCTCGGCAATTAACTGGTGTTCGATCAACATTGTTTTTACTCGGCATTCACTAGCTCGGTCGACACAAACAACACTCGGCTTAAACTAGATTTCTTCACTTATGCTCGGTTAAGCCTACCAGTTTAGTCTTCATTCTTACTTAGATAAACAATACATTGTCTTATCATTGTGCCACATAATCAAGTACTCATTGAAGTATCAAGATAACTCAACCTTTCCTTAGGTGCTTTTGTTACCAACCTTGCCTATCCCCTTAGCAACACTGAAATAGATATAGTACTTTCTTAAATAGAAATAGTCTTACCAATTAAGGTTTGACATCAATGATAATACAACAATTGCTTCAATTGCAGTTTCCAACATAATTGTCTTCTAATTCCATAATTTTCATAGAAGCTATAAAACTCAAATGATGCAAACTCTCATCTTCTATCATACCTCAGACATTTAATTCTAGTATCCATTTGATTTTCAACCAAGTTTTTAAAAATTTTAAATCTATCTAGAGCTTCCAATTTTTCTCTAGAAAATGTCACCCATGTCATTCTAGTATAATCATCAATATGTATCATAAAGTACCTTTCACCATTGAGCGCTCTTGTCCTTGTAGGTCCACATAGATCAGTTTGTATCAACTCCAAAGGTCATGTGATTAAATATTCCTTATTCTTGAATATGTTTATGGTTTGTTTTTCCATCTGACATTCTCTACAAATTGTGCTGGCAGGTATAGAAACCCAAAATTGATGGGTTCCATCCTTTTGTGCCATAGCCAAAATTAATTTTTTAGTGCCAATGAGCAACTGCCTCCATTGTTCTTCTTTAGATAGTAGACATTACCATTCCTTATCCCCTCTGCAATAAGCTTTCTAGAGTCTCTTTTGAGTTCACATTTTCCTCAAAGAAAATCAACTTGAAATCTTTTATTGAAAAACTGATTGACACTTAAAAGACTTTGCTTTAATCCCTTTACATAATGTAGATCAATAAATTTATGCTTTTCATCAATTGAAATAGTTCCCTTACCACAAATAGGTACATAACCTTTGTTAGGAAAGGAAACTAATCCTCCATCATAAATTTTAAGATTTAAAAAGACTTTTCTATCACTAGTCATATAGTTGGAGCAACTGAAATCAATAATTCAGTATCTGGATTTTTCTATAGCCAAAAATAATAGTTCATCATTTGAGTCATTTCCTCCTTCATCATCTAATAAATGAATTTTCATTGCACATTTTTTTTCTTTCCCTTATCTCTATCATCTGACCTATCATTCTTGTCATATCTTCTGTAGATCTCTTTCTGATCATCATTAGGGTTCTTTCTATCTTCTCTAAAAGGACATCGAGCAACATAGTGTCCTATTCTTCCATAATTAGAACATTTGAAGGGTAACTTACCTTTATATTTGTTAAAACCTTTCTTTAGTCTTCTAAAAAAAATTAATTCTTCATCTTGATTAGATTTATCTTTAGTGTTTTGAGTCTCCTTTAAAGCAACATATTTTTTCTCATGCTCATTCTCAAAATTTGACAACTCAAATGTGGCGATAGAACCATATAGCTCCCCTAAAGTGTAATTTTCTATATCTTGATGTTGTTGAATAATGATCAATAGAGTTTTGTAGGTTTTAGTCACTATCCTCATGACTTTCAACTCCACCTCATTGTCTTCAAGGGATCCATCAAAGCCTCTAATAGAGTTGAAAATTTCATTTACCCGATGTAGGTAACCTTCAATATTATCATCTTGTGACATTTTCAAGGTCTCAAACTTGTGCTTCAGATTTTACAATTTGACGTGCTTGATATTTTTGTCTCCATCATAAATACTATCAAGATTCCCCCATACATCAAATGTGGATTTGCAACCCATGACTTTTAGCAACTCTGATTCACCTAGACTATTAATGATTGCATTTATTGCCTTTGCATTGTTCTCATGTACTTTAATTTCTTCTAAGTAGTAAGAGTTCTTGATGCTAGAGGAACATAGAGATTTCTAATAGCATCAAGAACACCATATGGCATAGAGTCCAAGTGAGACTCCATTCTCTCCTTCTAGAGGGTATGTTTCATTCCATAAAACTTAGGTACTTTGGTGCTTTGTTTACTAGCCATTTCTAATTTGCCTCGAGCATTTCAACTTATTCTCTAAGGAACATTTCTCCAAACCAATTGTTGAACACCAATGGGTATAGGGGGGTGAACCAACACAAATAAAAACTTAACAATTTCATCACAATTCTTAGTAATTATTTATTAATCCAACTAATTATCAATAAAAGATATAGTAGTGATAACACATAGACATGAACACTAGACTTACATGGAAAACCCAAGATGGGAAAAACCACAGTGAGAGATACACTCAATATATGAAAATATTTGATTAAAAAGTTTTAGGCCAGAAGCCAAGAAACTCATTATCCTTATTTTAGGCGCATTGCCAAGGATATCACTAACTGATGTAGGGGCATTCTAGGGTACTCGAAAAATCTGTATGGTGGTGTGTTGAAATGGTTATGTGTTACTCGGTTGCAGCTTTAACTGACGATCTCGATTATTGAAGGAAGCTCGTTCATTGAAGGAACTTGGTGAAACCTCTAGCACTTGGTGGAACTTGTACTTAGCAATGCTTGTGGTGCTCGGTCAACATGCTTTCTTGGTGATGCTTGGCATGCTCGGTTGTTTTACTGGTGCTCAGTAGTTCTGGTTTACCGAGTGGAGTTCTTGAAGAGTTGGTTGGCCGACTTGGTGTATTTATTGTTGGTAGCTTTTGTTGTATTCTCCTATGTAGATCTAGAGGCCAACAGGGATAATTAATTATTTGTAAGGCTATTTGAGAGCCGACTATTGTTGCATTTAATATTTGTTTATAATAGAATATGACTTGGCTTAGGAGTTAATTATTTCTTCCAGCTGACTTGTGGTTGAGGAAATATATTTAAGGAGTTCTTGGGTAGATGTTTAGGGGAGAGTCAGTGTAAGTAGCTGAGAAGGATAGCAATTGGATCTTGTGAGATCTTGAAGATCAAATTGTTTATCTGATAATTATAATAGTAGAGCTAGTGATTTGCATGCTTGGAGACAAGGAGATTGCTTGGAGGCTTGCGAGCTCAAGTTTAGATTTGCCTTAGTGTTTCCATTAGTTGCTGATTGTTTCATAGTTGGACTAGTTGGGAGATTGCAGGAATACTCTGTGATTGTATTTGGCCCTAACCCGGAAGGCCTTATAGCTGGGCATGTTAATGAAATTTCTGTTAAAACATTATCTTGTTATGTTATTCTGCATTGTTGGTGTTTGGCTGCAAGTTTGGACTGTCCTTAATTGGATCCTTTTGATTTGTACTGCGTCAGGTGGTATCATAGCTTGAATATCTTGAGTGTGTAAATTGATCTCCGAGTTGAGGAAGTTTGCACCAGGACCTTGGTTGGTGATTTATTGCTTTGGGTTTTCAAAGATATTGAAGGATCCCTCCGAGAAGATTGGTTCCTAGAGCAATTGTAGATCTCTGTGATGCTATGGAATCGAAGATTACAGAGAAGGTTAAAGTTGATTTCAGATTGGAGATGGAATTGATGAAGAATGACATGATCGCTGAGGTCATGAGAGCTATTGCTGGTATGTCGAGGAATCTTGGTACTGAAGATGGTTATGAGGAAGTTGTTGAAGACTTTGAAGCTTCTGGATCTAGTGGAGATGATCAGAGAAATATATTTGGTAAAGATAGAATTGGTTGGTTGCATAGATCCAGAGCTCGGCTAAGTACTAGTTACCGAATGGAAGTTTCTACTTTCTCTGGTACTTTGAGACTTGAGGATTTGATTGATTGGATTGGTGAGCTCAAATATTTCTTTGAGATTGAATAAATTGAAGATCCTCTTAGAGTAAGATTGGCACAGACTAAGTTGAAAGGACATGCTGCTCTTTGGTGGAAAGAATTACAAAGACATAGAGAAGATGAAGGTGAAATGAAGATCAATTGGTGGAAGTTGATGGCGACTAAATTGAAAGCTAAGTTCATACCTGCCGACTATGAGCTTGACTTGTTTAAGAAGTTGCAGAATTTGAAGCAAAAAGATTTGACTGTGGAGGACTATACCGAGGAGTTCTATAAGTTGACTAGTCATTCTGGACACAGATAATTTGGTAAAGAAAAGGTAGCTTGGTATGTGAATGGTTTGAGATTCAATATTCAAGATGAGCTTGGTATGCCAAAGATTGATTCGGTTGAAGATGCTTATCAGTATGCTCTGAAGGAAGAAGATAAGTTGAAAATGAGACATGGTAATTGCCGAGGGAAGGAGAAGCTTGATCACTCAGTGAAGGATAAACCAACTGTTGAAGATGAACTGAAACCCGTGGAACTGAAGAAGAAGGCAAGTAGGGTTATCTTTTAAGGCACTTGTTATAATTGTGGTGAAGAAGGACATCGATCTTTTGAGTGTACATAGAAGAAGTTTGGTGATTGAAGGACTACTGTGGTGAATGAGAACATTCAGAATGAACCTGAATCTAAGAACTTGCTGGTTCAGAGAACATTGCTCGATGCAAAAGAGGAACCTTGTCAGAGGAGTAATTTGTTCAAAACTCAGTGCAAGTTAGGAGGTAAAATTTGTAATGTAATTGTGGATAGTGGTAGTACTGATAACCTTGTAGCTGAGGACATGGTTCAGAAACTTGGTTTGAAGAGAATGAAACATACTTATTCCTATAGGATTGGTTGGTTGCAAGATGTTCATGCTATAGAAGCGAGGGAGCAATGTCTTGTTGATTTTTAGATTGGCCAGTATAAGGATCAAGTGTTGTGTGATATTGTGGAGATGAATAGTTGTCATATATTGCTCAGTAGACCTTAGCAGTATGATTGCAGAGATATGTATGATTGTGTCAAGAATGTGTTTACTATTGAGAAGAATAACATGAAGCTTTCCCTGATACCTTTGCTGGATACAACACTTGGTAGGAGAAACCTGAGCTTTGGTAGCCAAGATGACTTGAAGAATTCTGAAAGGACTGATCAGTATGGAGAACATACCTGTGTATTATCAAGGAAAGACTTGAAAAGATAGAGGAAGCAAAAGTAGAAGAGTATGCAAGGTGAAGACTTGAAGGGCTTGTGTGTGAAGAACCAGTTCGGGGTTTATGTGTTGAATCCCAGAAGATGTTCTTCCAGCCTATGAGAACATCTTTTCGAACCTGGGGTGTCTGATGTAGGGGCATTCTAGGGTACTCAAAAAATTTGCATGGTGGTGTGTTGAAATGGTTATGTGTTACTCAGTTGCAGCTTTAACCAACGGTCTCATTTATTAAAGGAAGCTCGGTTGCTGAAGGAACTCGATGAAACCTCTGGCACTCAGTGGAACTTGTACTTAGCGATGCTTGTGGTGCTTGGTCGATGTGCTTTCTCAATGATGCTTGGAGTGCTCGGTTGTTTCACTAGTGCTCAGTTGTTTCTCTAGTGCTTGGTAGTTCTGGTTTACCGACTGGAGTTCTTGAAGAGTTGGTTGGCCGACTTGGTGTATTTATTGTTGGTAGCTTTTGTTGTATTCTCCTATGTAGATTTAGAGGCCGACATGGAGAATTAATTATTTGTAAGGCTATTTGAGAGACGACTATTGTTGCATTTAATATTTATTTGTAATAGAAGCTGACTTGGCTTAGGAGTTAATTATTTCTTCCAGCCGAATTTTGGTTGAGGAAATGTATTTAAGGAGTGCTTGGGTAGATGTTTAGGGGAGAGTCAGTGGAGTCAATGTAAGTAGCTGAGAAGGATAACAATTGGATCTCACGAGATCTTGAAGATCAGATTGTTTATCTAATAATTGTAATAGCAGAGCTAGTGGTTTGCATGCTTGGAGACAAGGAATTGCTTGGAGGCTTGCGAGCTCAAGTTTAGATCTGCCTTGGTGTTTCCATCAGTTGTTGATTATTTTAGAGCTGGACTAGCTGGGAGATTGCAAAAATACTTTGTGATTGTATTTGGCCCTAACTCAGAAGGCCTTACAGCCGGGCATGTTAATGAAAATTTCATTAAAACATTATCTTGTTGTGTTATTCCACATTGTTGGTGTTTGGCTACAAGTTTGGACTGTCCTTAACTGGATCCTCCTGATTTTTATTGTGTCACTAACCCTCAATTTGAACAATAAATATAGATCTCCTTAAATCTACTAAAAGAGCATATTGCTTTCTAGTAGACACAATGAAATAAATAAAATAGGATCTCCTAAAGTGATCTCTCTGTCAAATTCAACAATTTATACTTTTGTTCTTCCTTATTTGCATAACTTCACCTTTACACTTGATCAACATAAATTTTACAATCACCTCTCTCTCTCTCTCTCTCTCACACACACACACACACACACACACACATATTTGTCCATTAGAAACATCAACAAGGTTGACTAAAGAAGATATAAACATTATTAACTCAAATACTTAATGTAGTCCACCCCAGGAGATAAAGGGGACCCAAATCCATCATAAAAGGTCTTTTCTCAAATAATACAATTCATCCACATGCATCACAACACTCTCCAAAGCTTGTCCCAAAGGTAACATATATAAAAACATTAAAAATAGGTTACCAGTTGGCTTAAAAAATACTCTTCAAAACATATATCACCATTTGAAGCATGACATGCCATGACACAACCATCATAAGGCTCTTCACTATTTCCTAAGCCTATATCTGGACCAATAAACTCAAATCCAATCATCACAAATAGCGAGGTTAGCAGGAGCCAACACAAACAATAATGTAGCACTTGTATAACAAATCTTTGTCTATGAAACAAACCATTATAAAGATATCTAAATTGGAACACTGCATGAATCATTTGACCATGTCCATCGAACTGCATACCCTAAAATTCCAATGCAAAGTAATGCAAAACGTTCTCTAAGCCTGTCCAATCATTCTTGACAATCATCCATGCTGTCAGCCAGACAATGTTTCATATCTCTGTCAAATAATCAGTTGAGAACCTGAAAACATGATAGGACAATATTCACAAAACTCAGTCATTATAACCAAAACCACAAGATGTCATCATCTTATGCGGAGGAATGCAAAACATTCTCCCACAAGGTCTTTAAAAACTCTTTCTTGCATATTCCTACCTATCATATTTTATCTCACATGTTGTCTTAGTACAATCATTAGAACCTCTAAACACTCAATGCCAATCATCAAACTTCAAATCTTCTTAATCAATCATTTAACAATCAATAATCTTTCAAATCTTCATCATCAATTAATGTGGCATCCTTGGCAACTAGTCTTTCAAATCTTCTTCATTAATCAATGTTACACCCTCAACAACTTTCCATCCTCAACAAGCTGACATCAGTGCCACACCATGGTTTGACATCAATGACAACATAGAACATAATGCTAACATCCATCAAGTTTCAATGATTTTTTTTAGTTATCTTCGTATGAGACTTAGCTACTTAAAAAATATTTTTTAGCTTTTAGGTATTAATGAAACTCCTTGTATAATTCGTTAAGCATCGAAGGGTCAAAAAGTGGCCATTTCAAAATGTTGTCCAATACCTACTCAAAGATGCTCCAATAACCGTGCACTCAAAATTGCCAATACTTATCGACAAATGTCCCTAGTGCACAAATAGATTAATTATGAACTTAAAAAAGCTAAAAAACGATCCATTGTTAGTATATGTGAAATTGGAATGGGCTCCACTACTATGACCAAAACTTGCAAACATGAAAATCTTTGGTAACATTCTCGTAGAATCACCACCATTATTTCTTGTTTCAATACGCACACTCCTGGAATCAGCGCTATTATTTTTTCCATGCGCGTTTTTACAGAATTACCCGCTACAAAATTTGACGGGAAGAATTACTTAAAAAACAAATTGAAACTAGCAATGGATGAACCTTGGTTGCTAAGTCTTTTCCTCTACCAGGTATAAATATAGTTAGAATAGAGAGTGATGGGAGAAGATATCATTCGAGGATAAAAATGTCGGACAAACTTAGTGGCATAATGGAATCAGTTGGCAACATTTTCAGATCGGGAGATTATCTCCCCTGGACCGATGCAGATATAATTGCTGTAATTCTCATTTTCTCTTCTTTCTCCAACCTTAGAGTAATCGTGTTCGGCATTGATTTCTTCATTAATAACTTCCCATATCATACTTTTAATAAGATCAATCAATTTTTATTTGCAGTGGTAGCCATGTTAGCTGTAATGACCTCTGAAATTTCTCAAGTTATTATTTTCCATTTATTTGCTATAAATTCCCTTTCTTTGCTTGGATGCCACAGGAGTATTTCTTCTGAGCACACCTTAAATTGGATATGATAGTTTACACAATTATAGTTGAACATGTACATCTAAGTTTCTGGAGGATTGAAATTTTTGATCTTTAATTTTAGTGCCAGTTTCCACCATGAAAACCTGACGATTTACCTTTTGAGCTCATCTTATTTGACATTTTAATCTTAATCAATTTTTTTACAATGTGAATATTTATAAATTTTGAAAACGATGGCTCACAACAGAATGTATCTACAGTGCGTGCACTGCAAACTGGCTATGTGTCTTACAGATGTGGCCCGTTTTATGTTAGTAGGGGCATTTGAATCTGGGTCACGGGCTACTTGTTGCCATTGCCCTACAATCCTTTTGGACTTATATTTTTCTTTTGATGTTTACTGCAAAATAACTGTGCGTGTAAATCTATGACTGGGAAACTCTGTTTTGTCCCAGTTCAGCAGCCTCTATTCTTGGGCTCCATGCATTGAGATTGTCTCAGATTTTTTTGACAGAAGAAATTTGTTTCTTCCATTGAGACGACATGAGCTGCTGCATACCGCCTTACTCTAGACGTCTAATTTTCAACATAGGACTTTTGGTTTGACAAATTCCACAAGCCTGTCTAGCTCAGCACGGTTCAATCTTAGGTATGTTGCTTGTGAAATTTGAATTTTTGTATTCATGCAAGACTCAACAATATCAAATATACTTGAATTTTTCTCCTCATTAAGATTAGAAGTAGAAAGTTTATCAGAAAATACCTTTGGTGTTTTCTTGACTTGTGCTTCTTTGAATTAGAAGAGATACCTCTTGTAAGGATGACTTTTGGAGAGGTATCTCCCACTGCTGCCTTTTGTGCATCACTCCCCCTTTTCACAGCTGATTGATTTCTGGTAAATACTGCACAAGTCTGACCATTAAAATCAGTATATATATCCTCTCCTCTATCATGTCTAATTCGTACTCAAAGTACTGTTCACACTTGCATCCTCAAAGTTGAGTCTTCCTTCATGGCTAGCATCTGCATATATCTGCTCATTTCTGGGCAGGAAGCGCTAATCAATTTCTATGGTTAAATGTAAGTTGCAGATTGTCATAATTTCTCTCTTACCACTCCTAGAAGGGTTTTCAATTGCTAGTCTTTGAGGTGGGTCAGTTAGCGCTAGAGGCTTTCTGTACTGTCCATATATATCTTGATAATTGGGTTGCATTTGTTAATATCTAGGTAATTGCCTTTTTGATGCAATCAAATCATTTGCCAGGCTTTGAATTACAGAGTTTGTGGAAGTACTTGCTGGTTTTTTATTACTTTGAAGTTCTTTCTTCCACTTCCCTGCTGTAAGAAGATCATCCTCAATTGATATGCCTCTTTCTTGAGCAACTCCTAGGTTTGTTGCTCCTCTTTTCAAACTGAAGCTTACATCAGGTGGAAGGGCATTAACAAAGAAACACTAAAGTTCTCTGGAGTAGTTCACATGGCTTGAGAAATGTTATTACCAAATTTGTTGAATTTGGCTACAAATTCCCTCATGGGATGGTGTATTTCATTTCTAAGGGAGGTCAGTTGAGCTAACAATGTGTGTTTATTTTCTGCACTCTTAAATATATTCTCAAACTTTGTTCTCATTGTCACCCAATTGTTGATGGAGCCAAGGGCTAGATGATAAAACTGTTCTGCTGCTGCATCAATCAGTGATTCAACAAATACCTTTATGGAAATGTCTTCATGCTGGACTCCTAAAACTGAGCATGCAACATAGAAGGCATTCAGATGTTCACTGGAGATAGCTTCCCATCTCCCTTGAATTTGGGTAAAATTTTCCTGGAACCATGTGGTAAATCACGGAGTTGGTTTTCCTCGGCAAGGGGCCAATGGCAGCACCCCAAGGTACTAGTAGTTACTGGGCCATATTGAGTATCAAGTTTTGCTGAAAACTTATGACAATTGGGAGGGATGTACCATGCAAAAGTAAGGCCTGACAAACAGGCGAGGAAGAGCTCTCTGATGAAGAAGATGGTCAACTAATAGATTTAGCCTTTCTTGTGGTGGGAAAAGTGGAAAAAATTTACTGTTTGCAAGAATTCAAAATTAGGATTGATAATATCTTTCTCCCGGTCTTGTCTAGTGTATATTTTTGAAGCTAGTTTCCTCTTTCCCTCAGGATTTTTATGATGTACATGGAGTTGCCAACTTTTCTATTGATTGTTCTGAGGATTATGTAAGGCTGCAGGTCCAAAGATTTGTCTATCCCTTGTCCTCCTTGGTACAAGCACAATAGCTTTTATTACCACAACTTGACATGCTTCAGGAAATCTCCTTGCTTCTTATTGCATAATATTTCCTACCTCTTTGTCAAAGACTTCATTAACCTGTTGAAATTGTTGATTACTACTCTTATATCTCCAGGCCAGGTCATGCAAATTAGTTATGATATCTTCTTGTTCTACGTTAATCCAGTTGATGTTTGGTTGTAAAACAAGTCCAAATCTTCTTTGCAACACCATGTCTTATGCTTGCAACCTTCTATGCCAGTTTCGTTGTGCTAAAAATTGATCCACTAACTCAAGCAAATCTCTGAAATCGAGATCTCTAATAACCAATTAAACTTATTCTTGAATCTCATGGCCCAAGCACTCTTTTTGATTAACACGCCTTCAACTTTGTCATATTGAGCCCGTGATATCCTACTCTAGGCAACAACTTGGAAGTCTGTGATTATATCTTTGTGGTCACACCTAGCCAAGTTCCACTGGGTTGTAATACAGGGTTTTGATTAGATTGTAGGCCCATTACAATACATTGGCAAATACCCTGTATGAAATATGGTGACCAATTAGTAAATGCAATCTTCTTGTTCTCCCCAATAGAGTTGCCAAAAATCCGTTGTTAAACAGAACTCCATTTCTATTATTTGAATGAATGAGATGACTCTTGCCTGACAATAGCAACAAAACTTCACCAACAGTTGGATAGGTTGCAAAAGTTTTTGGTAACCTTCCTCTGTGTTTAAAAGGGGGGCAGCTTCCTTATATGATCTAACTAATTAAAATAGGGTATGCTTTTTTTTTGATTGGTAATGGGCCGAAGCTGATATCAACATTGGATTCAAGTAGACTCGAAGCCAAGACCTCCCAGATGAGAGGCTCACAATTTACTGTTACATTGCAGGGTGCTCCTCAAAATAGGGTATGCTTTTGACCTAAAAGAAGGAAAGGCAATTTTATGGAAAGTAAAATTTAATCTAAACTGAGTGCAAAGCCCCACAACTTTCTTTTAAATTATAAAATAAATCTAAATTAACTTTGCATGAATCACCACCAAAAGTTCTTGCAATCACAAGTTGAAAACATCTGAATGGTGCTTAATTTATATGAACGGAAATTACCAGTGTTCCACACACAAATTTATTTTAAAAGGCAAAGAGCTACACAATCAACATCAGAAGAATATATAACTTAGAAAATCAATGATTCAGAGACCATTAATTTCTTTTGTATTTATCTTTGTCCCAAATGTAGAGCTTGCAGTCTCATACAACAAGTGTTAATACAACATGCATGGAAAAGTCTGACAATCTTTAGGAATTTAGAAGTATCTTTGATCTGCCAAAAGATGCCTATTCAGGGCTTCCTTAGTTATTTATAGTAAACTGTAATGTTCCCTTGTCGGCTAAGTTGGAAAACAGGAACAATTGTCTAATAGCCCCAAATTACAAGGAATTCCTTCTATTAAAATCTTTATTATAAATCATGGCTTATGAATGTAAAAATGGTGTAATTGTCAAGATGGAATTGATATTGTTTTTATCCCAATAAATGGAGGTCACGGCTATATTTGATGTATAAATTTGACTTATGCAAGAATGATTTTGATCTATGTATCTAATCTACACTTCTGATATAAATTGCAGATAAAAGTTTCTAAGAATTGTATCTGCTATTGTATTAAGGAATATGCTGAAGTCTAATCACTTGTAGTTATTATATATCTTGTTCTTGTTCTATCTTCATAAATATGTAATTGCCTCCAATATTATTTATAGTGATTATATTTTTTGTGCCTGATCTGAACTTGAATAGTATACAGCGTATGTACTGTTCCTTATAGCAATATTGAATTATATGTCATCAATTTGTGCATGGAAGGTAATTGCTCCGTGATCTAAACTGGATATGTATAGAAGAAGAAAATCCCATGATCCAGCTTGCAACAAAATTGATGCCATTACACCTGTGATCAATTCCATTGAACAGAGACTGAGGTGAATAGCATATCAGGCATACCCTTCTACAATCTTCACAATATCAAATTGGGTGACGATTGCATATACTCATCCCATCGGGACACTCATCCCCGCAGTGCAATTCACTCTTGTGATAATAAGAAGACGATATTGTACCTGCCTGTTACTCCATTTAAATGTCATTCCATTCTCTTTCTTATGTTATCTTCCCTTGTTCCCTGTATCTTATAATCTTGTTCTCCATCTTATATCTTGTGCGATGGGAGTGAATGCAATCTGAGAGACGTGTTTCTTCTCTCCATTCTCACCTCTTCATAATACCCCGATTGAGTTTTCTCAAGATTAAGGATTTATATTAAATCTTAACCAATAGCTGTCATTAATTATTTCCATTGCCAATGTTATCTTTGCCTATGTTGATATTCTTTGATTACTTCCTTATAGTTAATTGAACCTCCACTACCCCAACAAATTGCTTAATTTATTATATTATTCGAATGCTCTAATATACGATTATTATCATCTGATAGTTTCTCATTGAACGGTAAGCATTTACGGTAAGAGAAGATGATATTGTCGTGTTTGATAAGCACACTACAATACTTTCTTTTCCTATTCGCATTCCCAAGTCAATTTTGGGGTCTTCGATAACCGACATGTGAACAAAGTCCCATATGTTGATGAATCTCCATGTTTCTGTAATTTTTTTTATTATTGTTTATTTATATTGTAATGTTATAATTTATTTTCATTGTAGTTATATTATAATTATATTTTATTCAAATATTATATTATAGTATTTATTTATCTATCTTAATATTTTAATATTATTATTATAGAATAATATCCAATTGATATTATTATTATTTAATACATTATATTATTATATCAATTATATTCTTTTATATAATTAATTTAATAATCAATTATATTATAGTTTATTATTTATTCATTTATTTACTTATTTAATCTTATATTTTTAACTCTATTATTATTGCTCTCTATCCTGAAGAAGGGGTTACACAAGTCCGCCCTTCCCCAAAATTGCTTGTCCTCAAGCAATTGATGTGAGTGGCTTCTGTTAAGCAATCTTGATCTTGATCATCAGATTTGTAGCTTGGGTTCATTCTTTTATTCTAGTATACTTGCACATGGGACAAACACTTGGAAATACAAAGTATGTATGTGAATGTATGATAGCATAAAACATACAAGAAGCATATACTTGAATGCATGAAGACATGGAGCATACTCAAGTATACACATTAATGCATGAAGACACGGAGTATACACACGATAAATGTTTTGTTAGATTCCTCCTTATAATTACATTTTGAAATAAGCCAAGGTTAGGGGGGTGCTTTCACAAATTTTTATTTCTCTACTGCGCTCTTGAGTTTTGACTATAAACCTTGTACAAAGTGAACACAAGTTAACATATAATTTCAAAATGTGATCATTCATCATACTATTTAAACAAATTTGATTTGTAGAGATGAGTTATGATAAGTTTGACCAAGATCGTCTCATACTAAGCCCAAGAGCAGGGCTTTGCCCCCTTGGTCTCGCTGACAGATTTTAGACATCCACGCAAGAGGGTTTACTTAGTACAATGCTTGTCTTGCTTCCTTATCCATACCCCATCTCTGTCCTAAAAAAGAAAGGTTCTTGCAAAAGGGTGCCCTTAGCAGCTCTCCCTTAACTAGTACTGCAATAGAGTGCCCTAGCAGTTCTCCCTTAATCGCAGAGCAATAGGGTGCCCTCATAGCCATTCTCCCTTAACTACTGTTGCAATAGGGTGTCCTAGCGAGTCCCCTTAATTGTAGACTTGGGTTGAAAAATACTTGCAATAGGGTGCCCTCATAGCGGTTCTCCTTTAACTGCTATTGCAATAGGGTGCCCTAGCGATTCTCCCTTAATTGCAGTCTTGGCTATTTCTACAATAGGGTGCCCCAACAGTTCTCCCTTAATCACAAAGCAGTAGGGTGCCCTCAGCGGTTCCCCCTTAACATGCTATTATGATAGGGTGCCCTAGCAATTTTCCCTTAATTATAGACTTGGTTGGAAAAGTGCTTCCAATAGGGTGCCCTAGCAGTTCTCCCTTGATTGCAGAGCAATAGGGTGCCCTCATAGCGACTCTCCCTTAACTACTATAGCAATAGGGTTCCCTAGCAGTTCTCCCTTGATTGCAGAGCAATAGGGTGCCCTCATAGTGGCTCTCCCTTAACTACTACAACAATAGGGTACCCTAGCGATTCTCCCTTAATTGTAGCCCTTTCCCCATTGCTAGCTCCAATGTAGGATGGTGGAATTATTGTGCCAAGGGCGCGTGAAACAGTCTACAAGAGGCTCCCTCATGGTTCTGACCTATTTTGGGACTCTCCGCCTCAATGTGACCGGATTACTCTGCCTCTCCCTCCACAAACCCTCTATCCTATGTTCTTTGACATGCTACTTGTGAGGTTAATTTCCACTTCAAGTAGTACCTGCACCATCATAAATATAAATTTATCTAAAATAATGAAATTTGTTTTAATATTCAACTTAATAATACTATGCATAATTTTAAAATGAGAACTTATCGTTGTTTATTGCTATGGCATTGCTATGATGTTATGGATTGCAGATCTAAACAATATAATAGTGACTTATCTTCTCTTTTATGGATACAATGTTAGGTGGTAGGGTAATGTCCCTTGCCAATTTAACAATAACATTTGTAATAAAGATAAGGAATAAGTAATGAACTAAGAAATTGACTGTTTCCGATCCATATTATAGGACAGATCTTATTATTACTTCAGTTATAAAGATGGGAGAAGACATTGGAGGCAATCTCCAAAGCGCTTAGAGACCATTGGTAAGCTCCATCAAAGTTTACAGATCAACCTTTAACCTGTCTTGGACTTAAGCCCTCAAAGCTAAAGAGAACGTTGATCCCTACCCTATCTTGGGAGTTATCCTTTTGGATTTAGACTGCCCCTCTTTGGCTGCCTCAGCCCCTCCCTGCTCATGTCTGAAATGATAATAGAATCTGGTTCTTATAATATGTTAGGATTTTAATAATCCAAATTTCATATAAATTTATGGTGAGAAAAACTGCTGTTAAAAGCTTAAGATAACATAGTATTATTGTTTCCTATCTGAAACATGGTATTCTTTACTTACAGTCTTTCTTTCATTGTTTAGATGGCATGTATTATTGATTTGAATTCCACTTATCTGTTGCAAGGTTCGAGGGTTTGAATAGTAATACCTGCTGAGAGTTTTTCCTTTAACTCTTCGATATCTTTATTCCATTCCATTCGATGATTTTTTAAAGTGTTACTAAGTGTTGGTTTATATCCTTCTTTGGTGGAGTGATGAGGCACGATGTTTTGAGGACGTGTCTCTTCCGTCATTCCCAGACGCACTTCTTCCTTAACAAATCACAGTCAAAACTTGTTCGGCAATGAAGATTCATTTATTGATGATGTTCGATAATAATTATTAATGTTCGTATTTCCCGTTCGAATTGTCGGTAATGTTCGTATTGTTTAATATAATACCGTCTATTATCATTAAGCATATCCCGCTAGTGTTCGGTATTTCGTTCCTTATATTATTATATTTGCTCCTTTAAATCGTATTATTGTATTATTTTATTTACGAATATTATTTATTTAATAATTACTCATTTATGAATATTGTTTATCAATTAATTATTCATTTAACAGTTAACAATATATATATATATTTGATATATTCGTTAATTATTTAATTATAATAACAATGATTAATATGATCAATTTATTTTGTTAATCAATTACTTAACTATTTATTTATTTATAAAATTTCTTATTAGAAATAGGGGTTATCACAGTCCACCCCTCCTAAATTTGCTTGTCCTCAAACAATTTAAGGTTTGGGTGTTCGAAAATTTTTGCTCCTTCCCAAGTCATGTCTTCTTCTGGTAGGCCCTTCCATTTGATCAGATATTCCAGAATGGCCTTGTTTCTTAATTTCTTCTCCCCCATGTTGAGAACCCTTTCTGGTTCTAAGATGAGTTTCCCTTCATCATCTAGTGAGGGCAATTCTTCACACGGAATAATTTGTTGTCCGAGGACCTTCTTTAGCCGAGATAAATGGAAAAGTCATTATGGATTCTACTGTTTTCTGGTAGTTCTAATTCATAGGCTACCTCACCAATTTTCCTTAAAACTTTGTAGGGCCCATAGAATTGTGGCTTTAGTTTTTCTGCTCCGCTAGTTTTGATAGATCCCTGTTTATGTGGTTGAAGTCTCAAAAAAACTAGGTCTCCCATGTCAAATGTTCGTTCAATTCGGTTCCGGTCAGCATAAATTTTTTGCTGTTCTATGCATGGTGTAAGTTGTCTTTGAGAGTTCTCATAATATCCATATTTTGTTGTACAAAATCTCTAGCTCCCGGTACCTTACTTTCGGAAAAAATTAAACTCTCAAAGGAAGTTGCTTCATAGCTGTACAATGCCTTGAATGGACTTATTCTGATAGATAGGTGATGTGTAGTGTTGTAACTGAAAAGCAAAAAATGCTGAGAGGGGGAGGGGGTGAATTAGTATTTTACGCAGCCTAAGACAAATAATAAAACCAGAATGCAAATGATCACAACAAAAGGAGACAGGACACACAAATTCTCTCGTGGAAACCCAAGACGGGTAAAAACCACGGCATCACTAATCAACATGGCAACTACCCATTACAATTGAGAGCTGCAACTCTCCTTAAACACTTGAGGATCAGGCTTCAACCTGACTTAGAAGGCTACTACCTTCCTTACAAGAGGTAAGATGAAATAGGAACCAAAGTTAGAACTTTATCTTCACAAGAAACGTAAAGACACTCAGATATTTGAAACCTTTTATGCCCTTTTTGTCATCCTACATGTGACTATCTAAACACAAATTGTAGTCTCTATCTCAGACCAAAAATCTTTCATTAAGCACCCACACTCCTTTGACTCTAGTCTGCCACCGAATTTCTCCATTGAACACCAACTATCTCAAGATTTTCTAGCAGCCTCCTATCAAAAATTACTTCACTGTTGCCTTCCTTTTTCTTTTATTGTATTCAATAGCACACTGCTCGAACCTTTTCCTTTTTCAATTAAAATCAGTGAGTACTCAATCAATGTTGATCCAGTCTGATTTTTAGAACCGTTCTCTATACTTGCGATCACCCTCTGTTACACCAAAACTGGTCTCTCTTTATTTTTGCCACGCACCTGCTCTGTTTCACTGCCTTAGTATTATTCACACATCCGATTCTTTTTTGTTGTCTACCACGATACATGCTGTTTTTCTTTTCACACACACATTACTCTCGGGTTCATATTTTCAAAAGAAAAAAAAAACTCCCAAATGAAAATGATATCCGACTATATCCACTGAGATTGCAAGAATTTCGAAGCTTAGACTTTCCCCCTCACACACACAAAAACTGGGCCGTGTTTTTTGTATATCACGAATACGTGACTTTTGGCCGTTCCAAAAATTGTCAAAAACCGATGCCCACACACACATTTGAAAGAAAGACAAAACAGTTGCACACTAGACCAGTCACGGCACACGGCACCATTGAAGGAAGAAAAAACGTATTTCATCATTGGCACAGGCACAGACTTCACATAGGAAGATGACAGAGAGAATGTGACGGTTATAGTGATCATCCCGTTTTTATAAAAGACCAACACATTCGTAGGTTAACATATGTCCATTTTTTCACAACATAAAAAAAACATTATTCCCTGTCACAACACGGTGACCAATATTCAAGGAATTTCTGCAGCTAAAAACGCCTCTGTTCGTTGTAAGAAATGTTTAAGGAAAGACATAATTAAATAAGAAACAACTCCTGCAAAGTTTCGAGAGCTACTAATTAAAAAGGGCTGCCGTTTTTGAGATAATGAAATCTTCATTGTCTTGACGCGAGAAAGAGCCCAGTGAAAAGAATGACTCATTAACCAAATTTTAACTTACATCTACCGAGTGTCGAGAAATGTCAGGGAGGCGGTTGGGAGTCCACGCACAACTGTAAGATGACACGATGCTCGATTAAGAGGCTATATTTGCGTTTAAAACATTCTTACAAACATTCTCCAACAACTATATTACCAAAGACATGTGGGGACAGTTGGAAGGGAAATAACATCAGAGACACACGTGCAAGAATAAGACACACCACATCAAGTGACAAAAAAACACAACAATCTCCCCCTTTTTGGTCATTGATGGCAAATACAACAAGTAACGATAAGAACAATTTGCAAGGCTAAAACAGCTCCAAACTGAGACCATTCTAAACACTTTACAAATCTGAAACAACTCCCCTAGAAAACTGAACCAACTGAAAACAACTCCCCCAGAAGATCTACTCCCCCTTTGTCATCAATGACTACGAAACTTAAATTCAACTGCAGTCCAAAAGATATAATGATGAAGCGCTTTTGCTGAAGATGAACCTTTCATTGAGGTGGAATAACGCTAAGCTTGCTTCGAAGATACTCGAAGCGATCTCGGGGTAGAGGTTTAGTGAACACATCAGCGACTTGTTCCTTGGAACAAACATAGTTCAGCTTTACCGTATTATTAGCAACTTGCTCCTTCAGATAGTGATATTTGATTGGAATATGCTTAGTGCGAGAATGCATCACCGGGTTTCTTGAGATGTCAATGGCGCTTGTGTTGTCACAAAAAATACAAATAGGATCAGTAAACTCAAACTTGTAATCACATAAAGTATTTTTCATCCAAATTACCTGAGTGCAACATGAAACTATTGCAACATATTCAGCTTCAGCGGTGGATAATGAAGTGCAAGATTGTTTCTTGCTAAGCCATGAGACCAAACAACCACCTGAAAAGAAAACACACCCACTGGTGCTTTTCTTATCATCCACGGAGCCACCCCAATCTGCATCTGTATAGGCTGTAAGAGAGAAATCAGAACTCTTTGGAAACCAAAGACTAAGATCAACAGTGCCTTTCAAATACTTAAAAATTCTCTTAACAACTTGAACGTGTGTTTTCTTTGGAGACGCTTGAAATCTAGCAACATAGTCAACAACCTGCATAATATCCGGTCTAGTAGCTATAACAAACAACAGACTCCCTACCATAGATCTATAAAAAGTCTGATCAACAGAAGGAGACACGTCATCTTTACTTAGTTTACATCCGGTTTCCATAGGAGTGCTAACCGGATTGCAATCTTCCATTTTGAATCTCTTAAGTAACTCTCTAACATACTTAGCTTGGGAAATGAAAACACCTTTAGAAGATTGATTGATTTGCAACCCAAGAAAGTAAGTTAACTCACCCATCATAGACATTTCGAATTCATCTTTCATACATGCAACAAATGTTTTAGACATGTTGACATTGTCACTACCAAAAATCAGATCATCAACATAAACCACAACAATGAGAATGTTGTTACCTTCCTCTTTAACATACAAGTTGCTTTCTACATATCCCTTTTTGAAGCCTTGCTGTTGCAAGTAATTATCCAGCCTGTCATACCAAGCTCTAGGAGCTTGTTTGAGTCTGTAAAGAGCCTTTTTCAGCTTGCTACATAATCCACATTGTTAGAAATAAGGCCATCCGGTTGTTCAAAATAAATTTTTTCAACTAAATCTCCATTTAAGAAGGCAGATTTAACATCCATTTGAAAGACTTTAAAGCCTTTAAAGGAAGCATAAGCAAGAAAAATTCTGATTGCTTCTAATCTTGCAACCGGTGCAAAGGTTTCACTAAAGTCCACACCTTCAATTTGAGAATAACCCTTGCAAACTAAACGAGCTTTGTTTCTAATGATCTTACCATCTTCATTTACCTTGTTACGGAATACCCACTTTGTACCAATCACATTTTTGTTGATGGGTCTTGGCACAAGCTCCCAAGTATTGCTCTTTTTAATTTGGTCTAACTCCTCTTTCATAGCAGCCACCCAATGTTCATCTATAGCTGCCTCTTCAAAACACTTAGGCTCAATCATGGAAATAAGTGAGAAGTCATCATCCTCAAAATAGTTAACATTTTTCCTAGCATTCCTAGTCTTTCTTTCAGCTATAACCTGATCAATAGGATGATTCTTTTGAACAAACTTTGAAGGAGTTTTGAAATTAGAAGCATCATTATCACCTTGAGAATCATACCTAGAATTATCATGTAAACTTTCAACATCATTAGAAGTAGAAACTGTTTCTTCATGGGTAGATGTACTTTACCTTTGTCATTCTCACCACTTTTGCTAGCTGTTACAACTTGATTATGTGGAGGAGAAGAAGGTACAACAGTGCTGGTTTGAGTTTTTTTCTGAAAAACGAACAATACTGAGAGGGGGAGGGGGTGAATTAGTATTAAATGTAGACTTTTAAAAACTAAGAAGCAGAAATCAAGAGAACACACAGCAAGGAAGACAAGACACACAGAATTATCTCGTGGAAACTCAAGACGGGAAAAACCACGACATCACTAGTCTGATGGGCAACTACCCGTTTACATCTGAGAGCTCCAACTCTCCTTATCTCTTGGCGAATTAGGCTACAACCCGACCTTGAAGGCTACAACCTTCACTTTAGAGAATGTTTACAAATTAGACCAAAGATATTCCAAAGTCCTCACTGCTGCATGAAGATGCTTTGACTTGAGATAACCTCTGTACAAATAACCGTTGCCAGATTGAATAGACGATCAGATTTAATACTTAGTGAATTCAAAATACTACTCCAGTCTTCAATTCATGTACAGGTCATTTCCAGCTTGCATCATATCAGTAGGCATACATTCACTGTTCATCCAAATCTGTATTCACCATCTTCCTATTCTCTACCAAAAACAAAGACACTCGAACTCACTGCTATGTGTTCACTCCTCTATGAAACGGCTTTATTCCTTGTGATTAAATAACACGGGCATTGTATATCTCTTCTGCTTAATCACAGGCGCCTTAGTTTTTATATATCAGAGCCTGTCAAGCTATATTGTCCATTCATGTTAACTTTTTCTCATCGACTAACTGTGTCTGAATTAGTCCTTTCACGCAAAACTGATTGTCGCCTCTTTAACACACACACCAGAGACTGTTTTGTGTGGATAGTCCCACTTTGCTAATCCTCTATCTCGCGCTCTCTCAGAAATCTTCTCATTTGCGTTTGTTGAGGCTGCTTACCCTTTCAAACTGAAAACTGCTGTATGTTGATACATACTCTCGTTTATGGTCCTCACTGTCGTATTTTTCCTTCAACTCACGAGATAGTATTCAACCAGTATTTCAATATCAGAAAATCGTTCTTTTTTTTTATATCTGCTTCAATAACATTTAAAAAAAAAAACAGCGACTCTACCGCATTCAATTGTTCATACCTGTCCATGATTTCAAAAATGGTTCAAAAATTAATTTTGCCGACTGTTTTCGGAAAGTATCTTTGACATGCTTTTTGTTTGCCGTTTTTAACAGTCGATAATGTTTTCCACAGAAAACGTGCTGTGTACAGACTTTCAGAGAAGATGTTTTTATTGCCGGAGATCCTCGACCCACAGTTTGCATTACACGGAATAAAAAAAACGTTTAAGGTGATACACATGTAGCCACGCACAATCACCACACCAAAAAACATTTAATTGACACTTGGCTTTATCTTTTTCTGTACGCATAAGACCACTAAAAGCGTTATGCAGCTAAAGATGTTCATTTTAGATTGTGATCGGGTCCATTACTTAGCTTTGTGATCATTACACAACAACTCTTCTAATTTTCTGCGGAGTTCCTGCAGACTGGGTTGTTTTAATCCTTTCGTGAGTACTTGCGGCATTTGCATTAGTAGTATCTTGGCATTTTCCGGGAGTTCTCAGCTATAAGGTTCTTCGTTAACAAAAAAACACTACATGACAAATAACCTGCCAGGTGGAAAGAAACACTCTAAGTCAATACCGGAAATTTACACAGGAGTCCAAAACAAAACACATGGTAGGAGACACAGCAAGCTAACCATGAATAGGATAGGGGCCATGAGACCAGGACAAGTGTCCTTTCGAAAGCACCTTAATGTCATCAATGACATAAATACAACAATCTCCCCTTTTTTGTCATTGATGGCAAACCAACTAAACACAATTGAACCAATTTGCAAAAAGGCAAAGAACTCCCCCTGAGCGAGTGAACCAAGCTGAACCCAAAGATTAAAGTGCTGAACCCTGCAAATCTGAAGCAACTCCCCCATAAACTGAACCGACTGAAATAGTTCTACCACATCTAAACGGATCTCCCCCTTAAGCTCTACTCCCCCTTTGTCATCAATGACCATGAAACTGAAACACAATAATTCGAAAGATATGGCAATGAAGTGTTGAAGACAAACCTTTCATTGAGGTGAAATAACACCAAGCTTGCTTCGAAGATACTCTAAGCGATCTCGGGGTAGAGGTTTAGTAAACACATCTGCAATTTGCTCCTGAGAACAAACATAATTCAGCTTAACAACATTATCTGCAACCTGTTCCTTCAGATAGTGATACTTAATTGGAATGTGCTTGGTTCGAGAATGCATCACTGGATTCTTTGAAATGTCAATGGCATTTGTGTTGTCACAAAAAATACAAATAGGATCAATAATCTCAAGCTTATAATCATGTAAAGTATTCTTCATCCAAATTAAGAGTACAACATGAAACTGCTGCAACGTATTCAGCCTCAGCGGTGGATAATGAAGTGCAAGACTGTTTCTTGCTTAGCCATGAAACCAAACAACCACCTAAGAAAAAAGCACACCCACTAGTGCTTTTCTTATCATCCATTGAACCACCCCAATCTGCATCTGTATAGGCTGTAAGAAGAAAATCAGAACTCTTTGGAAACCAAAGACCAAAATCAACTGTGCCTTTCAGATATTTAAAAATTCTTTTATCTGCTGAAACATGTGTTTGTTAGGAGAAGCTTGAAATCTAGCAACATATCCCACAGCTTGCATAATATCCGGTCTAGTGGCTGTCACAAACAACAGACTTCTTACCATGGATCTATAGAAGGATTGATCAACAGAGGGAGACACATCCTCCTTACTTAACTTGCATCCGGTTTTCATTGGAGTGCTAACCGGATTACAATCTTCCATCTTAAATCTTTTAAGTAACTCCCTAACATACTTGGCTTGGGAAATAAAAATACCTTTAGAAGACTGATTAATTTGCAGCCCAAGAAAATATGTTAACTCACCCATCATAGACATCTCAAACTCATTTTTCATACATGCAGCAAATGTCTTGGACATCTTGACAATGTCACTCCCAAAAATCAGATCATCAACATAAACAACAACAATAAGAATGATGTTACCTTCCTCTTTAACATACAGGTTGCTATCCACATATCCCTTTTTGAAGCCCTGCTGCTGCAAATAATTATCCAACCTGTCATACCAAGCTCTAGGAGCTTGTTTGAGTCCATATAAAGCCTTTTTCAACTTGCATACATAGTCTACATTTTCAGAAATTAGACCTTTCGGTTGTTCAACATAAATCTCTTCAACTAAATCTCCATTTAAGAAGGCAGATTTGACATCCATTTGGAAAACTTTATAACCTTTGAAAGAAGCAAAAGCAAGAAAAATTCTGATTGCTTCTAATCTTGCAACCGGTGCAAAAGTTTCACTGAAATCCACACCTTCAATCTGATAATAGCCTTTGCAAACCAAACGTGCCTTGTTTCGAATAATCTTACCATCTTCATTTACCTTGTTCTGGAATACCCATTTTGTACCAATCACGTTCTTGTTGATGGGTCTTGGTACAAGCTCCCAAGTATTGCTCTTTTTGATTTGATCTAACTCCTCTCTCATGGCAGCCACCCAATGTTTATCTACAGCCGCTTCTTCAAAACACTTAGGCTCAAACATGGAGATGAGTGAGAAATCATCATCCTCAAAATAGTTAACATTTTTTCTAGCATTTCTAATTTGCCTTTCACCTATAACCTAATCAATAGGATGATTCTTTTGCACAAACTTAGAGGGAGTTTTGAAATTAGAGGCATCATGTTCATTTTGAGAATCACTTCCAAAATTATCATGAAGATTTTCAACATCAATAAATGTAGGAACTGTTTCTTCGTGAGCAGATTGTACTTTACTTTTATCACTTTCACCACTCTTGTTGGCTGTTCCAGCTTGAACATGTGGAGGAGAGGAAGGTACAACAGTGCTGGTTTGAGTTTTAGAAGCTACCACAGTGCTGGTTTGAGTTTCACCTTCTTCGGGGCTGTCATCATTCTTATCAAATTGATTAATAACTTCATGAACCTTGACATTAGCACTCTCTACTAATTTATGCAGCCTTTTATTGTAACATTTGAATGCCTTACTCTTAGAAGAATAGCCAAGAAAAATACCTTCATCAGTTTTAGATTCAAACTTACCCAAGTTATCTTCATCTCTCCTAATGTAGCACGAACTTCCAAAAATTTTAAAGTATTTAACAGTAGCTGGTTTACGTTTCCACAGTTCATAAGGAGTCTTCTTGAGCTTGGGTCTCAACAGTGTTCTATTCTGAATATAAACAGCAGTGTGGACAGCCTCTCTCCAAAATGTATCTTTTACCTTACTTTCATTCATCATACAACGAGCCATTTCCTGAACAGTTCTATTTTTCCTTTCCACAACACCATTTTGTTGTGTGTTCTTGGAGCTGAAACCTGTTTCTTAATACCATGTTGCTCACAAAATTTGACAAACTCATTAGAAGTGAATTCTCCCCCATTATCAGAACGTAAGCATTTGATCTTCATGTCCATTTCATTTTCAACTAGACTTTTAAAAATCTTAAACTTCTCTAGAGCCTTTGATTTTTCTTTTAGGAATGTAACCCATGTCATGCGAGTAAAGTCATCAATTAGAAGCATAAAATATTTTTCACCTTGAAGACTTGCTGCCCTTGTTGGTCCACAAAGATCCGTATGGATGAGCTCAAGTGGCCTACTGCTGAATTCATCTTTTGGTTTGAAGGAATCTCTAATTTGTTTGCCTTCTTGATAATTTTTGCAAACAATATCTGCTAGTTTTTCTAACATTGGCAAGTCTCTAACAACCTCCTTTTTGCTAATCTTAATAAGATTAACCACGTGTGCCAAAGACAAGCATCCTCTACCTTGCTCAAACAACATGTCTCATCATTAGAATCATCAAGAATGTAAAGATTATTTGCTGCTCTAGTAGCTTTCGCTATGACATCAATTCCCTTTTTAATAGAGCAAGCATTAGAGTTAAAACTGAGATCGTAACCTTGATCACATAGCTGACTTACACTTAGCAAATTATGTTTCAGCCCTTCTACATAAAGAACATTCTCAACAATAGTTTCATCATTATTAATTAGGACTGTACCTATACCAGCAACCTTTGCAGAAGAGCTACCACCAAATCTAACTTTACCACATTTTATTTTCTTGAGAGAATGAAACTTACTCAAGTCACCTGTCATATGTTGAGAGCAGCCACTATCAACATACCATATGTCCTTCTCACTGCTAGCTAGAAAGGCTGTTTGAACAACAAGAGCTTTAAGAGGAGTCTCTTGAACTTTTCTCCTCCAAACTTTAGTCACTTTAGCTCTTCTTTGAGGCTCAACATTATAAAACGAATCTGCATTGTAGCTGTTACAAAATCTAGATGTATGTCCAAACTTATTGCAGCTGTAGCAAATCAGATTGTACTTCCTAAACACATTTCTTTCATGCTGATAATAATTCTTGTATGGAACAGCTCTACAATCAGCAGCTCTATGACCAAAGTAATTACATGCAAAACAATAGCCATAGAAGAAAGGTTTGTTTACCTTGATGGGAGTAGGCTGATTATTTTCTGGTGATGAAGAGTTTGGATCAGATTGCAAGCCAACTCCTCTTCTATCTTTGGTGGGTCTTTGAGAGCCAAGAACATCGTCCAATGTGACTTTGCCACTATTGAAAGATAGCTCTTCACTAGAGAGCATAGAAGTTTTACCAATGTTCCTCATAGCAACAATTTCAGCTTCCAACTTGGCAATGTTATCTTCCTTTAATTGAATCTGATTTTCTAAATCTTCACGAATCTTTTTGGCCTCCTCATTCAGAATTTTAATATCTACAAGCTTAGTTTCAGCCTCCTTAAGAGATGTAGCAATCTTTAATTTTTCAGCACTCTCAACTTGAAGAAGATCCACAAGATTCAGATTTTTCTTTTTCAGTTTTTTAATCTCTGATAGAGCTGAAATCAACTCAAGCTCAAGGTCTACTTCATCATCTTCATCATCTCCAATATCTTCAGGACTAGCATCATCAATAGCCACATCATCAATAGCCATGAACATGACTTCACTTATCCTTGAATCGGTCTCGTTGCTTGAAGAATCATCGCTGTCATTTTTTGAAAACAACACCTTCTTACCCTTTTCGGACTTTCAATTTTTCTTGGTAAACCTCCTAGATTTCCGGTGCTTGAATTCCTTTTCATCATTGCTGTCCTCATCTTTATCAAATGGACACTTAGAAGCAAAATGACCAAGCTTACCATAGTTGAAACATTTCAGACCAGACTTGCCTCTATTTTTGTTAAAGCCCTTTTTCAACCTTCTAATGAGGTAAGCTAATTCCTCATTTGAGTCCTCATCCGAGCCTTCACTTAGATTGGTCTCTTTGTCCTTGCTTCTTTTAGAAGCCTTAAATGCAGATTCAGTTTTAGAAGACCCTTCAACCGTAGTCCTCATTTCATATGCAGTCAAGATGCCATGTAGCTTATCAACTGTTAGAGTGTCTAAATCAGACATTTCTTCAACAGCAGAGACTTTAGCATCAAGTCTCATGGGAAGAGATCGAAGAATCTTCTGAACTACAGTTTTCTCTTCAACATCTTCACCTAGAGCTCTTAAAGCGTTGACAACTTCATCAACACGCAGAAAATATGCAGCAATGTTTTCGCTGTCCTTCATTTGAAGACCTTCAAAAATAGCCCTGTGAGTTTGAACTTTGGCTTTCCTGACTTTGTCATCACCTTGATATGCATTGTGCAATTTATCCCAGATTCCTTTAGCTATGTCGTAGTGCATGACCTTTACAAACTCAGCTTCAGTTAGACCACACAAGATTGCATTCATGGCCTTGGCATTGTTCTCAAATTCCTTCTTATCATCAGCATCTACAGGAGGAGTAGAAGGGATTTTATAGCCATTTACGAGACTGAGGTACACATCACAGCCAAGAGACATGATATAGGTTTTTATACGAACACTCCAGAAAGCAAAGTTATTTCCATCAAAGAGAGGAGCACGGTTTGTAGCTAGACCTTCTAAGGCACTCATGATGGACACAAGGATTGAACTCTCAAGCTTTTAAGCACGGGAAGAGAGTGACCTGCTCTGATACCAATTGAAAATCGAACAATACTGAGAGGGGGAGGGGGTGAATCATTATTAAACGTAGACTTTTAAAAACTAAGAAGCAAAAATCAATAGAACACACAGCAAGGAAGACAAGACACACATAATTATCTCGTGGAAACCCAAGACGGGAAAAACCACGACATCACTAGTCTGATGGGCAACTATCCGTTTACATCTGAGAGCTCCAACTCTCCTTATCTCTTGGCGAATCAGGCTACAACCTGACCTTGAAGGCTACAACATTCACTTTAGAGAATGTTTACAAATTAGACCAAAGATATTACAAAGTCCTCACTACTGTATGAAGATGCTTTGACTTGAGATAACCTCCGTACAAATAACCGTTGCCAGATTGAATAGATGATTAGATTTAATACTCAGTGAATTCAAAATACTACTCCAGTCTTCAATTCATGTACAGGTCATTTCCAACTTGCATCATATCAGTAGGCATACATTCATTGTTCATCCAAATCTGTATTCACCATCTTCCTATTCTCTACCAAAAACAAAGACACTTGAACTCACTGCTATGTGTTCACTCCTCTATGAAATGGCTTTATTCCTTGTGATTGAATAACATGGGCATTGTATATCTCTTTTGCTTAATCACAGGTGCCTTAGTTTTTATATATCAGAGCCCGTCAAGCTATATTGTCCATTCACGTCAACTTTTTCTCATCGACTGACTGTGTTTGAATTAGTCCTTTCACTCAAAACTGATTGTGGCCTCTTTAACACACACACCAGAGACCGTTTTTGTGTGGACAGTCCCACTTTGCTAATCCTCTATCTCGCGCTCTCTCAGAAATCTTCTCATCTGCGTTTGTTGAGGCTGCTTATCCTTTCAAACTGAAAATTGCTGTATTTTGATACATACTCTCGTTTATGGTCCTCACTGTCGTATTTTTACTTCAACTCACGAGATAGTATTCAACCAGTATTTCAATATCAGAAAACCATTCTTTTTTTTTTATATCTGCTTCAATAACATTTTTAAAAAAAAACAGCGACTCTACCGCATTCAATTGTTCATACCTATCCATGATTTAAAAAACGGTTCAAAAATTAATTTTGCTGACTGTTTTCGGGAAGTATCTTTGACATGCTTTTTGTTTGCCGTTTTTAACAGTCGATAATGTTTTCCACAGAAAACGTGCTATGTGTACAGATTTTCAGAGAAGATGTTTTTATTGTCGGAGATCCTCAACCCACAGTTTGCATTACACGGGATTAAAAAAATGTTCAAGGTGATACACATTTAGCCACGCACAATCACCACACCAAAAACATTTAATCGACACTTGGCTTTATCTTTTTCTGTACGCATAAGACCACTAAAAGTGTTATGCAGCTAAAGATATTCATTTTAGACTGTGATCAGTTCTATTACTTAGCTTTGTGATCATTACACAACAACTCTTCTAATTTTCTGCGGAGTTCCTACAGGCTGGGTTGTTTTAATCCTTTCGTGAGTGCTTGTGGCATTTGCATTAGCAGTATCTTGGCATTTTCTGGGAGTTCTCAGCTATAAGGTTCTTCGTTAACAAAGAAACACTACATGACAAATAACCCGCCAGGTGGAGAGAAACACTCTAAGTCAATACCGGAAATTTACACAGGAGTCCAAAACAAAACATATGGTAGGAGACACAGCAAGCTAACCATGAATAGGACAGGGGCCATGAGACCAGGACAAGTGTCCTTTCGAAAGTACCTTAATGTCATCAATGACATAAATACAACATTTCCTTCTTCAGCGCTGTCATCATTCTCATCAAATTCATTAGTAACCTCATGAATTTTAACATTAGCACTCTCTACTAATTTATGCAACCTTTTATTGTAGCATTTGAATGCTTTAGTTTTAGAGGAATAGCCAAGAAAAATTCCCTCATCAGATCTAGATTCAAACTTATCCAAATTATCTTCATCTCTCCTAATATAGCATGGACTCCCAAAATTTTTAAAGTACTTAACAGTAGCTGGTTTACCTTTCCAAAGTTCATAAGGAGTCTTGTTGAAGTTGAGCCTCAACAACATTCTATTTTGAATATAGACTACTGTGTGGACAACCTCTCTCCAAAAAACATCTTTCACTTTTCTTTCATTCATCAAGCATCATGCCATTTTTTGAACGGTTCTGTTTTTTTTTTCCACAACACCATTTTGTTGTGGTGTTCCCGGGGCTGAAACCTATTTCTTGATTCTATGTTGCTCACAAAACTTGACAAACACATTTGAAGTGAATTCTCCCCCATTATCAGAATGCAAGCATTTGATTTTCATATCCATTTCATTTTCAACCAGATTTTTAAAAATCTTGAACTTCTCTAAAACCTCTGATTTTTCTTTTAGAAAAGTAACCCAAGTCATACGAGAGAAGTCATCAATAAGAAGCATAAAATATTTCTCACCTTGAAGACTTGTTGTCCTAGTTGGTCCACAAAGATCCGTATGGACAAGCTCAAGTGGCTTATTGCTGAAATGATCTTTTGGTTTGAAGGAAGCTCTAGTTTGTTTGTCCTCTTGACAATTTTTGCAAACAACATCAACTGGTTTCTCTATCAATGGCATATCTCTAACAGGCTCTTTTTTACTGATCTTGATAAGATTATCAAAATTTACATGCCCAAAACGCTTGTGCCAAAGCCAAGCATCCTCTACCTTGCTCAAACAACAAGTCTCATCAGTAGAGTCATCAAGTATATAGAGATTATTTGCTGCTCTCGTTGCTTTAGCTATGACATCAAGTCCCTTTTTAATAATACAAGAATTTGAGTTAAAGCTAAGATCATACCCTTGATCACATAGCTGACTTACACTTAAGAGATTGTGTTTCAACCCTTCTACATAGAGAACATTCTCAACAATGGTTTCATCATTATTAATTAAGATTGTATTTATACTAGCAACCTTTGCAAAAGAGCTACCACCAAATCTAACCTTTTCACCTTTCATTTTCTTGAGAGAATGAAACTTAAGTCACCTATTATATGTCGGGAGCAGCCACTGTCAACATACCATATATCCTTCTCACTACTCGCTAGAAGAGCTGTTTGAACAACAAGAGCTTTAAGAGAAGTCTCTTGAACTTTCTTTCTCCAAACCTTGGCCACTTTAGTCCTTTTAGGTTCAACATTGTAGAACAACTCTGCACTATAGTTGTTGCAAAATCTTGAAGTATGGCCAAACTTGTTACAACTGTAGCAAATTAAGTTGTACTCCCTAAAAACATTCTTTTCACGTTGAAAATAATTCTTGAAGGGAACAACTCTACAATCAACAACTCTATGTCCAAAGTAATTACATGCAAAACAGTAGCCATAGAAAAAAAATTTATTTACCTTGTTAAGAGTAGGTTGACTACTTTCCGGTGGTGAAGAGTTTTGATCAGATTGCATGCCGACTCCTCTCTTATCTTTGGTGGGTCTTTGAGAGCCAAGAACGTCATCTAATGTGACTTTACCATTGTTGAAAGACACTTCTTCACTTGAAAGCATAGAGGTTTTACCAATGTTTTTGAGAGAAACAATTTCAGCTTCTAGCTTGGCAATGTTTTCTTCTTTTATTTGAATCTAATTTTCCAAATCCTTACGAATCTTTTTGGCCGCCTTATTCAGAATTTTAAAATCAACAAGTTGAGTTTCAGCCTCTTTAAGAGATGTAGCAATCTTCAACTTTTCAGCACTCTCAACTTGTAGAAGATCCACAAGACTTAGATTTTTCTTTTTCAGTTTCTTAATCTCAGCTAGAGCTGAAATCAATTCAAGTTCAAGGTCCACTGCATCATCTTCATCATCTTCATTTTCTTTGGAACTCACATCATCAACAGTGATGAACATGACTTCATTAATCCGAGAATCGCTTTCGCTGCTAGAAGAATCATCTCTGTCATTTTTTGAAAACAACACCTTCTTGCCTTTTTCAGATTTCCAATTCTTCTTGGCAAATCTCCTAGATTTCCGGAATTTAAATTCCTTCTCATCATTGCTGTCATCTTCTTTATCAAACGGACACTTAGAGGCAAAGTGACCAAGTGTTCCACAGTTGAAGCATTTCAAACTAGATTTGCCTTTACTTTTGTTAAGGCCCTTTTTTAGCCTTCTAATAAGGTAAGCAATTTCTTCATTGGAGTCCTCATCTGAGCCATCACTATGATTATCTTCTTTGTCCTTGCTTCTTTTAGAAATCTTGAAAGCAGATTCAATTTTGGAAGGCCCTTCAACTGTAGTTCTCATCTCATAGGTAGTCAAGATACTATGCAATTTATCAACTGTTAGAGTGTCCAAATCTGACATTTCTTCAACAGCAGAGACTTTAGCATCAAGCCTCATGGGAAGAGAATGAAGAATTTTTTGAATCACAATTTTCTCTTCAACATTTTCTCCTAGACCTTTTAGAGCGTTGACAACTTCATCAACATGAAGAAAGTAGGCAGCAATGTTTTCACTATCCTTCATACGAAGACCTTCAAAGATAGCTCGATGGGTTTGAACTTTAGCCTTCCTAACCTTGTCATCACCATGATATGCATTATGTAATTTATCCCAAACATCTTTTGTGGTAGCATAGTGCATGACCTTTACGAATTCAGCTTCAGTTAGACCACACAAAATTGCATTCATAGCCTTGGCATTATTCTCAAATTCCCTTTTACCATCAGCGTCTGCAGGAGTGGAAGGAATAGAGTAACCATTTACCAGACTGAGATAGACATCACAACCAAGAGACATGATGTAAGTCTTCATGTGAACACTCCAAAACGCATAGTTGTTTCCATCGAAAAGAGGAGCACGATTTGTAGCAAGACCTTCTAAGGCACTCATGACGGGCACAGGAATCGAACTCTCAAGCTTTTAAGCACGAGAAGAGAGTGATTGGCTCTGATACCAATTGAAAAGAAAAAAATGTTGAGAGGGGGAGGGGTGAATCAGTATTTTATGCAGCCTAAGACAAATAATAAAACTAGAATGCAAATGATCACAGCAAAAGGAGACAGGACACAAATTCTCTTGTGGAAATCCAAGACGGGTAAAAACCACGACATCACTAATCAACAGGGCAACTACCCATTACAATTGAGAGCTACAACTCTCCTTAAACACTTGAGGATCAGGCTTCAACCTGATTTAGAAGGCTACTACCTTCCTTACAAGAGGTAAGATGAAACAGGAACCAAAGTTAGAACTTTATCTTCACAAGAAACATAAAGACACTCAGATATTTGAAACCTTTTATGCCCTTTTTATCATTCTACATGTGTCTATCTAAACACAAGTCATAGTCTCTATCTCAGACCAAAAATCTTTCATTAAGCACCCACACTCCTTTTGACTCCAGTCTGCCACTGAGTTTCTCCACCGAACACCAGCTATCTCAAGATTTTCTGGCAGCCTCCTATCAAAAATTACTTCATTGTTGCCTTCCTTTTTCTTTTATTGTATTCAACAACACACTGCTCGAAGCTTTTCCTTTTTCAATTAAAATTAGTGATTACTCAATCAATGTTGATCCAGTCTGATTTTTAGAACCGTTCTCTATACTTGCGATCACCCTCTGTTACACCAAAACTGGTCTCTTTATTTTTGCCACGCACCTACTCTGTTGCACTGCCTTATTATTATTCACACATCTCGATTCTTTTTTGTTGTCTACCACGATACATGCTGTTTTTCTTTTCACATACACATTACTCTCGGGTTCATATTTTCAAAAGAAAAAAAAACTCCTAGATGAAAATGATATCCGACTATATCCATTGAGATTGCAGGAATTTCGAAGCTTAGACTTTCCCCCTCACGCACACAATAACTGGACCGTGTTTTTTGTATATCAGGAATACGTGACTTTTGGCCGTTCCAAAAACCGTAAAAAACCGATGCCCACACACACATCCGAAAGAAAGACAAAACGGTCGCACACCAGACCAGTCACGGCACACGACACCATTGAAGGAAGAAAAAAGGTATTTCATCATTGGCACAGGCACACACTTCACATAGGAAGATGATGAAAGATCCTCAATCCCGGTGACCTTGGAATTTACTATATGTTTCAAAATCTGAATCTTTAACTAGAGTTTGTTACCATGGAATGATCTTAGCTGAATTTTGATTTCTTTTTCTTTTCCTTGTTTTTTAGTTTTTTGGGGTTTTTTGGAAATAAAATAATTGCATAACAAATAGGAAATAAACAACACTTAAGTAAAGTAAACACAAGCTGCAAATTTTATCAATATTGAATTCTGAAATAGTACATACCTGAACCATCCAACAATCTGATAGATTAGCTTCAAGAAAAGATCAAAACAAACATACAATATTGTTCATCACACGAATAAATGCCAGCTACATGGGAATGCTTGATGTGTGCCCCAAATCTGAAGAAGATGTTGTAAATAATCCACCAAAGCGTCAATGAATGCTAAACCGCCCAGTAATGAGTAAAGGGCTTTCTCTAAACCCCACATGAGCTGCTGGAATGAAACGCCTGCAGGCAATAAGCTGGCCGCCAAGCTGAAAGTAATTCTCTTCCCCCAATTGCAATGCCAATACCAAATCAATCACTTCCTCTGTCAATTCGAATGCAATGAAATACCAATCCAATCACCAAAGACTTGTTGAGGTTTGTATCCCAACAGTCCAGATTTGAGGATTTCGTCCCAAGCCACAAATCGCTCTCCAGAGCAATTTCACAATTCAAGAGTTTCAAAAATGTCAAAAAGGTAATGAACAATTAGGTCATCTCCTTATAACTCCTCCCAAGTGCAAATCGAACCCTAAATGAGAATTACACTTTTGCACTTTATAATAAAATAACATTTTCCAAATAAAAACATCCAGGCTATAGGAAAAACATTACTTTATTAAAACGTCATAACTCAAGGCACCAAAAAGTCTCTGGATAGTGAAAATAGTTTATAATAATTCGAGACCTTTCCAACGAGCTATAACACAAGGGCACACCTGACCAAATGAAGCTATATTCCCCTTAATACTCCAAAATGGCTATATAAATAGCCTTAAAATAAATTATTTAATCGCTAACTTAGGAAATATTTAAATATATTAAAATATTTCCCTTTTTGCCTCTGATAGCCCAAACCAACCAAATAAACATGAGTCTGACCATGTCACCTGTCTATGACTGATGTCGAACGAGATGGGTCAACTGGCAGTCCCATCTCTAAAATCTAGGGATGCTCCTAGAAGTTAGGAAACCAATCTTGTCGCACTGAAACTGACACCAATTGAAGGGTCATGAATAACCTCACGACTGACAACTGTCACAACCGCCTGGGATATCCCCTAAAATCTAGGAACTGCTCCAAACTGCTTGTAAAGCCAAAATCCGGTCACTGTATGCACTGAATGAGTCCCTATCCATCTCTGCTAGCCTACGAGACTCTAATGATAGGCCAACTCCTCCGTCTTTGATGTCCACTCTAGAAAGGGGACATGACAGATGATAGAGAGAATGCGGCGGTTATAGTGATCATCCCGTTTTTATAAAAGACCCACACATTTGCAGGTTAACATATGTCCATTTTTTCACAGCATAAAAAAAATGTTATTCCCTGTCACAACACGGTGACCAATATTCAAGGGATTTCCGCAGCTAAAAACGCCTCTGTTCATTGTCATAAATGTTTAAGGAAAGACATAATTAAATAAGAAACAACTCCTGCAAAGTTTAGAGAGCTACTAATTAAAAAGGGCCACCGTTTTTGAGATAATGAAATCTTCATTGTCTTGACGCGAGAAAGAGCCCAGCGAAAAGAATGACTCATTAACCAAATTTTAACTCACATCTAGCAAGTGTCGAGAAATGTCAGGGAGGTGGTTGGGAGTCCACGCACAGCTGTAAGATGACACAGTGCTCGATTAAGAGGCTATATCTGCGTTTAAAACATTCTTGCAAACATTCTTGCAAACATTCTCCAACAACTATATTACCAAAGACATGTGGGGACAGCTGGAAGGGAAATAACACCAGAGACACACGTGCAAGAATAAGACACATTGCATCAAGTGACAAAAAATGCAACAGTAACAATACTCAGCAAGGTGTAGCCATTTCACCCATGCATTTTTGTTGGCTTGTAACATAGTTTCTTAAGTATCCTTCTATCCATTTGTTGACAATTTCTATCTGCCCGTCAGTTTGGGGATGATAGCTTGTACTAGATGTTAATTCAATGCCTGCTAAGCCCTGGGGGAATGTCATCAAAAACCTTTTTGTGCTCTTTTAAGATTGGCTTTATATCAATGTGTATGGCCTTTTCTTGAGGGGTAGATTTGTCAAGGATCATGCATTGGGCTGCCCAAACTCCTTGTCCTTTCCTAAAAATTCTTTTCATCCTTTTGCAAGAGACCATCTTTGGAGAGCCACTAGGAAGCCCTTTTAATGTCACTTATTTCCCTTCATGCTGAAAACGAACGGTTAAGTTTGGTAGATCAAACATAAAGCATCCCAATGAATATATCCATGGAGTGCCTAAAATCATGTCAGCGTCTAACGGTACTACGTAGAAATCTTCCTTAATGGGGTGTTTCCCCAAGAGTACTTTCAACTGTGGCACTATCTCGGTGCACTCCACCATGGCTCCTGTTGCAATTGCTGCTGTGAAGCCCTTGAAGTCTTTAGTTTCTAATTTCCTTTTTGCCACCAACTTTTCGTCTATGAAGTTATGGGAAGCTCCGCTATCTACTAGAATAATGACCTTTTGACCCTTAAGGTTGCTTTTTATGTGGAGGGGATGGTGTTTGGTGGTTTGGGTGATGGTGGCCAAGGTCACTTGTTCTTCATCATCATACTTGATTTTTTTGTTAGGATTTCCTTCACTCTCCCCCTCAGAAGTTGCTTCTAGTTGGTGGGCTTGACTTTTACATCTATGGCCAGGTTCCCATTTCTCTTGGCATCTGTAGCATTCTTTTTTATTGTCTAACCCTCTCTTATGACAGTTGTGCCCTCTTTCCCATGGTTCTTGACATTTGAAGCATAAGTTCTTCCTTTTCAGTTCATCTCGGTTTTGGTAATCCCTGTGGTGGTTGTCTTTTTTATGAAAACCCTTTACATGATCATTTGGGGCTTTATTAGTGGATGATGTCTCTATGTTTAGGGCTGTTTCTATTGCATCATCTGAAGTAGTTGGTTTGAACGCAGCTACAAACCCCTTTATTGATTCTTTTAGTCTGTCCACGGATAGATAAGTTATTTTTTCCTCATCCAGCCCTGTGACTCCTGTTGAAATTCTTTGGAACCTACGGATGTATTCTTCGATTGTTCCCATTTGCTTTTGTTGAGTCAATTCTCTTAAATCTTTTTGGGGATGTTTACGGTCAAACCTTTTAATTAATTTATGCGAGAATTCTTCATAAGAAGCTATGTTTTCGTAGCCTTGGGTGTGGACACCATGGTGCCACCAATCGTGGGCTGCGTTTTCGAAATGTAGGATGGCAAATTGAATTGCATCTTCTTCTGTCATGGAATTGAGGTTCAAAAAGGTGTTTAATTTTTGCAACCATCCACGGGCCGTGATTTTGCCAATCCATCAAAATTTGGAATGGTGACCTTATTTGCCTTGTGCTTCAAGTCCTTATTAGGCTGGTCCCTTTCTCTCCTAGGAGCTTCTGATCTCTTTGCTTCACAATAATCTCTAAAAGATACACTCCTTATTTCAGGACTTAGTTTTGAGTAAGCCCCTGCTAATTCTTCTGTG